>OY992889.1:384292-874292 GCA_963921405.1 Cepaea hortensis | reverse complement strand
TGTAGTATGTGTGCTGTAGTATGTGTGCTGTAGAGTATGTGCTGTAGTATGTGTGCTGTAGTATGTGTGCTGTAATATGTGTGCTGTAGAGTATGTGCTGTAGTATGTGTGCTGTAGTATGTGTGCTGTAGTATGTGTGCTGTAGAGTATGTGCTGTAGTATGTGTGCTGTAGTATGTGTGCTGTAGTATGTGTGCTGTAGAGTATGTGCTGTAGTATGTGTGCTGTAGTATGTGTGCTGTAGTATGTGTGCTGTAGAGTATGTGTGCTGTAGTATGTGTGCTGTAGTATGTAGTATGTGTGCTGTAGAGTGTGTGTTGTAGAGTGTGTGCTGTAGAGTGTGTGCTGTAGTATGTGTGCTGTAGTATGTGTGCTGTAGTATGTGTGCTGTAGTATGTGTGCTGTAGTATGTGTGCTGTAGAGTGTGTGCTGTAGAGTGTGTGATGTAGAGTGTGAGCTGTAGTATGTGTGCTGTAGTATGTGTGCTTTAGAGTGTGTGCTGTAGAGTGTGTGCTGTAGTATGTGTGCTGTAGTATGTGTGCTGTAGTATGTGTGCTGTAGTATGTAACTTCCGGTAAAATGGCGGCAGGATGAAGCGTTACTTTTCGGAGGGACGCTATTTTGTGTTTTTTCATTGGATTTCGTGTGATTTCCTTTGGATTCCCCGTGAATAGTGTTTCCCTGTGGAATATGTGATGTTATATTGTGTTCCTTTTATTGGAAGTTTTCAAAAGAAGCCACGGAAGGCAGGTGGTGGATGTAATTTTGAGGGCAGCCGACAGATATTGTGGGTCATGGCCTCGAATTATACGACGGCAGGCAGAAGAGCTCTACTTGAGCCAATGGCTGCGGTCACCGATCAGTAAGATCACTGCCATAGAGGAAAGCAACGGCAAACTACCTCTTTAAAAGTGCCTAGTATATCATGATTCGCTTAAAGACCGATCATCGCAAGACAAGGACAGAGACGTTAAAACTAGCAACTTGGAACGTTAGGACGTTAAACAACGACGGAACATTAGAGAACATAAAACAAGAAATTGAAAGGGAAAAAATTAATATTTTAGGTATGTGCGAAACGAGATGGACAGGAGCAGGCATCAAGATAGAGGAAGATTTCAAGATTATTTATTCTGGAGGTGAAGATCGTCATAGGGGAGTGGCAATTATTCTGGATCGGAAAACATCAAAATCTATTCAAGGATATTGGGCCGTGTCGGACAGAGTTCTACTAGTTAAGTTAAGTGGCAGACCTTTTAGCATAAATATTATTCAAGTATATGCCCCAACAGGAGAATCCAGTGAAGATAGTGTAGAAGAATTTTATAACGACATTGAGTCTGCCTTAAAGAAATGTAAACAGTCAGAAATAAAAATCATAATAGGGGACTTCAATGCAAAAGTAGGAAATCAAGGAGATAGCTACACAGTAGGAAACTATGGTTTAGGAGAGAGAAATGAAAGAGGATACAGACTCGTAGAGTGGGCAAAAGAACAGGAAATGATTGTAGGAAACACCTGGTTCAAACAACACCCTAGAAGATTATGGACATGGAGGAGTCCAGATAGCAGGATTAGAAACCAGATTGACTACATTCTGATTAGCAGAAGATTTAGAAACGCATTAACAATAGCAAAAACAGTTCCCAGTGCTGATTGTTATAGTGACCACAGATTACTCACAGGAACATTGAGGATAAAGTTGAAGAAAGTCAAGTATATAACAGGAAACACTAAATATGATTTATGTACATTGAGTAATGACAAGGAAATACAAAACAAATTCAACATAGAAGTACAGAACAGATTTGAAATTTTGTCCGATCTAGAGATCCTATTCCAGGATGTGGATGATCAATGGGAAACGTTGAAGAATTCAATCAATGTGGCTGCAGAAACAACTATTCCAAAATTAAAGAAGGTGGGTTGTAAGAAATGGATGACTGCAGAAATTTTACAACTCATGGAAACAAGAAGACTCAACAAAAATAATTCTGTCAAATATGAAGAAATTCACAGACAAGTCAGAACATTATGTAAGAAGGCAAAAGAAAAATGGCTTGAGGAAAAGTGCTCAGAAATTGAAAGCCAACACAACAGTCAAAATACCAAATTAGTGCACAAAAGAATTCAGGAACTTACTAATAAAAGAACAAGTACATCAACAGGCTGTCTAAAAACTGAAGATGGCAAAATCATAATAGAAAAAGACCAGATTCTACAGGTATGGACAGATTATGTGAAACAACTTTATGATGATAACAGAGACGAACAGTATGATATTAGATTTAACAATGAAGGACCGCCAATTTTGGAGATGGAGGTTCGAAATGTTCTTAAGCATATGAAAGCTGGCAAGGCCCCCGGTGCAGATAACATCACAACAGAAATGATTAAAGCTTTAGAAGAATTTGGACTAGAGCAAGTCACCAGACTGCTGAACACATTATATGATACTGGAGATATACCTCCAGAATTATGTAACTCTATATTTATTGCAATCCCAAAGAAATCAGGAACCTTGGAATGTGATCAACACAGAACAATTAGTATAATGAGTCACATCACAAAGATTTTGCTAAGAATTATCATGCAAAGAATGAGGAAGAAGATACAACCTGAAATAGGGGAAGAACAATGCGGGTTTGTAGAAGGGAAGGGAACAGTAAATGCTGTGTATATGCTGCGAACAGTTATTGAACGTGCTATAGAAGTAAACAAGGATATACATCTTTGCTTTATCGACTATACAAAGGCTTTTGATAGCGTTAGACATGTCAGTATGGTGGATATGCTTGCAGATTTACAAATTGATGGGAAAGACATTAGACTTATAAAAAACATATATTGGAAACAACAAGCTGCAATAAGGATTGATAATGAAGTGGGACAGTATCAGCCAATTAAGAGAGGTGTTAGGCAGGGATGTGTAATATCTCCAGATCTTTTTTCCCTGTACAGTGAAAATATTTTCAGAAATGTAGAGGATATAAATGGAATCAGCATTGGAGGACGAAACATCAATAACATTAGATATGCAGATGATACAGTATTGATTGCAGACAATCCGCAGGACCTGCAACAATTAGTAGATGCGGTTGTTGTACACAGTGAGCAGCTGGGGTTAGAATTAAATTGTAAAAAGACTCAGGTTATGGTCGTCAGTAGGAAGGAAGAAGTGCCTCAAAGTAATATACTAGTAAATGGACATATTCTTCAACAAGTGAATCGGTACAATTATCTTGGAACAGTTATAACATCTGATGGGAGATGCCTTGAAGAGATTAGAACAAGAATCGCCATGGCGAAAGTAGCCTTTAGCAAGATGAAAAACATTCTGACCAATAAAAAGATGTCAATTGAAACGAGAAAAAGAGTGTTGAGGGGATACATAGAGCCTGTTCTTTTGTATGGATGTGAAACTTGGACAATGAACAGTCAAGCTGAAAGGCATCTGATGGCTGCAGAAATGTGGTTTCTGAGGAGAATGCAAAGAATACCATGGACAGACAGAAAAACCAATGACCAAGTACTACAGGAGACAAATGAACAACGTAAACTGATTAGAGAAATTAGACGTAGACAGTCAAAATTTTTTGGACATGTTATGAGAAGAAATGGATTGGAGAACTTAGTGACAACTGGCAAGATCGAAGGGAGCAGACCAAGAGGAAGACCGAGAGGAAAATACCTGGATGGCTTGGCCACATGGCATGGACGAGACAGGAACACTGAGCTGATCCACGACACTGGTGATCGAGTGAAATGGCGAGTCATGACCGCCCACGCTTTCCGGCATGGCACATGATTGATTGAGTATGTAGAATGTGTGCTGTAGTATGTGTGCTGTAGTATGTGTGCTGTAGAGTGTGTGCTGTAGTATGTGTGCTGTAGTATGTGTGCTGTAGTATGTGTGCTGTAGAGTGTGTGCTGTAGTATGTGTGCTGTAGTATGTGTGCTGTAGTATGTGTGCTGTAGTATGTGTGCTGTAGTATGTGTGCTGTAGTATGTGTGCTGTAGTATGTAGTATGTGTGCTGTAGTATGTGTGCTGTAGTATGTGTGCTGTAGTATGTGTGCTGTTGAGTGTGTGCTGTAGAGTGTGTGCTGTAGAGTGTGTGCTGTAGAGTGTGTGCTGTAGAGTGTGTGCTCTACTGTGTGTGAGCTGTAGAGTGTGTGCTGTAGAGTGTATGCTGTAGAATGTGTGCTGTAGTATGTATGCTGTAGTATGTGTGCTGTAGAGTGTGTGCTGTAGAGTGTATGCTGTAGAGTGTGTGCTGTAGTATGTATGCTGTAGAGTGTGTGCTGTAGAGTGTGTGCTGTAGAGTGTGTGCTGTAGAGTGTGTGCTGTAGTATGTATGCTGTAGTATGTATGCTGTAGAGTGTGTGCTGTAGAGTGTGTGCTGTAGAGTGTATGCTGTAGAGCTTGTGCTGTAGAGTGTATGCTGTAGAGTGTATGCTGTAGAGTGTATGCTGTAGAGTGTATGCTGTAGAGTGTGTGCTGTAGAGTGTGTGCTGTAGAGTGTGTGCTGTAGAGTGTGTGCTGTAGAGTGTGTGCTGTAGAGTGTGTGCTGTTGAGTGTGTGCTGTAGAGTGTATGCTGTAAAGTGTGTGCTGTAGAGTGTGTGCTGTAGAGTGTGTCCTGTAGAGTGTATGCTATAGAGTGTATGCTGTAGAGTGTATGCTGTAGAGTGTGTGCTGTAGAGTGTGTGCTGTAGAGTGTATGCTGTAGAATGTGTGCTGTAGAGTTGTGCTATAGAATGTATGCTATAGAGTGTATGCTATAGAGTGTACGCTATAGAGTGTGTGCTATAGAGTGTGTGCTATAGAGAGTATGCTATAGAGTGTACGCTATAGAGTGTGTGCTATAGAGTGTATGCTGTAGAGTGTGTGCTGTAGAGTGTGAGCTGTAGAGTGTGTGCTGTAGAGTGTATGCTGTAGAGTGTGTGCTGTAGAGTGTGTGCTGTATAGTGTTTGCTGTAGAGTGGTGCTATAGAATGTATGCTATAGAGTGTACGCTATAGAGTGTGTGCTATAGAGTGTATGCTATAGATTGTACGCTATAGAGTGTGTGCTATAGAGTGTGTGCTATAGAGTGTGTGCTATAGAGTGTATGCTGTAGAGTGTGTGCTGTCGAATGTGTACATGTGTAAGAGATGTTTGTGGGTTTAGTTTGTAACCGTGCAAGTGTAGGAGATGTTTGTGGTTTCAGTTTGCTGGCCGCAGACAAGCAGCAACAAGATGAGATCAACATGAGGCTGCAGGATCGCCTCGACCACATCAGCAACAGCAGGTCAGACATCTGTCACAGTTGTCTTGTGTCTGTGAACAGTTTCTCATGTCTGTGAACAGTTTCTCATGTCTGTGTACAGTTTCTCATGTCTGTGTACAGTTTCTCATGTCTGTGTACAGTTTCTCATGTCTGTGAACAGTTTCTCATGTCTGTGTACAGTTTCTCTTGTCTGTGAACAGTTTCTCATGTCTGTGTACAGTTTCTCATGTCTGTGTACAGTATCATGTTCCCTACATCAACAACTGTTAGTATGTAACTGTTTGATGTTTGGTGATCATTTCCCTACATCAACAATTGTTAATATATATATATATATATATATATATATATATATATATATATATATATATATATATATATATATATATATATATATAGGCTTGCGAACGCGGTTCGTGAGCCGGCTACCAGGCGTTCGAAACTCAGCCGCGACAGATTTGTGTTATAACGTGCTGGTATGGGAGCCGGTCGTTCAGAAAGCAATGGCAAACTACTGAACGTAAAAACTTGCCTAGTACATCAACAGTAGCTGAAAAATGCTGGTGTTGACTGCAACGTCCTGCAAGTGATATGCAACATTTAAATGCAAATGTATATATCATCATAAAGTGCCTTGCCGGCTGGCGTAGGCGTTCTTGGCTCTCCACAGATCTCGGTCTTTGGTGTTCTGGATCAACTCTGCTGATGATATTTCTCCACGCCACCGTCTCAATCCGTCCAGCATTATTTCTCTTGGTCTGCTTCTGCCTCTCTTCCCCTCGATCTTTCCAGTTGTCACGATGTTCTCCAATGCCTCTCTGCTCACCACATGACCAAAGAAAGCTGTTTGTATTTTTCTTATTGTTGTATATAATGTTCTAGTTTCATTAGCCTCTTTCAGGCAGTCCTTGATAGTTACTCTGGCAGTTCAAGGAATTCGCAACATTCGTCTTAAAAACCATATCTCTGTTGCTTCTAAGTTCTTCCTAATTTGTTCATTTACATTCCAAGATTCGCTGCCATACAGCAAAACTGGTTCTACATAGCATTTTAGCACTCTCTTTCTTACATTCATTGATAGCGACTTATTGCATAAGATACTCTTCATTTTCTGAAATGCTGTCTTTGCCTGCCCTATTCTGCTCTTAATCTCTGCTGAACATCTTCCATCTGATGTTATAAGTGCCTCTAGGTATTCAAAACTATCCACTTGGTTGAGAATTTACCCTTCTATTTCTATGTCACATTTTGGTGTCCCCATTTTCTTTGATATCACCATTGTTACTGTTTTCTTGATATTCAAGGAGAGTCCTTTCTGTGCACTCTCTGATACTACGATGTCCAATAATTGTTGTAGGTCTGTTGCATTATCCGCCATCAATACTGTGTCATATGCATAGCGTATATTGTTAATATTATATCCTCCGATTAGTATCTCTCTCATTATTACTTCGCTATATAGGGAGAAGAGTCTCTGTGGCGAAGTGGTCAAGCCGTTTGACTTGTGATCCGAAGGTTGTGGGTTCGATTCCGGGCCGCACTCTTCGGTTTACGAGTTAAATGTTTCGGAGACTCCTGTGGGTCGTCGCTAAAAGCTACGGAGTTCGTGCTTTGTGCGACGCTTTCCGCGCTGCGGAAAGAGACCGAGCTATATGGGATAAAATCCGGTGCGATGAAGTCGACCCTGTCGACTTTTAAGCGACTTTTTTTTTTATTATAGGGAGAAGAGATTGGGTGACAAGACACACCCCTGTCGTACTTCTAGTTTTATCTGTAACTACCCTCTTTATTTCCTATTTTAATTGCTGCTATTTGGTTCCAGTATATATTCTTTATTTTTCTTAAATCTTTCCCATCAATGTTGATATCTTCCAACATTTTAATCAGCTCATCATGTTTCTACAAAACCGTGCTATTCGTCTGGTTTCTGACATAAAGCACGTTGAAGGTAATAATTTGTACAGTCATCTAAGACTTCTACCACTTCAAAAGCGCTTCCTTTTCAACAAAGCCAAATTAGTGAACAAAATTATATCTCGAAATACCCCAGAGTATCTTCTGCCGCTGATTCAATCTAATGCAATGAACAGCAAGCGCCTAAATTTGTTACATGTCTCAAAGCCTAGATTGGACCTATACAAAACATGTTTCGCCTATTCTGGTGCTCACTTATGGAATGATCTGCCTCCAGATCTGAAAACTCCAATGAGTGCCTACACATTTAACCGAAAACTCTTTCAATACTTAATCCATACCTACTATATGCCACCATAATTCATTTACTGGTATAATTGTTCATTATAATCGTCCATTATAATTGTTTAACTATAATTGTTTACTATATATGTGTGTGCGTATGGGAGCGAGAGAGAGAGAGAGAGAGAGAGAGAGAGAGAGAGAGAGAAAGAGAGAGAAAGAGAGAGAGAGAGAGAAAGAGAGAGAGAGAAAGTGGGTGTCAGAGAGAGTGAGAGAGTGAATGTGTGTGTGCGTGCGTGTGTGTGGAGAGAGTGATTGATCGAGAAATGGTAGGGGAATGTGTCAGTGCATGCATTCGTACGTGTATGTGTGAGAGTGAGTGAGGGAGTGTGTGCGTGCGTGCGTGCATGCGTTCATGCGTATGTGTATGTGTGAGAGAGTGTGATTGAGAGAGTGAGTGTGTGTGTGTGAAGGATTGTGTGTGAGAGTGAAACAGTGCGAGAGTTGATGTGTTAGTGTGTGTGTGTGTGAGCGCGCACATGCGTGTGAGTGTGTGTATATGAAAGAATACAGAGAGAGAGAGAGAGAGAGAGAGAGTGAGAGAGAGAGAGAGAGAGAGAGAGAGCTGAGCAGATGCATGTCATGTAACACGCATGTTATGTAACACGCGAATCCGTATGTTTGTGTATTCTCATCTGTCATATTATCAGTTAAATACCATTTGATTTTATCATGTATAATATAAACTGATGTACATTACTGTAGTTTGAGTGAGAGAGTCAGTGAGTGTGAATGAGAGACAGAATGAGTGAGCATGAGAGTGAATGTGTGTGTGTGTGTGTGTGTGTGTGTGTGTGTGTGTGTGCCTTCTCTGTGTGTATCTCTGTGTGTGGGAGCATCACTATGTTTACGTCACATACTTTTTATGTACACATTTTTCTCCACGTTTAACATTTTTATGAGACTGCTCATGACAATTGTCAGTGTATGTGTGTGAGTAAAGTGTGGGAGTTTGTTCATACTAGTTTCAATGCTACCGTGAGACATTTTGTATGTGTCTAGATGTGAGGAGGTATAAGTGTGTGTGGAGGATGTGTGTGAGTGTGGGGATATGTGTGGGTGGGGGATGTGTGTGTGGGGGTATGCGTTTGGATGGGTTGGGGTGTGTGGGTTTTTGTGGGTAGTGATATTTGTGGGTGTTGGTGGGATGTGTGGATGGATGTGTGGGGGTGAAAGTAGGGGTGTGGGAATGGGTGTGGGGAATATGTGTATGGGTGGAGGATATGTGTATGGGATGGGTGTGGGGTGTGTGTGTGTTAATGTGGGTGGAGATGTGTGGGTGGTTTGAGGAAGTATGTGTGGGTGGCGGGGTTGTGTGGGTAGGGGATTGTGTTGGGTGGATTGGGGATGCAAGGGCGGGTGGGGGGAAGTGTATGGTGTGTGGGTTTGAGATATGTGTGCGGTGTGTTGGTGGGGATTGTGTGCATGGTGTGTGGGTGGGGGTGTGGTGGTATGGGTGAGGATATGTGTGTGGGTGGGGGAAAATGTGTGATGTGGGGGACGTGTGTGATGGGTGCGGGTAATGTGTGTATGGGTGGGGTATATGTGTGGGTGAGTAGGGGATGTGTGGTGGTTGGGGGAAGCAAGTGGGCGTGTGTGGGTGGGAGATGTGTGTGTGGATGGGGAATGTGTGGGTGGGGGTGTGTTAGTGGCTTAGGGATGTGTAGGTGGGTGAGGGATGTGCATGTGTCGGGGTGGGATGCGTGAGTGGGTGGAGGATAAGTGTGGGTAGGGGTATTGTGATCGAGAGATGTTTGGTTGGGGGTGGATGGGTGGGGGTGTGTGGGTGCGTAGTGGAGGATGTGTGCGTGAGTGAGTGTGTGTTGGTGGACGGGTAGGGAATGCGTGTGTGGGTGGAAAGAGGTGTGTGGTGTGTTGGTTAGGGATATTGTGTGGGTGAGGTATGTGTGTGTGGATGGGGGAATTTTGTGGTGTGTGGGTGGGGTTATGTGGGGTGGATGGGTAAGGGTATCTGTGTGGGTGTGGGTGGGAATATTGTGTGGTATGTGGGTGGGGGATATGTGTGTGGTGTGTAGATAGGGATGTGTGGTGGTATGTGAGTGTGGGATGTGTTGGTGAGGAATATGTGTGTGTGCGGTGCGTGGGTTGGGAATATTGCGTGGTAGGGGATGTATGTGATGTGCGGGTGGGGGATTGTGTAGTGGGGGATTGGGTTAAGGCATGTATGGGTAGGTGGAGGATGTATGTGTGGGTGGTGGGGTGTGTGTGTGAGTGGATTGGGGATGTATGGGTAGTTAGGGAGATGTGTGTGTGTGGGGGGAGGGGGGATTGTGTGCGTGGGTGGGAAATATGTGGTCAATGGAGATGTGGCTGGGGGATGGGTGGTATGAGGTGTGGATGGGGAGAGGATGTGTGGGTTAGGATGAGGATGTGTATGTGGGTGGGCATGGGATATGTGGGTTGGTGGGTGAATGTTTGTGGGTGGCGAGTGTGTTTTGGTTGGGGGAACAGGTGAGGGGAGTGTGGGTGGGGGATGTGCGGGAGGTGATGGGTCGGTTGGTGGGGTATGTATGTGTCCCTTGGTGTGCGTGTGTGTGGGTAGGTGGGGTGTGTGTGGGTGGGGTGTTGTATGGGTACGTGGGAGATGGGCCTCATAACATGGTAATTTGCCTTGTTTATGTTTACAACATTCATTTCACAATGTTTATTTTTTCTTCCTATGTAATTGTATAATGCTCTTGATGAACGAAAGACGAGTGATTGGAAGAGCCGAATGTAAGACGGGCCTGCGCGCCCAATTTGTGACCCTAATAAAGTTGATTTGATTTGATTTGATTTACTTTATCAAATGCCTCAGTATAATCTATGAAGCATAAATATATGTCTCTCTGTTTCTCTATCGACCTTTCTATTAGTGTTCGTAATATATATATATATATTCTGGCAAATACTTTTCCAACAATACACAGAAGTGAGATACCCCTATAGTTGTTGCAGTCGCTCCGATCGCCCTTGTTCTTGTACAGTGTTATGATGCTTGAATCTTTGAAATCCGGTGGGACTTGTCCTTCACGCCAGCATAGCTCTATTAGCTGGTGGATCTGTATAGTGAGTGTGTCTTGCCCACTCCTGATAACCTCTATTGGAATCCCATCCTTACCTGGAGCCTTGCCAGATGCAAGTTCATTTATAGCACACTTAACTTCTGTTATGGTGGGAAGTGTGCCCAGGTGGTCAAGAGTTGGTAGAGCCTCTATGGCGTTGAGGGCATCATCCGCTAGTTTGGTCTCACTTGAGAAAAGCTCCAAATAGTGCTCTACCCATCTGTCCATCTGCCGTTTCTTGTCAGTGATGATTTCTTCAGTCAAGGTTTTCAATGGTGCACTTCTTTTGATCACTGGACCACAGGCTTTCTTTATTCCTTCATACATGCTTCTTATGTCTCCCTTATCACTTGCGATTTGAATGGACTCACATAACTTGATCCAATAATCATTTGCACACTGCCTGGCAGCCTTTTGCACATCCTTCCTAGCTTGCCTTAGCTCACTCAGAGTGTTACGCGTTGGTCTTTCCTTGTTTCTTAAGAGAGCTTTCTTCTTCTTATCAATCAAGGGCTGCAGAGTCTCGCTGTTGGCCGCAAACCAGTCCTGCCTCTTATGATCCACAGTGCCGTAAACCCCTACGGCAGTTTTATAAAGAGTTTCCTTAATTTGACCCCACTTTTCATTTACTGTACAATTTTCTGGTGTATCAGTGAAAGCGTCTTCAAGTTGCTGTTGAAACTGAAAGCACTTTTCAGGATCATGAGTGTTAATAATATTAATCCTGGGGCTAGATTTGTGTTTAGCTGTGTAGATTCTCTTTGGTCTCAGTCTAACCCTTGCAACAACCAAAGAATGATCCGTATCACAGTCAGCACTGTGGTAACTACGAGTCAATGATATATGGTTCAGATGTTGTCTCCGTGTGATGATGAAGTCCAGCTAGTGCCAATGGCCGGATCTTGGATGTTTCCATGTGACCTTATGCATCTCTTTTGTTTTAAAAAAAGAGTTTGTAATACATAGGTCATTACTGGTGCAATGCTCCAGCAGCCTTTGCCCATTTTCATTCATGCGACCGATGTTGTATTTTCCAAGGCACACTGGCCATGAACTCGAGTCCTTGCCCACACGAGCATTGAAATCACCGAGCATATAAATGTAGTCAGATTTTGGAACTGCCTTGATCACGGAGTCTAACTCCTCATAGAACAAATCCTTCACATCATCAGAGGAATCGAGTGTCGGTGCATATGCAGTAATAATGGTGGCAAACCCACAAGAGGTTGCCAAGCGCAGGGACAATAGTCTTTCATTTCCTCCTGCTGGAATTTCAATCATTCCCAGTAGCGAATTCTTCACTGCAAAGCCCACACCATGTTGCTTTTTTTCTGCCTGCCCTCTACCCTTCCAGAAAAAGATGTAGTTGTTTTCCCTGAGTGACCCTTCCTCAGCGAGGCGAATCTCCTGCAGGCCAGCAATATCAATGTTAAGACGATTGAGTTCGGCATCAATCACAGCCGTTTTTCTCACATCGTCAATATTGGTATATATATATATATATATTGCATTGTTTGTACCCTTTCCTGCCATAAAACCATACTGTTATTCACTAATTTCCATTTTTATTATCTTTCTTATTCTTCTCATTATAATTCTGAGTAGAAACTTAGTGACATGGTTTATGAGGTTAATTGTACGAAAATCTTCACATTCAATTGCTCCTGGTCTCTTTGGTATTGCTATAAATACAGATGTTAGCATATCGCTCGGTAAATATCCACTGTTGTAAATATCATTCAGCATTTTGGTTAAAATATCTACCCCAAATTATCCCAATACTTCTAATTCTTCTACTGTGATTTCATCTTGCCCAGCTGTTTTTCCTTTCTTCATATGTTTCATAGCGTCAGTGACTTCTTCTTTTAGAATAGGTGGGCCTTCTAAGTTACTTTCTTCTGCTAATTCTTCCCTTTCTCCATTATATAATTCTCTTATATACTCATTCCACCTCTTCATTATAGCACCTTCCTCCAATAATATCTTTCCTGTTTTTGATTTCAAACACCCTGTATTTATTCTTATTTTCCTTCCTGTGAGCTCACTGATTTTTCTGTGCATACTTTTTTGATCTTTAATGGAAATTAATTCAATTTTTGTTTGCATTGCTCGTGTAACCAACTTTCTTTTGCCTTCACACGTTTATCTCTTATTTCTTTATTTATATTAGCATACTCTTGTTTGTCATTTTTATTCTGTTTCCTTTTGTCCATCAGCATTAAGATTTCTTCATTCATCCAATTTTTCTTAGATTTTTGGCTTCTCTCCGGTACTATTTCTTTTCTAGTTTGATGAATGGAGTCCCTTAACATTTCCCATTGTTTATTTAT
Organism: Cepaea hortensis; assembly: GCA_963921405.1. Taxonomy (NCBI): domain Eukaryota; kingdom Metazoa; phylum Mollusca; class Gastropoda; order Stylommatophora; family Helicidae; genus Cepaea; species Cepaea hortensis. The sequence goes on along the minus strand of OY992889.1, from coordinate 861,373 downwards.
ACTATGTATTTTAACTATTGCATTGTGCCTATTTTTCACAGTCACTCTGTATTGTTCTTGAATCTCTTTATCTACTTTCAGAACCTCTTTATTAAGTCTCAAGTTCTTAACCATTTTTTCCCCTCTCTTTAATCTTACTTTTATTTGTCCACATAGTGGTACATGATCACTATTACCGTCAGCACCAGGCATTAATCAATGCACTTCTAAATCTTTTATTAATAAGTATGTAGTCAATTTGGTTGCGTATTTTCATATCAGGGCTTTTCCATGCGTATAGTCGTCTTTTATGGTGTTTAAACCATGTGTTTCCAATTATCATATCATTAATATTTGCCCATTCTATTAGTTTCTCTCTTCGTTCATTTCTTGTACCTAAACCGTAATTCCCCAGTATATCCTTTATTTTCCCCTTTCCTACTTTTGCATTAAAATCTCCCAATATTTTATTTCTTGTGATCCAATTTGAGCTATTGCCATTTCTATTTCATCGGAACAGTGTTGCACTTTTTCATCACTACTGCTTGTTGTTGGTGCATATACTTGTATAATTTTATATCTATTGGTTTGCCTTTGATTTTGACCATTATAACTCTATCTGAAATACACCAGTATCTATTCATAGATTTGGCTGTTTTTTCATCAAATATTATTCCTACACCTTTTTCGTGTGTGTCCCCTCCAGAATAAATTATTGTGTGTTTGTCGGTTATAATTTTGCCATATCCCTTCCATCTCATCTCGCCTAGTATATTCATTTTCATGTTTTCCATTTCTCTTAGAACATTGGTCAACTTTCCTAGCTCATTTAATGTCCTAACATTCCATGTACCTACTCTACATTTATTTAGTGTATAATTTTAGTTTTGCTTTTAGTAGCTGGATGACGGTCTGGTGTCACCTGGGGCTCATGACTGTCCCTACCGGACGAGGATGTCCTAAGACAGCCATTAACGTCGTTCACTATTTCTGAAATGTGTGTCGCCATGAAATCTTGGGAAGATAATGTGGTGGTTTCCCCTTGCCTTCCACATCCACATAGTGGTCTTTTTACCTCTGTCTTTGACAACCATTTCCGACTGTCAGGACAAGTGAGTGCCCTGCTCTGCTCAGCTGCAGAGTTGTCCACTTATTCCGGTGGATACTCGGTCCCCAGAGCTGTGTTAGCCACACCGTGGTGTGTTTCCCATCCTCTACCACGTGGAGGTGCAGTTGGGATTTTCCCTTCCTAAAGTTATAGTCTATGACCAAAACTCTCCAGCATTGTATATATATATATATATATATATATATATATATATATATATATATATATATATATATATATATCATATCATTGGCACCTTGCCGTCTTGACAGACGATAGTTTGTGCTTTAAAAAGGCATAATAACTTTTAACTATGGCGGTAGCGAGTGTGACTGATAAGGCCAATTTGCGCTGTAAATGTCCGTTCACAGTGGGTGCATGTGAACACGTGGTCATTTCCACCATCATGCACCATCTTACGTCTCAAACGCTTGGTGTGTGACTTTTCTGCAATAATTTTCTCCTTTGACTTTATTCCATTTCTGATATTTGCCCTCCATGCAACACGTTCAGCTGCGACTTGCTCCCAATGTGCACTATCAATGCCTGTATCAATCATGTCCCGCTTACACACATCTTTGTATCGTAGTAGAGGCCGACCCTGAGATCTCTTACCCATCTGTAATTCACCAAAAAAGATATCCTTTGGTATTCTACCATCATCCATCCTCCTAAGATGTCCTATCCATCTAAGTCTACGAAGACTGAGCATGGAATAAACTGTCACACAACCTGATCTTTCCAATACTTCAGTATTTGTGATTTTGTCTTGCCACTTAATACCAAGAATTCTTCGCAGACACCGCATATGAAAGCTGTTTAAATTGTTCTCTTGGTGTGAGTAAGTTGTCCAGGTTTCACTGCCATAGAGAAGAGTACTAAGGACACAGGCTTGATAGACAAGGACTTTTGTTTTGGCAGTAAGCTTCCTGTTCTCCCAGACTCTTTTTCTTAACCTGTTCATTGTTGTTGCTGCCTTACCAATCCGGATGTTGATTTCCTGATCTAGGGATAATTTGCTATTTACCACTGATCCTAGATATGTAAAATGGTCTACTATCTCTAGTTCGGCGTCGTCAATAAAGATTGATGGTACCCCATGTGCACCTTGTGACATAATCTGTGTCTTCTTTTTGCTAATTGTTAAACCAAATTCAGAACAAGCATTGGAGAATGCAGATAGTAGACATTGCAATTCTTCCTCAGAGTGGGTCGTAACTGCAGCATCATCTGCAAAAAGCAACTCTCTGATCCGTACCCTCCTAATTTTGGTCTTAGCCTTCAATCTCTGAGCATTGTAGAGGCCGCCATCTGAGCGTGAGTGAATGTATATACCACCATCCTGATCACGAAATGCATATTTCAGTAGAAGTGAAAAGTATATTCCAAAGAGGGTGGGAGCTAGTACACAACCTTGCTTAACTCCACTCTTGATTTCAAATTCTTCAGAAGTTGCACCATCAAACTTGATTATACCCTTCATGCCTGTGTGGAACGATTCCACAATGGACAGAAGAGTTGGTGGGCAGCCAATCTTCTTTAGTGCCTTGAACAGACCCTCACGACTGACCAAATCAAATGCCTTTGTGAGGTCGATGAAGGCAATAAACAGTGGTTGATATATATATATATATATATATATATATATATATATATATATATATATATATATATATATATATATATATATATATATATATATATATATATATATATATACACACACAGCTAAATGTGAAGTGATGTTATAAAATATATTTAAATTAAATTATATCATAAATTTCTTTTATTATTGTTATAAATCATAATTTTTGATGTTCATTTTGTGCCATTTGTATCATCTCTACACCATTTTGTTTCTTATTTTTACATGTCATGTTTAAGAAAAAGACTGCAAGAAATTTGATTATCATGTTCCCTACATCAATATATGTCATTATATAACTGTAAGATGTTTGATGATCATGTTCCCTACACCAACAGCTGTTAATATATAACTGATTGTTTATGGCCATCGACAGCTTCCAGTGTCAGGCAGACTCGGAGATGCACGCCGTGTTTCTGAGATTCCGAGAACCATCAGCAGAAGACAGCTTCTCCAGGCAGCCAGACCAGATGTTTTCTTATTATGTTATCTCAGCATTCTTTATCTTCATCATTGTCTTCATTGTACAGAGCATTATGTTACCACGGTATGCCTTAATGTCATGTCTCCATTGTACTGTGTCATGTCATCTATGGCAGGCCTAACTGTCATGTCTCCATTGTACTGTGTCATGTCATCTATGGCAGGCCTAACTGTCATGTCTCTATTGTACTGTGTCATGTCATCTATAGCAGGCCTTAATGTCATTTTTTCATTGTACAGTGTCATGTGACCTACGGCAGGTTTCTTGAACGACAGTGTCATGTTGTGACATGTTTATTGTAGGGTAGTATCATGTTGTGACATGTTTATTGTAGGGTAGTATCATGTTGTGACATGGTTATTGTAGGACAGTGTCTTGTCACATGTTTATTGTAAGACAGTGTCACGTGATCACATGTTTATTGTAGGACAGTGCCATATGGTGACATGGTTATTTCAGGACACAGACAATTGACCACGCAGACAATTGACCACGCAGACAATTGACCACGCAGACAGTTTACCACACACGTTTATGCTAAGACAGTGTCATGTGGTAACGCATGTATTTCTCCTGATGTTTACAGTATTTCAGATGACAACATGTGTGTTTATTTCAGGAGCCCCGTTTTGTTTGTGATATCAACCATTGGAATATTACTGTACACAGCTCTGACAACTGTCTGTCTGTGTGGTCAGCTGTCTGTGGTGGTAGGTGTATGTGTCTGTCTGTGTGATCAGCTGTCTGTCTGTGTGGTCAGCTGTCTGTCTGTGTGGTCAGCTGTCTGTCTGTGTGATCAGCTGACTGTCTGTGTGGTCAGCTGACTGTCTGTGTGATCAGCTGACTGTGTGATCAGCTGACTGTCTGTGTGGTCAGCTGACTGTCTGTGTGATCAGCTGACTGTGTGATCAGCTGACTGTCTGTGTGGTCAGCTGACTGTCTGTGTGATCAGCTGACTGTGTGATCAGCTGACTGTCTGTGTGATCAGCTGACTGTCTGTGTGATCAGCTGACTGTGTGATCAGCTGTCTGTCTGTGTGGTCAGCTGTCTGTCTGTGTGATCAGCTGACTGTCTGTGTGGTCAGCTGACTGTCTGTGTGATCAGCTGACTTTGTGATCAGCTGACTGTCTGTGTGGTCAGCTGACTGTGTGATCAGCTGACTGTGTGGTCAGCTGACTGTCTGTGTGATCAGCTGACTGTGTGATCAGCTGACTGTCTGTGTGGTCAGCTGACTGTCTGTGTGGTCAGTTGTCTGACTGTGTGGTCAGCTGTCTGTGTAGTCAGCCGTCTGTCTGTGTGATCAGCTGAATGTCTGTGTGATCAGCTGTCTGTCTGTGTGGTCAGCTGTCTGTCTGTGTGGTCAGCTGTCTGTCTGTATGGTCAGCTGTCTGTCTGTGTGATCAGCTGACTGTCTGTGTGGTCAGCTGACTGTCTGTGTGATCAGCTGTCTGTGTGATCAGCTGACTGTCTGTGTGGTCAGCTGACTGTCTGTGTGATCAGCTGACTGTGTGATCAGCTGACTGTCTGTGTGGTCAGCTGACTGTCTGTGTGATCAGCTGACTGTGTGATCAGCTGACTGTCTGTGTGATCAGCTGACTGTCTGTTTGATCAGCTGACTGTGTGATCAGCTGTCTGTCTGTGTGGTCAGCTGTCTGTCTGTGTGATCAGCTGACTGTCTGTGTGGTCAGCTGACTGTCTGTGTGATCAGCTGACTGTGTGATCAGCTGACTGTCTGTGTGGTCAGCTGACTGTGTGATCAGTTGACTGTCTGTGTGGTCAGCTGACTGTCTGTGTGATCAGCTGACTGTCTGTGTGGTCAGCTGACTGTCTGTGTGATCAGCTGACTGTGTGATCAGCTGACTGTCTGTTTGGTCAGCTGACTGTCTGTGTGGTCAGCTGTCTGTTTGTATGGTCAGCTGTCTGTCTGTGTGGTCAGCTGTCAGTTTGTATGGTGAGCCGTCTGTCTGTGTGGTGAGCTGTCAGTTTGTATGGTCAGCTGACTGTCTGTGTGGTCAGCTGTCAGTTTGTATGGTCAGCCGTCTGTCTGTGTGGTCAGCTGTATGTCTGTGTGGTCAGCTGACTGTCTGTGTGGTCAGCTGTCTGTCTGTGTGGTCAGCTGTCTGTGTAGTCAACTGCCTGTGTGGTCAACTGCCTGTGTAGTCAACTGTCTGTATAGTCAACTGTCTGTGTGGTCAAGTTTCTGTGCTGGTAGGTTCTTGTGTATGTCTGTGTGGTCAATTATCTGTGTGGTCATCTGTCTGTGTGGTCAAATGTCTTGTGGTCAGGTGTCTGTGTGGTCAATTGTCTGTGTGGTCAAATGTTTGTGTTGTCAGGTGTTTGTGGTCAATTGTCTTTGTGGTAAACTGTCTGTGTGGTCATCAGTCTGTGTTGTCAACTGTCTGTCTGTGTGGTCATCTGTCTTTGTTGTCAGCTGTTTGTGCTGGTAAGTCCATGTGTCTGTCTGCATGGTCTACTATCTGTGTGGTCAACTGTCTGTGTGGTAAACTGTCTGTGTAGTCTGGTCAATTGTCTGTACGGTCAGCTGACTGTCTGTGTAGTCAACTGTCTGTGTAGTCAACTGTCTGTGTAGTATACTGTCTGTGTGGTCAACTGTCTGTGTGGTCAACTGTCTGTCTGTGTAGTCAACTGTCTGAGTAGTAAACTGTCTGTGTAGTCAACTGTCTGTCTGGTCAACTGTCTGCGTAGCCAACTGTCTGTGTAGTAAACTGTCTGTGTGGTAAACTGTCTGTGTGGTCAACTGTCTGTCTGAGTAGTAAACTGTCTGTGTAGTAAACTGTCTGTGTAGTCAACTGTCTGTCTGGTCAACTGTCTGCGTAGCCAACTGTCTGTGTAGTAAACTGTCTGTGTGGTAAACTGTCTGTGTGGTCAACTGTCTGTCTGTGTAGTCAACTGTCTGTGTAGTCAACTGTCTGTGTAGTCAACTGTCTGTCTGGTCAACTGTCTGTGTAGTCAACTGTCTGTGTGGTCAACTGTCTGTCTGTGTAGTCAACTGTCTGAGTAGTAAAGTGTCTGTGTAGTCAAATGTCTGTGTAGTCAACTGTCTATGTAGTCAACTGTCTGTGCAGTAAACTGTCTGTGTGGTAAACTGTCTGTGTGGTCAACTGTCTGTCTGTGTAGTCAACTGTCTGAGTAGTAAACTGTCTGTGTAGTCAACTGTCTGTGTAGTCAACTGTCTGTGTAGTCAAATGTCTGTCTGGTCAACTGTCTGTGTAGTCAACTGTCTCTGTAGTCAACTGTATGTGTGGTCAACTGTCTGTCTGTGTAGTCAACTGTCTGAGTAGTCAACTGTCTGTGTAGTCAACTGTCTGTGTAGTCAACTGTCTGTGTAGTCAACTGTCTGTGTAGACAACTGTCTGTGTAGTCAACTGTCTGTGTAGTCAACTGTCTGTGTAGTCAACTGTCTGTGTGGTCAACTGTCTGTGTGGTCAACTGTTTGTGTGGTCAACTGTTTGTGCTGGTAGGTGCATGTGTCCATGACGATATAATGTTGATACATGTAGACAATGTCCATGATGTATGATATGATGTTGATAAATGCAGACAATATCCATGATGTACGGTATGATGTTGATACATGCAGACAATGTCCATGATGTATGATATAATGTTGATACATGTAGACGATGTCCATGATGTATGATATGATGTTGATACATGTAGACAATGTCCATGATGTATGATATGATGTTGATACATGTAGACAATGTCCATGATGTATGATATGATGTTGATACATGTAGACAATGTCCATGATGTATGATATGATTTTGATACATGTAGACAATGTCCATGATGTATGATATGATGTTGATACATGTAGACCATGTCCATGATGTATGATATGATGTTGATACATGTAGACAATGTCCATGATGTATGATATGATGTTGATACATGTAGACAATGTCCATGATGTATGATATGATGTTGATACATGTAGACAATGTCCATGATGTATGATATGATGTTGATACATGTAGACCATGTCCATGATGTATGATATGATGTTGACACATGTAGACAATGTCCATGATGTATGATATGATGTTGATACATGTAGACCATGTCCATGATGTATGATATGATGTTGATACATGTAGACCATGTCCATGATGTATGATATGATATTGATACATGTAGACCATGTCCATGATGTATGATATGATATTGATACATGTAGACCATGTCCATGATGTATGATATGATATTGATACATGTAGACCATGTCCATGATGTATGATATGATATTGGTACATGTAGACCATGTCCATGATGTATGATATGATATTGATACATGTAGACCATGTCCATGATGTATGATATGATGTTGATACATGTAGACCATGTCCATGATATATGATATGATGTTGCTACATGTAGACAATGTCCATGATGTATGATATGATGTTGGTACATGTAGACAATGTCCATGATGTATGATATGATGTTGATACATCTAGACAATGTCCATGATGTATGATATTATGTTGATACATGTAGACAATGTCCATGATGTATGATATGATATTGATACATGTAGACCATATCCATGATGTATGATATGATGTTGATACGTGTAGACAATGTCCATGATGTATGATATGATGTTGATACATGTAGACGATGTCCATGATGTATGATATGATGTTGTGATACATGTAGACGATGTCCATGATGTATGATATGATATTGATACATGTAGACCATGTCCATGGTGTATGATATGATATTGATACATGTAGACCATGTCCATGATGTATATGATGTTGATACATGTAGACGATGTCCATAATGTATGATATGATGTTGATACATGTAGACGATGTCCATATCTTCACTGAGCACGTGTTTCTACTCCAGCCAGGCTGCCACAAGTTCCTGGCCCTGTTTCTGCAAATGTCCACTTTCATCGTCAACACTTCCTGGGTCAGAGTACTGCTCTCCCTTATCTGTGTGGCCCTCATCTTCTTCGCCTCCGCCATCAACATGGTAGGTTTGTGTTCCATTCTCTCTCTTTATCTCCCTTATGTGTGTGGCCCTCATTTCCTTCACTACCACCAGCAACAGGGTAGGATTATGTTTAATTTTCACTCATACATTCTCTGTGTCTCTCAGTCTGTCTCTCTGTATTTGTCTTTCTCTCTATCTGGCTCCTCTGTCTGTCTCTCTATATTTGTCTTTCTCTCTATCTACCTTGCTGTAACAACCTGTCTCATTTTATTTGTACTTCACTCTATCTCTCTCTCTCTATATATATATATATTTAAGCCTCTTGTCTCTATCTATCTTTCACCGTTAGTCAGTCTGTCTGTCGTTTGGTTGGCCAATCAGATATCCGTCTGGCCTGCCTGCCTACCTGCCTGCCTGCCTACCTATCTACCTACTTACCAACCTACCTACCTACCTACCTACCTACCTAATACGTGAGTGGGTGGATGTGTGTGAGAGATGAGTGTATGGTTGGGGGATGTGTGTGTTTGTGGGAAAATGTGTGTGAGCGGCGGATGTGTGTGAGTGGGGTATATGTGGGTGGTGGGGTGTGTGTGTGGGTGGGAGGTGTGTGTTTTTGGGTGTTTATGGGTGGGGGATATGTGTGGGCAGGTGTTGAGATGTGTTTATGGGCGGGGATGTATGTATAGGTGGAGGATGTGTAGTTGAGAGTTGACGGATATTGGGTGGGTGAGTGGGTGTAGGTTGGCTGATATGTGTGTGGGTGGGTGGGGAAAATTGTGAGGGTGCAGGATGTATGTATGGATAGGTGCGGGGTGTGTGGGTTGACGGGGGTATGTGTGTGTGGTTTTGTGATGTGTGTTTTGCTGGGTGGTTGCGAGTGTGTGGGTGGGTGGTGGAGAATATGTGGGTGAGTGTGTGCGTGTCGGTTATGGGATGGGTGGGGTAATGTATATGTGGGTGGGGAAATGTGTTTGGGTGGGGGATTGGTGGGTGGGTGGCGGCATGTATGTTTGCCTGAGTCTGTGTGAGTGCGTGGAGGTATGTGTGGGTGGGTGGGGTGTGAGGGTGGGGGATATGTGGGTGACTGAGGGATGTGTGGGTGGCTGCGGGGTGTGAGGGTGGATGGGGGATGTGTCTCACAACATTGCAATATGCACTGTTTATGTTTACAACTTTCATTTGACAATGTTTTGTTTTTCCCATGTGATTGTACCATGCGTAATATGCATTGTTTATGCTTACAAAGTCAGTTTGACAATGTTTTTTCCCCTATTTAAATGTAACATGCACATTTGATGAATGAAAGATGAGTGATCGAAAGGGCCGAATGTAAGACGGGCTTGCGTGCCCAATTTGTTACCCTTTTAAAATAAAGTTCGTTCGTTCGTTCGTTCTATCTATCTGCCTGTCTCATCTAATATAATCTAATCTAATATGTATTCAAATATCTAATCTAATCCATCCATCCATCCTTCCATCCATCCATCCATTCATCCATCCATCCATCCATCCATCCATCCATAAATCCATCCATAAATCCATCCATCCATTCATCCATCCATCCATCCATCCATAAATCCATCCATCCATCCATCCATCCATAAATCCATCCATAAATCCATCCATCCATCCATCCATCCATCTCTATTACTCTTCTTAGCTCCAGCTCTTGCTTCTCTGTTACTCTATTTATCCATCTGTCTCTTTATATCTTTATATTTTAAAAAAATCTCTCTCACTATCACTATCTCTCTTTCTATATTCCTACTTCTGTCTGTCTGTCTGTCTGTCTGTCTGTCTGTCTGTCTGTCTGTCTGTCTGTCTCTCTGTCCGTCCGTCCGTCCGTCCGTCCGTCCGTCTGTCTGTCTGTCTGTCCGTCCGTCTGTCTGTCTGTCTGTCTGTCTGTCCGTCTGTCTGTCTGTCCGTCCGTCCGTCCGCCCGCCCGCCCGCCCGCCCGCTGTCTGTCTGTCTGTCTGTCTGTCTGTCCCTTCACATACAATTAGTCTGGAATGTATGCACATTTTCTTTAGTGATATTTGCACACAACCATATAGAACATAAACATAACATGGTATAGGGACACGTCACACATAACATAGAAACTGACCTCTACATAGAAACTGACCTCTGCATAGAAACTGACCTAACATAGAAACTGACCTAACATAGAAACTGACCTACTACATAGAAACTGACCCCTACATAGAAACACCTAACATAGAAACTGACCTACTACGTAGAAACTGACCTCTACATAGAAACTGACCTCTACATAGAAACTGACCTAACATAGAAACTGACCTCTATATAGAAACTGACCTAACATAGAAACTGGCCTACTACATAGAAACTGACCTTTACATAGAAATTGACCTAACATAGAAAGTGACCTCTACATAGAAAATGACCTACTGTATAGAAACTGACCTCTACATAGAAACTGACCTCTACATAGAAACTGACCTACAACATAGAAATTGACCTCTACATAGAAACTGACATCTACATAGAAACTGACCTACTACATAGAAACTGACCTAACATAGAAACTGACCTCTACATAGAAACTGACCTCTACATAGAAACTGACCTAACATAGAAACTGACCTCTACATAGAAACTGACTTACAACATAGAAACTGACCTCTACATAGAAACTGACCTCTACATAGAAACTGACCTACTACATAGAAACTGACCTCTACATAGAAACTGACCTAACATAGAAACTGACCTCTACATAGAAAATGACCTACTGTATAGAAACTGACCTACGGTACTACATAGAGACTGACCTGTATAGAAACACACATACATTCACACTGACCTACTAAGAGACAACTGACAGCCACATACTAGACAGTCATGTCATGACATCGACACTACAAATACACAGACAGGAAGGTTCACTGTTTATACACAGACAGACATCGACACTACAAATACACAGACAGACATGGACACTGTTTATAAACAGACAGACATGGACACTACATATACGCAGTGTCAGGATCTTATAATTGGCTCGTTAGCTAACACGTGTGCGACAGTACAAGTATAACGTGATTCGACGTAAGACACAGCAACACAAGTTCTATGGATTTATTGCCACATTAAATACAGAACGATAATTACAACAATCTACAATATATAACTCACGACGCTCACAACCACAATACAGCTCATAGGTCTGACGCTCAAGATATCAGTCGTTCGGCTTTCAATCACGGAGATTCACACAAACGCCTTGCTCTCATCGCACATGTCCGTCCAGTCTCCGGTCCCAGCTCGGTCTGAGGTTAGCACGCCAACTGCCCACTGCCTCTAGTGGTGTCACGTGTCTTGCGTGCGTCTGTCGTCAGCCTGACCGCTGGTCGCGTGTCAGGTAACAATCTTGTCAGCCGACAATTCTTGTCCACCGAGTGTCGCAACGATGTTGCTGCACAGCTATACCATGTTAGGCTCTGACATTCTCCCCGGGTACCTCAATGAAAGATGTCATCTTTCATTCATGACGTATGTATATACTGGGGTAGTGTTAACTTCATGTCAGAGACTACTCTTTCCCAGTGTTATGCATGAAAATACATATATGGCATGGAAATATATACAAAAAATGTAAGTTGCATTGAAATGACAAATGAAGTACAACTTTTAACACGACTCAGGTTTCATCCCCCTGATGGTTGGTTACCTCCATCGCAATAATACCCAGTCAGATCAGTAGTATCAGCTTCACGCATCTACCTCGCAGCAATTTGAAAAAAACGTAATAATATGGTTGTTTTGCAACAGCCATCTAGCCAGACTGAAATACGACTTTACATAAGTCGCATTAAACACTCAAACTTTGACCTCATTTGGCCAGGAGCTCTTATGTTGGTTTGCAATGTTGGCAGCTCTCTGCCATGCTTGGTGGACGCCTACACGGTGTGTTAACCATTTGAGCAACAAAATGTCTATTTATACAATACACATTAATGAATATGTTTCAAATTATGGCCCTTGGTGTAATTCATAAATGCAAGGGAAGTAATTTTGACAATCAAGAAATTCAATAAATTACAATAATTAATTAATTTCTTAGCGTCATTGCTTGACGTTTCTTCATATTAACGAGAAAAAGTCGGTAATATGAATACATTAATCAAGATATGATTCTAAGATTACACTAATCAAAATAAATAAGTACCCAATTGGTGTATTATATTTTATAGATTCAAAAGGATTTTACAATCGTCATAAGTTTTTGAATATTTGTATATCGTCTGCTAATTTTGCTATACTTTTTAAATTACACAGGAAGTACACACGAAACGCAAAATTTAGTTGCTGTTACACGGTTTGAACACAAATGCTCCCGTTTTCTTTTGTAACGGATAGTTAAATGTTCTCAAAGTTCGTGTTTGATGTTCTAGTATCACAACTATCGGATTATGATGGAATGTTCTTATTTCCGATGTGTTCACAACTTCTGGATAAAGATTGAATGTTCTTATTTCCGATGTTCAATTGTCGAACATTTTGGATTAAATTCGATGCAGAGGTGGTGTAGAAGTCACTGTTCAGTCCACATTTGCACACGTCGTTAAAATATCACGGTGAAGAAAGTCACTCACGGCTGTCACTGTTAAATGGTAAAGTTCGCTTCTGGTAAGTGGTTAAGCGTCTGTGACACTGTTCTTGGTGTATATTTACAATTAATAATGTTCTCTTTCTAACCCACACTACACAATTATACTACACTCATTGCATGGCTTGATTAAAATAAGTATATTATACATGTCGGTTTTTTAACCGTATCACAATTTCAATTATAGACCTTACACAGTAGGTGAATAGAAACAACATTCACTCATTGGTGGCTGTGTTGTTCTGAGTGTATTAGTACACTCTGCACTCAGACATTGCTTACTGGGTCGGTTGGACAACGGGACAAAAGATCGGCAATTGTATTGATTCTGCCTGAAATATGACGAACCTCGAAACTGTAATTTTGAAGCTTCAAGGACCAGCGAGCAATCATATTGTTGGATGGTACTCCGGCATTTATATACCGTAATGGACTGTTGTCAGTTTCGATGATAAAGTGACGTCCTAGAAGGTATCTGGATAGTTTCGTCACACTTTCTACTAAGGCAAGTGCCTCTAATTGCGGAATGGACCATGCCCGCTCTCTAGGCCTTAGTTTTCTTGATATGAAACAAATGGGATGCAGGATGTTGTTGTATTCCTGCAACAGGAATGCCCCAATCGCAACGGAGCTAGCATCTGTTCTCAATCTGAAAGGTAAACGAATGTTGGGCAATTTAAGGATGAGATTATTCGAATTCTTATCAGAAAAGTATGTCAAAACTTTATGAAATGCATTTCGTAGGCATTCATCGTGTACAACTTTTTCAGGCTTATCCTTGGTTAGTAAGTTAGAAAAAAACCTCGGTCAGTTCTGAAAAATCAGGAATGAATTGCCTGTAATAATTGATCAGTCCCAACAAACTCCGGACTTGTTTCTTAATAGTCGGGAGTGACAGTTTTAGAATTTTGGAGACAATTTTGTTGTCTGTCATGACAAAGCCATTGGATATTCTGTACCCCAAAAATGATATCTCTTGGTAAGCCATGCTCACCTTTGAAGGCTTCACTGTCAGTCCGTGCTGTCTGATACGTTCTAGTGTCTGTTCTAGTGTCTTTATATGTTCCGTCATTGTCTCTGTATGGACACAGATGTCGTCAATATAACAAATGATATTAGGAATGTCAGATAGGAGGAGTCGTGTCATGCGTACGAATGTGGCTGGGGCATTGACTAGCCCAAATGGAAGTTTGCACCATTCGTACAGTCCCCAAGGTGTGGCAAAAGCTGTTAGATGTCTGCTGTCTTCATGTACAGCTATCTGCCAGTAACCTTTAGACATGTCAAGCGTCGTAAAGAACTTAGCGTCAGTCAGTTCTGTCAGAAGATCGTCAGTGTTTGCCATTGGTTCAAGATCTAAAACAGTTATTTTGTTCAGTTTTCTGTAGTCGATGCAAAGTCGTATTGTCTTGTCCTTTTTGCGTACAATGACCATGGGTGAAGAGAAGTCTGATAAGGATCGTCTGATGATGTTTTTTTCTAAGTTGATGATCTCTTGATGTAACTGTTCTTTGTAATGTAATGGTATTGTGTATGGTCTGCATCTTATTGGTGTGTTTGATGTGAGTGTGATGTGATGCTGTACTAATTCTGTTTGTCCTGGGTTGTCTGAAAAGATGGTGTTGTACTGTTGTATCAACTGTTTGCAACTGTTTGTCTCTGCTTGACTTAAGTTTGGATTGATCTTGATCTCCTTCAAGCAGTTTGTCGTGTCTAATGTGGGTGTTGGAATCTCGTCGCTAGAATCGTCATCTTCGTGATCTATTATCACGGTGCAAGCTGTCGTATCGTCTTGTTCGTTGTCTCTGTTGTGGTATGGTTTTAGCATATTTATGTGAAATATTTTGTGTTTGTCTTTTATTAGGATTTCATAGTCTACAGATGAGATTTGTCTTGTCACTTTAAAAGGTCCCTGCCAAGAATCAGTCAGTAGCTGTCTGTCACTAGGTAGTAGTAGTAGAACGTCCTGTCCAGGTGTCAATGTTATAGTCCTGTTACCTTTGTCTGCGTACTGTCTGTAAGTAGCACCCGATAGTTTAAGTGCATTTTTAGCAATTTCACATGATTTAATAATCCTTTCACGCAATGATGTTACATACACAAATGATGATATGGGTTTCAGTATTGGAGTAGAATCAGTTAACATTTGGTGATAAATTGTTAATGGGCCTCGTGGTTTGGCACCATAGATTAGTTCAAAAGGAGAGAAACCGGTACTAGAATGTGGTACCTCGCGATAAGCAAAAAGGACAGCTGGTAAGTATACATCCCAATTGTTGGGGTGATCTTGAGTTACTTTGGCAAGCATGTGCTTCAGATCCCCATTAAGCTTTTCTATAATCCCGCTAGAGTGAGGATGATAGGGGCTATTGAAAACTTGCTTCACTCCTAACATTTTAGTGAAAGCTTGGGTGGATGCGGCAATAAACTGAGTGCCTCTATCAGACTGGATAGTATCTGGAAATCCAATTCGGAAGAAAATATGGAAGAACACTTCCATGATGTCGTTGGCAGTAATGTTCTTTAGCGGAATAGCTTCTGGCCAGCGACTACATTGATCAATAAAAGTTAGAATATATTTATTCCCTCTAGTAGTTGTATGACTGAGAGGGCCCACAATGTCAACTGATAATTTTCCAAAAGGTCGACTGGCTAAGTCAGTGACTTGTAACTTTGCCTGTGGGTGTTTACCTTTTTTTACTAGTTTCTGGCATGTATCACAACTTCTGCAATATGTTCTTATGTCATTGCAAAATTTTGGCCAATGAAACTGTGTCAAAAGTCTTGACCTGGTTTTAACATATGCCATATGACCTGCAAAAGGTATATCGTGAGCAAGATGTAAAGCTTGCTTGCGATAAGTAGTTGGCAAAACAGTTTGCTTCGTTGTAATATCACCTCTGGTGTAGTACCTGGTGAGTATATCATTGTGTAAAGCAAAATGCCATTTCGCATTTTTGGTTACTCTTGCCTTTTTGCCGATCAGGTCAAAGTACTTTGACAGTGAAGGATCAGCTTTTTGAGCTGTTATGAATGTTTCCTTCATAGAGTCACTAGGTGGTAATTCTGGGCTAAGCATTTGTATAGCCTCAGTTTGGTTACTTTCATCTTGCACTCTAGCAGTAGCTCTTGTTACTGCGTTCACACACTCAATGACATCAGATGATGATGGAATGATATCGTCAATGATGTGATGAGAACTTAGTGCTGCATTAGCTAACATACATTCAATAGGTGATATGACATTTTCTGTGGTGACATTTGGTGGTGATGTGTTATCATCAATACATAGTGATGTTATGTCATGATTATGAGGTTTGTCATTCACCTCAGGTAAATTTCCTATGATTATATCGCACACTGGGTTTGTAAGTGCCGCGACCTTTACTTTCCCGGTGAGGAATGGTGTTTCAATGTATGCCCATGCTAATGGATATTTTTCAATATTGCCTGAAAATGTTCTACATGTGATGTGTCTGCCTGTATAGTCTGTAGGCGTTATGAATGTTGTTTTCAGGCCAATAAGTGTACTTCCGGTGTCGCGAAGTACTGTAGCAAACTTGCCATTAACATACCCGTGATGGATGTCTAATCTGCCTTTTGAGTCTATTACCAAGTTAGCTTCCTCATTGGCAATAGGGATGGCGTGCCCGCATGTTAAGATACCATCTTCATAGAAGGTGTTACAGACAGTGCATTTGTTAGCACTAAATACATCACAAGCCTGTGCTGCATTCACAGGATGTTTCTCTGGATTTTCGTCTTCTGACGCTGAGCTATCGAACAAGGCGGCATTGGCTTTGTTGGTCATATGCCTGCCTCTACAATTCATGCGATGGTGCCCGTAAGCCTTGCAGAGAAAACATTTACGTTTACTTTTGAACGATTTTCGTTCTCTGTCTTGACTGTTTACCATATTTTGCAAGTATGTTTGGTACCCTGGGTTTTTATCGCACATCTCGTCGTTCAAATGGTGCGAAAATTTACAATGAATGCAATGTCTAAATTTCTCAGAGGTAGGCCTGTTTGGTTTTTGCGTACTATAGTTTTTCTCATAGTTGGCCGCTGCTACCCAGTTACTGTCAGTAGCTTCAGTGGCAAAGCATTGTTTGTTGGCCGTGTAATAGGCCGACCCACGTCTTTCAATTTCTTCCACACTGGTGCATTCATTCTCCTGTAAGAACTTAGAAAACGATGATGGGATAGAAGAAATGATTTTATCTCGAATGATGAGATCTTCTAATCTATCATAACTTTTATTAATTTTGGCTGCTGAAGTCCATTTGCTGAAAACATCTCGGACTAAACAGAGGTAGTCAGAGAACGTTTGAGTTGATTTTGGACTCAATTTACTGAATTGTTCTCTGTACCCTGCCTCGTCTAACATGAAATGTGCCATTATCTTAGATTTAATATAATGGTACTCTTTCCTTAGGTCTTTGGGGATGGTTTCAATGACTTTAAGAGGTTCCCCAGATAGACTCCTCATATATAGAATATTCCATTCAGAAAGTGGAACTTGGTAATGTTCCATTAAAGTCTCAAAATTTTGGGTAAAGGCTGCTATGCAGTCACCCGAGGTATAGTTACGTACGATACCTTGATACTTCTTATACTGGTTTTCTTTTTCCAGTCTTTCAGATTTCTTTGATTCTTTATTCATCGCAGTCTCAGTGTCAAGTTGTTTCATTTTCAACTGTAACTCTAGTTCTTCTTTCTTACTCTGAGCTGCTATTTCTGCTTTCTTAAGTTCACTGTCTATCTCAGCTTGCATTGTCTTTGCAGCCATTTCTACTTCGGCTTGCTTTAATGCTGTTTCAATCTCTGCCTGTTTTAGAGCTGTTTCTGCCTCTATTTGCTTGGCAGCTTTTTCAATCTCTGCCTGTTTCAAGGCTGTTTCTGCCTCTGATTGCTTGGCAGCTTTTTCAATCTCTGCCTGTTTTAGAGCTCTTTCTGCTGCTCTTTCATCGCGTTCGGCAGCTTTTTCCTGAACAAGTAGGTATTCTGTGTATTTGTTCTCACTCCATTTTGTTAATTCATCACCTTCTAACTTCAATTTTAACCCCATATCGATGAAATCAAATAATGACGACATGATGAAGAAAATACGTCAATGAAATTCAACCATACAAAATATGTTATAAATGGTTAGTAATACACAATTTACAATTTATTTTACTATACGATGCGTGCCTACTATTGCATACGTAAAGTTAAAGTATAGAAAAATATACTCAAGTGCCCTGGATACGGTGAAGAATGGTTGGACAATCGGGCTAGAAAACTGTCGGGTCGTTACTTCGGAACCACTAATGACCTCTACGGCAAGGTTATGGATGGTACGGAAAAACCTGCTTTGTTTTTGGAAGAAAATAAGTTAGCGTCTATTTGTTGGTGTGTGCCTGCAAGTCACTCAGTGTTGATTAGGTTTGGATGGCGTCGAGTGTAATTGTATGTCGTAAATTTGTCGTCAACAGTGTTTCTTTCAACAGAAGTTACACTCTTTCCAAAACTCTTTGCGTTCCACAAACTCAATACACAAAGACAATCTATCTGTATTTGAACATTCAATAAGATTGATGACACATCACTTACATCAAGATGACATTCAGTAAGGACATAGACATCAAGTTTACAAGATGGCGACAAGGTCAAAATGGCGACACAATAACAATGTCGACAAGGTCAAACGGTGACAAGTTTCACAAATCACAAATGTTTTACACGTTTACAGGATCAAACAATATGTACTGCACATTTACTACTGGTTTTAAACATATTTAAACAATGTAATAATGGATCATACTTGAGACTTTCACGATCACATTTACATAGCTATAACCTTGACAAATTTTACAAGTTCAAGAATTATAGTTTTAAATACCAAAGACGAGCAACACACGTCTACATATATTAGGTTCTTAAACAAGGACGAGCAACCCACGTCCACACATGTCAGGATCTTATAATTGGCTCGTTAGCTAACACGTGTGCGACAGTACAAGTATAACGTGATTCGACGTAAGACACAGCAACACAAGTTCTATGGATTTATTGCCACATTAAATACAGAACGATAATTACAACAATCTACAATATATAACTCACGACGCTCACAACCACAATACAGCTCATAGGTCTGACGCTCAAGATATCAGTCGTTCGGCTTTCAATCACGGAGATTCACACAAACGCCTTGCTCTCATCGCACATGTCCGTCCAGTCTCCGGTCCCAGCTCGGTCTGAGGTTAGCACGCCAACTGCCCACTGCCTCTAGTGGTGTCACGTGTCTTGCGTGCGTCTGTCGTCAGCCTGACCGCTGGTCGCGTGTCAGGTAACAATCTTGTCAGCCGACAATTCTTGTCCGCCGGGTGTCGCAAAGATGTTGCTGCACAGCTATACCATGTTAGGCTCTGACAGCAGACAGGCATGGACACTGTTTATACACAGACAGACATGGACACTGTTTATACACAGACAGGCATGGACACTGTTTATGCACAGACAAACATGGACACTGTTTATACACAGACAGACATGGACACTGTTTATACACAGACAGACATGGACACTGTTTATACACAGACAAACATGGTCACTGTTTATACACAGACAGACATGGACACTGTTTATACACAGACAGACATGGATACTGTTTATACACAGACAGACATGGACACTGTTTATAAACAGACAGATATGGACACTGTTTAAACACAGACAGACATGGACACTGTTTATACACAGACAGACATGACACTGTTTATACACAGTCAGAAATGGACACTGTTTATACACAGGCAGACATGGACACTGTTTATAAACAGACAGACATAGACACTGTTTATACACAGACAGACATGGACACTGTTTATACATAGACAGACATGGACACTGTTTATACACAGTCAGACATGGACACTGTTTATACACAGTCAGACATGGACACTGTTTATACACAGACAGACATGGTCACTGTTTATACACAGACAGACATGGACACTGTTTATACACAGTCAGACATGAACACTGTTTATACACAGTCAGACATGGACACTGTTTATACACAGACAGACATGGACACTGTTTATACACAGACAGACATGGTCACTGTTTATATACAGACAGACATGGACAATGTTTATACACAGACAGACATGGACACTGTTTATACACAGACTAACATGGACACTGTTTATACACAGACACTGTTTATACACAGACATGCATGGACACTGCTTATTCACAGACAGACATGGACACTGTTTATACACAGACAGACATGGACACTGTTTATACACAGACAAACATGGACACTGTTTGTACACAGACAGACATGGACACTGTTTATACACAGACACTGTTTATACACAGACACTCTTTATACACAGTCAGACATGGACACTGTTTATACACAGATGGACATGGACACTGTTTATACACAGACAGACATGGACACTGTTTATACACAGACAGACATGGACACTGTTTATACACAGACAGACATGGACACTGTTTATACACAGTTAGACATGGACACTGTTTATACACAGTCAGACATGAACACTGTTTATACACAGTCAGACATGGACACTGTTTATACACAGACAGACATGGACACTGTTTATACACAGACAGACATGGTCACTGTTTATATACAGACAGACATGGACAATGTTTATACACAGACAGACATGGACACTGTTTATACACAGACTAACATGGACACTGTTTATACACAGACACTGTTTATACACAGACATGCATGGACACTGCTTATTCACAGACAGACATGGACACTGTTTATACACAGACAGACATGGACACTGTTTATACACAGACAAACATGGACACTGTTTGTACACAGACAGACATGGACACTGTTTATACACAGACACTGTTTATACACAGACACTCTTTATACACAGTCAGACATGGACACTGTTTATACACAGACAGACATGGACACTGTTTATACACAGACAGACATGGACACTGTTTATACACAGACAGACATGGACACTGTTTATACACAGACAGACATGGACACTGTTTATACACAGTTAGACATGGACACTGTTTATACACAGTCAGACATGGACACTGTTTATACACAGACAGACATGGTCACTGTTTATACACAGACAGACATGGACACTGTTTATACACAATCAGACTTGGACACTGTTTATACACAGACAGACATGGACACTGTTTATACACAGACAGACATGGACACTGTTTATACACAGACAGACATGGTCACTGTTTATATACAGACAGACATGGACAATGTTTATATACAGACAGACATGGACACTGTTTATACACAGAATAACATGGACACTGATTATACACAGACACTGTTTATACACAGACATGCATGGACACTGCTTATTCACAGACAGACATGGACACTGTTTATACACAGACAGACATGGACACTGTTTATATACAGACAGACATAGACACTGTTTATACACAGACAGACATGGACACTGTTTATACACAGACAGACATGGGCACTGTTTATACATAGACAGACATGGACACTGTTTATACACAGTCAGACATGGACACTGTTTATACACAGACAGACATGGACACTGTTTATACACAGCCAGACAAGTCATGACATGGACACCATTGGTTTATACACAGATTGACTGTGAAGGATCAGACATCTCCAACAGCAGTGGCTCCTGGTCTGTCAACCTGACCTCCTCCTCACATCTGGAGCCGGGCACACACCTGTGTGTGTACCCACCTGTAAGTCTGTCTGCACTGGTCATTGTATGATGGGACACTGACGTGGGACACCAGTAACCAGATGTATGGAAATGTGACAATAACTAGATATGTGAGAGTGTGTGGTGGGACAATAACTAGATATGTGACAATGTGTGGTGGGAAAATAACTAGATATGTGACGATATGTGGTGGGACAATAACTAGATATATGAGAATGTGTGTTGGGACAATAACTAGATGTGTGAGAATGTGTGGTGGGACAATAACTAGACATGTGAGAATGTGTGGTGGGACAATAACTAGATATGTGACAATATGTGTTGGGACAATAACTAGACATGTGAGAATGTGTGGTGGGACAATAACTAGATATGTGACAATATGTGGTGGGACAATAACTAGATATATGAGAATGTGTGGTGGGACAATAACTAGATATGTGACAATATGTGGTGGGACAATAACTAGATATATGAGAATGTGTGGTGGGACAATAACTAGATATATGAGAATGTGTGGTGGGACAATAACTAGATTAAGTGAGAATGTGTGGTGGGACAATAACTAGATTAAGTGAGAATGTGTGGTGGGACAATAACTAGATTAAGTGAGAATGTGTGGTGGGACAATAACTAGATATATGAGAATGTGTGGTGGGACAATAACTAGATTAAGTGAGAATGTGTGGTGGGACAATAACTAGATTAAGTGAGAATGTGTGGTGGGACAATAACTAGATTAAGTGACAATGTGTGGTGGGACAATAACTAGATTAAGTGACAATGTGTGGTGGGACAATAACTAGATTAAGTGAGAATGTGTGGTGGGACAATAACTAGATATATGAGAATGTGTGGTGGGACAATAACTAGATATGTGAGAATGTGTGGTGGGACAATAACTAGACATGTGAGAATGTGTGTTGGGACAATAACTAGATATATGAGAATGTGTGGTGGGACAATAACTAGACATGTGAGAATGTGTGGTGGGACAATAACTAGATATATGAGAATGTGTGGTGGGACAATAACTAGATATATGAGAATGTGTGGTGGGACAATAACTAGATATATGAGAATGTGTGGTGGGACAATAACTAGATATATGAGAATGTGTGGTGGGACAATAACTAGATATATGAGAATGTGTGGTGGGACAATAACTAGATTAAGTGAGAATGTGTGGTGGGACAATAACTAGATATATGAGAATGTTTGGTGGGACAATAACTAAATATATGAGAATGTGTGGTGGGACAATAACTAGATTAAGTGAGAATGTGTGGTGGGACAATAACTAGATATATGAGAATGTGTGGTGGGACAATAACTAGATATATGAGAATGTGTGGTGGGACAATAACTAGATATATGAGAATGTGTGGTGGGACAATAACTAGATATATGAGAATGTGTGGTGGGACAATAACTAGATATATGAGAATGAGTGGTGGGACAATAACTAGATATATGAGAATGTGTGGTGGGACAATAACTAGATATATGAGAATGTGTGGTGGGACAATAACTAGATATATGAGAATGTGTGGTGGGACAATAACTAGATATATGAGAATGTGTGGTGGGACAATAACTAGATATATGAGAATCTGTGGTGGGACAATAACTAGATATATGAGAATGTGTGGTGGGACAATAACTAGATATATGAGAATGTGTGGTGGGACAATAACTAGATATATGAGAATGTGTGGTGGGACAATAACTAGATTAAGTGAGAATGTGTGGTGGGACAATAACTAGATATATGAGAATGTGTGGTGGGACAATAACTAGATTAAGTGAGAATGTGTGGTGGGACAATAACTAGATTAAGTGAGAATGTGTGGTGGGACAATAACTAGATTAAGTGAGAATGTGTGGTGGGACAATAACTAGATATATGAGAATGTGTGGTGGGACAATAACTAGATATATGAGAATGTGTGGTGGGACAATAACTAGATTAAGTGAGAATGTGTGGTGGCACAATAACTAGATATATGAGAATGTGTGGTGGGACAATAACTAGATATATGAGAATGTGTGGTGGGACAATAACTTGATATATGAGAATGTGTGGTGGGAAAATAACTTGATATATGAGAATGTGTGGTGGGACAATAACTTGATATATGAGAATGTGTGGTGGGACAATAACTAGATATATGAGAATTTGTGGTGGGACAATAACTTGATATATGAGAATGTGTGGTGGGACAATAACTTGATATATGAGAATGTGTGGTGGGACAATAACTAGATTAAGTGAGAATGTGTGGTGGGACAATAACTAGATTAAGTGAGAATGTGTGGTGGGACAATAACTAGATATATGAGAATGTGTGGTGGGACAATAACTAGATATATGAGAATGTGTGGTGGGACAATAACTAGATATATGAGAATGTGTGGTGGGACAATAACTTGATATGTGAGAATGTGTGGTGGGACAATAACTAGATTAAGTGAGAATGTGTGGTGGGACAATAACTAGATATATGAGAATGTGTGGTGGGACAATAACTAGATATATGAGAATGTGTGGTGGGACAATAACTAGATATGTGAGAATGTGTGGTGGGACAATAACTTGATATATGAGAATGTGTGGTGGGACAATAACTAGATTAAGTGAGAATGTGTGGTGGGACAATAACTAGATTAAGTGAGAATGTGTGGTGGGACAATAACTAGTTTAAGTGAGAATGTGTGGTGGGACAATAACTAGATATATGAGAATGTGTGGTGGGACAATAACTAGACATGTGAGAATGTGTGGTGGGACAATAACTAGATATGTGACAATATGTGGTGGGACAATAACTAGATATATGAGAATGTGTGTTGGGACAATAACTAGATATGTGGGAATGTGTGGTGGGACAATAACTAGACATGTGAGAATGTGTGGTGGGACAATAACTAGATATGTGACAATATGTGGTGGGACAATAACTAGATATGTGAGAATGTGTGGTGGGACAATAACTAGATATGTGACAATATGTGGTGGGACAATAACTAGATATATGAGAATGTGTGGTGGGACAATAACTAGATATGTGAGAATGTGTGGTGGGACAATAACTAGATTAAGTGATAATGTGTGGTGGGACAATAACTAGATTAAGTGACAATGTGTGGTGGGACAATAACTAGATTAAGTGACAATGTGTGGTGGGACAATAACTAGATTAAGTGACAATGTGTGGTGGGACAATAACTTGATATATGAGAATGTGTGGTGGGACAATAACTAGATATATGAGAATGTGTGGTGGGACAATAACTAGATATATGAGAATGTGTGGTGGGACAATAACTAGATTAAGTGAGAATGTGTGGTGGGACAATAACTAGATTAAGTGACAATGTGTGGTCGGACAATAACTAGATTAAGTGACAATGTGTGGTGGGACAATAACTAGATTAAGTGAGAATGTGTGGTGGGACAATAACTTGATATATGAGAATGTGTGGTGGGACAATAACTAGATATATGAGAATGTGTGGTGGGACAATAACTAGATTAAGTGACAATGTGTGGTGGGACAATAACTAGATTAAGTGACAATGTGTGGTGGGACAATAACTAGATATGTGAGAATGTGTGGTGGGACAATAACTAGATTAAGTGAGAATGTGTGGTGGGACAATAACTAGATATGTGAGAATGTGTGGTGGGACAATAACTAGATATGTGACAATGTGTGGTGGGACAATAACTAGATTAAGTGAGAATGTGTGGTGGGACAATAACTAGATATATGAGAATGTATGGTGGGACAATAACTAGATATGTGACAATGTGTGGTGGGACAATAACTAGATTAAGTGAGAATGTGTGGTGGGACAATAACTAGATTAAGTGAGAATGTGTGGTGGGACAATAACTAGATATATGAGAATGTGTGGTGGGACAATAACTAGTTATATGAGAATGTGCGGTGGGACAATATCTAGATATGTGAGAATGTGCGGTGGGACAATATCTTGATATATGAGAATGTGCGGTGGGACAATATCTAGATATATGAGAATGTGTGGTGGGACAATAACTAGATATATGAGAATGTATGGTGGGACAATAACTAGATATATGAGAATGTGTGGTGGGACAATAACTAGATATGTGAGAATGTGTGGTGGGACAATAACTAGATTAAGTGACAATGTGTGGTGGGACAATAACTAGATTAAGTGACAATGTGTGGTGGGACAATAACTTGATAAATGAGAATGTGTGGTGGGACAATAACTAGATTAAGTGACAATGTGTGGTGGGACAATAACTAGATTAAGTGAGAATGTGTGGTGGGACAATAACTAGATATATGAGAATGTGTGGTGGGACAATAACTAGATTAAGTGACAATGTGTGGTGGGACAATAACTAGATTAAGTGAGAATGTGTGGTGGGACAATAACTTGATAAATGAGAATGTGTGGTGGGACAATAACTAGATATATGAGAATGTGTGGTGGGACAATAACTAGATTAAGTGACAATGTGTGGTGGGACAATAACTTGATTAAGTGAGAATGTGTGGTGGGACAATAACTAGATTAAGTGAGAATGTGTGGTGGGACAATAACTAGATTAAGTGAGAATGTGTGGTGGGACAATAACTTGATAAATGAGAATGTGTGGTGGGACAACAACTAGATATGTGACAATGTGTGGTGGGACAATAACTAGATATATGAGAATGTGTGGTGGGACAATAACTAGATTAAGTGAGAATGTGTGGTGGGACAATAACTTGATATATGAGAATGTGTGGTGGGACAATAACTAGATACATGAGAATGTGTGGTGGGACAATACCTAGATTAAGTGACAATGTGTGGTGGGACAATAACTAGATTAAGTGACAATGTGTGGTGGGACAATAACTTGATATATGAGAATGTGTGGTGTGACAATAACTAGATACATGAGAATGTGTGGTGGGACAATAACTAGACATGTGAGAATGTGTGGTGTGACAATAACTAGATACATGAGAATGTGTGGTGGGACAATAACTAGATACATGAGAATGTGTGGTGGGACAATAACTAGATATGTGAGAATGTGTGGTGTGACAATAACTAGATATGTGAGAATGTGTGGTGGGACAATAACTTCCCCAATCATCAGTATAGTTTATGAAATATGTGGTATCTGAGCCTTGTTATGTTTTGTGCAGTCTGAAGATTGTTACTTCTTGACGTCTCACATTTCTGATGTTCGGATTCTCATCGGGTTCTATAATTGCTTTTCATGAATCTATTGTCTTAGGTCATAGGTTATGTCTATATGAGGCTGAAGTAGCCTTGCACCTGTCTTTGCCAGTCTGTCGGCTTCTGCATGTCTAGGTATGTTGCAATGTCAGGGAGGCCATTATATAACATTCCGGTCAAAGTTCACGGAGTGCTGCCCTTGTGTCTGCCAGTTCTGCACTGTTTATGCTGTTCAGCATTGAGACAACTAACTTCTAATCTGTAATGACAGCTATTTATTTCCCTTTATTTCTCCCTGTCAACACATTTCTGCTGCAGTTTTTAAGGCCTCTGTCTTCGTTTTCTTTGCTCCATTGTAAATATTCAGGAGAATGCCTCCATCTATTCTACTGTGTAGTTTATGCTGCGTTTCATTTTTCTGTTTTATCCTGCAGGTCAGCATGGCTGAATGGATAAGAACACGCACTCTTACACATCCGTTGTGCTGATGCCGAAGTAAGGGGTTCAACCATTACACCGGACAGCTGGACTAAAATGTTGACCTATCATCCTTGACTTGGGGACGTAAATTACAAGTACCTCCGAAGTCGGAGTGGGTTCGTCTGATGGCGAGGGACACTGTTAGTAGGGAAAGCTAATCCACACGCAAAATTCAGTCCAGCCCTACTGGAAGTAGGGTGTATGCACTACGCTTGAGTTTAAAGCGAGCGAGGGAAAAAAAATCCTGGTGGTTATTTACCTCATGACCAGGAATGTTTACTATCATCACAGGCAGGTACTTTGTCTCCAAGTTGAGAATGTTTACTATCATCACAGGCAGGCACTTTGTCTCCAAGTTGAGAATGTTTACTATCATCACAGGCAGGTACTTTGTCTCCAAGTTGAGAATGTTTACTATCATCACAGGCAGGCACTTTGTCTCCAAGTTGAGAATGTTTACTATCATCACTGGCAGGCACTTTGTCTCCAAGTTGAGAATGTTTACTATCATCACAGGCAGGCACTTTGTCTCCAAGTTGAGAATGTTTACTATCATCACAGGCAGGCACTTTGTCTCCAAGTTGAGAATGTTGACTATCATCACAGGCAGGCACTTTGTCTCCAAGTTGAGAATGTTGACTATCATCACAGGCAGGCACTTTGTCTCCAAGTTTAGAATGTTTACTATCATCACAGGCAGGTACTTTGTCTCCAAGTTGAGAATGTTTACTATCATCACAGGCAGGCACTTTGTCTCCAAGTTGAGAATGTTGACTATCATCACAGGCAGGCACTTTGTCTCCAAGTTGAGAATGTTTACTATCATCACAGGCAGGCACTTTGTCTCCAAGTTGAGAATGTTTACTATCATCACAGGCAGGCACTTTGTCTCCAAGTTGAGAATGTTTACTATCATCACAGGCAGGCACTTTGTCTCCAAGTTGAGAATGTTTACTATCATCACAGGCAGGCACTTTGTCTCCAAGTTGAGAATGTTTACTATCATCACAGGCAGGCACTTTGTCTCCAAGTTGAGAATGTTGACTATCATCACAGGCAGGCACTTTGTCTCCAAGTTGAGAATGTTGACTATCATCACAGGCAGGCACTTTGTCTCCAAGTTGAGAATGTTGACTATCATCACAGGCAGGCACTTTGTCTCCAAGTTGAGAATGTTGACTATCATCACAGGCAGGCACTTTGTCTCCAAGTTGAGAATGTTTACTATCATCACAGGCAGGCACTTTGTCTCCAAGTTGAGAATGTTGACTATCATCACAGGCAGGCACTTTGTCTCCAAGTTGAGAATGTTGACTATCATCACAGGCAGGCACTTTGTCTCCAAGTTGAGAATGTTGACTATCATCACAGGCAGGCACTTTGTCTCCAAGTTGAGAATGTTGACTATCATCACAGGCAGGCACTTTGTCTCCAAGTTGAGAATGTTGACTATCATCACAGGCAGGCACTTTGTCTCCAAGTTGAGAATGTTGACTATCATCACAGGCAGGCACTTTGTCTCCAAGTTGAGAATGTTGACTATCATCACAGGCAGGCACTTTGTCTCCAAGTTGAGAATGTTGACTATCATCACAGGCAGGCACTTTGTCTCCAAGTTGAGAATGTTTACTATCATCACAGGCAGGCACTTTGTCTCCAAGTTGAGAATGTTTACTATCATCACAGGCAGGCACTTTGTCTCCAAGTTGAGAATGTTGACTATCATCACAGGCAGGCACTTTGTCTCCAAGTTGAGAATGTTTACTATCATCACAGGCAGGTACTTTGTCTCCAAGTTGAGAATGTTGACTATCATCACAGGCAGGCACTTTGTCTCCAAGTTGAGAATGTTGACTATCATCACAGGCAGGCACTTTGTCTCCAAGTTGAGAATGTTGACTATCATCACAGGCAGGCACTTTGTCTCCAAGTTGAGAATGTTTACTATCATCACAGGCAGGTACTTTGTCTCCAAGTTGAGAATGTTTACTATCATCACAGGCAGGCACTTTGTCTCCAAGTTGAGAATGTTTACTATCATCACAGGCAGGCACTTTGTCTCCAAGTTGAGAATGTTTACTATCATCACAGGCAGGCACTTTGTCTCCAAGTTGAGAATGTTTACTATCATCACAGGCAGGCACTTTGTCTCCAAGTTGAGAATGTTTACTATCATCACAGGCAGGCACTTTGTCTCCAAGTTGAGAATGTTTACTATCATCACAGGCAGGTACTTTGTCTCCAAGTTGAGAATGTTTACTATCATCACAGGCAGGTACTTTGTCTCCAAGTTGAGAATGTTTACTATCATCACAGGCAGGTACTTTGTCTCCAAGTTGAGAATGTTTACTATCATCACAGGCAGGCACTTTGTCTCCAAGTTGAGAATGTTGACTATCATCACAGGCAGGCACTTTGTCTCCAAGTTGAGAATGTTTACTATCATCACAGGCAGGCACTTTGTCTCCAAGTTGAGAATGTTTACTATCATCACAGGCAGGCACTTTGTCTCCAAGTTGAGAATGTTTACTATCATCACAGGCAGGCACTTTGTCTCCAAGTTGAGAATGTTTACTATCATCACAGGCAGGCACTTTGTCTCCAAGTTGAGAATGTTTACTATCATCACAGGCAGGCACTTTGTCTCCAAGTTGAGAATGTTTACTATCATCACAGGCAGGCAATTTGTCTCCAAGTTGAGAATGTTTACTATCATCACTGGCAGGCACTTTGTCTCCAAGTTGAGAATGTTTACTATCATCACAGGCAGGCACTTTGTCTCCAAGTTGAGAATGTTTACTATCATCACAGGCAGGCACTTTGTCTCCAAGTTGAGAATGTTTACTATCATCACAGGCAGGCACTTTGTCTCCAAGTTGAGAATGTTGACTATCATCACAGGCAGGCACTTTGTCTCCAAGTTGAGAATGTTGACTATCATCACAGGCAGGCACTTTGTCTCCAAGTTGAGAATGTTTACTATCATCACAGGCAGGCACTTTGTCTCCAAGTTGAGAATGTTTACTATCATCACAGGCAGGCACTTTGTCTCCAAGTTGAGAATGTTTACTATCATCACAGGCAGGCACTTTGTCTCCAAGTTGAGAATGTTTACTATCATCACAGGCAGGCACTTTGTCTCCAAGTTGAGAATGTTTACTATCATCACAGGCAGGCACTTTGTCTCCAAGTTGAGAATGTTTACTATCATCACAGGCAGGCACTTTGTCTCCAAGTTGAGAATCTGTGTTCATTTCTGACTGCAATTGGCTGCTGGTATGTGGAGTACAGCATTTGGCCTGATCTATTCCTTGTGGAACATACGCCTGTGAGACCTGGACACTTACTAAACAAGCTGAACAGCGCATACATGCCTTTGATTGATTGATTGATTGATTGATTGATCTAGGAACCGACATCACAGCATTCGGGACATTCCCATAAGCGCTCCGTCTCCATCCTCAGCAACCAGCGAAGAGTTCCAACACTAATAGTTCTAGTAGCAATCTGATTATATGTCCGTCTCGCCTTCCTCTGAGCGTCGAGCGTCGGCCAGATCCTCTCGTCACTCCTCGCTGCCTCATTCTAACCAGACTATGGTGATCCATTTGCTCCTCCGAGGCGTACACGTACATGCCTTTGAATGTGAATGTTATAGATGAGTTCTAAGAATATCTTAGATAAAGAAAAGAACAAATGCTTCCATACTTCAAAAGCTGAATATTGAAGAAGGTTGGCTATTAAAGACGATAAAACAAAGAAAATTAAAATAGTTTGGTCATTTGAAACGTCACGAAAGTTTGGAGAGAACAATAATGGAGGAGTATATGCCTGGGAAGAGAGGAAGAGGAAGGCCAAAGAGAAGATGGATGCAGAATGTGGTGGATGATCTCCAGATGGCTGTATAAGACGCGGGATATCTTGCTTATGATCGAGAGGTTGTTATGGGAGCGAGGTTCAGCAAAGGACATGCTACTGAATGAATGAATTTCATATGTCGCCAGTATTACATCCAGTATTTCATATGTCCCCAGTGTCATCTCTAGTATTTAATATATCCCCTGTATTACCCCCAGGTTTTTCTTATGTGCCAGTATTGTTGTTGTTGTTGTTGTTTTTGTTTGTCCATCAAGAATGATGATGACCATTCATTTCATCCAGTCGGGTTGAAGGTATGGAGCAGTGGGTTCTAAGATGGCTGATAAGGCCTATTTTGGCTCGAAATGTTCTTTGACAATGTGGGCAAAGAATGCTTGACGTTTTTGGAGGAGGATTTCCTGCAGTGGTTTTTCTGTCCTGCCTTTTCTTCACAGCTCTTGCAGTCCTGGTTGCCTCACATATGACTGCACCCTTGCGTAATGATGCACGCCACGAATTTCGGTCTCTGGCTGCAGTCTCTCAGGTGTCATGATGAATTCCAAAAGCATTCAGTGAAATTTTCAGAGTGTCTTTAAAGCGTTTCCTCTGGCCACCTTGGGAGCGATTACCACAACGCAGTTCGCTATAAAAAATTCGTTTAGGGAGCCTGTGATCTGGCATGCGAGTCAGGTGACCAGCCCAGCGAATCTGATTCTTCATCAGTATAGTGTGGATACTGGGCATGGACGCTCTTTCTAGGACTTCAGTGTCTGGAATCTTGTCTTGCTAATCGTCAGTAGCTTCCTTAGGCAGACTGTGTGGAAGTGGTTTAATTTCCTAGCGTGTCGCTGATAAACAGTCCAGGTTTTACAAGCATGTAGCGGTGATACAACTGCTTTGTAGACTTTTAGCTTTGGTTGCAGTCTTATTCCAGTTACCTACAGTATGTATACAAAGGGGCTTCAAATGAAAACCTTAAATGTATTTTTTCTTTAAATTTTGAGTGAATATATTCTGAATAGGTAAAGGACAAATGTTTCATTTGTCGATGTAGTCGCCACTGTGTTCAATGAAAGTCCTCCAGCGCCAGTAACTTGCTTGGATTCCTGTATTATCTTAGTCACGTATGTATCCACCCATGCGGCACCTGCTATAAATCTTCTTCGGACCAAAATGTCTGTCACAGAAGTCACGTCATCGTGAAACGTCATACACCACTCATACACTTGCTGGACTGAAAGACATGCATCACCATGCTGGACCTTCATTCACCCATGAATGTCTACAGGTTTCACCGCTTCACAGTTCAAACAAAGGATAACAGAACGCTGCCACTCTTTGACGCATGTCAACAGTGGGTCGATCATCTTTAAACTGTCCGTATGACGTTACCATGTTCGTCTGCACTGTAATTTCACATGCTTAACACTCCTGACTTCCTTAACAACAACATTAACAAATTTGCCAGACAATAACTTGGTTATTGTAATTTCTATCACACTTTTAATTTTTTTTTATTTGCAGCCCAGCGTATGTCCCAGTATTACCTTACATATTTCATATGTCCCCAGTATTACCTTCAGTATTTCATGTGTTCCTACTATTACCTCCAGTATTTCATGTGTCCCTACTATTACCTCCAGTATTTCATATGTCCCTACTATTACCTCCAGTATTTCATATGTCCCCAATATTACCTCCAGTATTTCATATGTCCCCACTATTACCTCCAGTATTTCATATGTCCCCAGTATTACCTCCAGTATTTCATATGTCCCCACTATTACCTCCAGTGTTTCATATGTCCCTACTATTACCTCCAGTATTTCATATGTCTCCAGTATTACCTCCAGTATTTCATATGTCCCCAGTATTACCTCCAGTATTTCATATGTCCCCAGTATTACCTCCAGTATTTCATATATCCCCAGTATTACCTTCAGTATTTCACATGTCCCCAGTATTACCTTCAGTATTTCACATGTCCCCAGTATTACATCCAGTATTTCACATGTCCCCAGTATTACCTCCAGTATTTCATATGTCCCCACTACTACCTCCAGTATTTCACATGTCCCCAGTATTACCTCCAGTATTTCATATGTCCCCACTATTACCTCCAGTATTTCACATGTCCCCACTACTACCTCCAGTATTTCACATGTCCCCAGTATTACCTCCAGTATTTCACATGTCCCCAGTATTACCTCCAGTATTTCACATGTCCCCACTACTACCTCCAGTATTTCACATGTCCCCAGTATTACCTCCAGTATTTCATATGTCCCCACTATTACCTCCAGTATTTCATATATCCCCAGTATTACCTTCAGTATTTCACATGTCCCCAGTATTACCTTCAGTATTTCACATGTCCCCAGTATTACCTCCAGTATTTCATATGTCCCCAGTATTACCTTCAGTATTTCATATGTCCCCAGTATTACCTCCAGTATTTCATATGTCCCCAGTACTACCTGCTGTGCTTCCTGCTGGCCTTCACGAGCTACAGCACCTTCATCCAGGTCAACTGTGTCACCAAGTTCCTCTTCCTCTCCTCCATGTTCATCGTCATCAACCTCCTCATTCATATAGCCAGGGGACCTGTGTTTGATGAGTACGACTCCATTCTGTCTGCAGTTAGCCACGGGTGAGTGAACCAATAGTTAGTCATGTGTGAGTGGACTAGTAGTTTGTTATGTGTGAATGACATTGAACATGTATTCGGATGTGAATGTGCCAACTGTTTGAAGAGAACCATATATCGGCACCCAAACCTTGATGTTACGTTACAATAAAATTGTATTCTAATGTCACTGTGCCAATTGTTGGAGGAGAACCACACATCGGCACCCAAACCTTGATGTTACGTTACATTACACATGTTTTCTGATGTGACTGTGCCAACTGTTGCAGGCTGGGAGAAGCTCGTATATCGTTACGTGTGAAGACCACCATCTACATTAGCGTGATGCTGGCAACCATGCACTTCCTGGACCGACAGATGGAGTACGCCAACAGGCTGGGCCATCTGTTTAAACTGCAGTTTCAGAGGGAGACAGAGCAGGTAAGAAATATGTACATGCGTGTGTACAGGTAGCGACTAGGTGCACATTTGTGTATAGGTGTATAAACTAGATACACATATAGGTACCACTGTATCATCGAGGTACAAATAAGAGTACATGTATATCAGTTAAGTACACATACATGTACGGGTATATCTGCTAAGTACACATACAAGTGCAGGTAGAACTAGGTATAGAATCAAGCAGTTGTATACCACAGGCGTCATGACACATTCCTAGAGAAAATTCTAAGAAAAGAAAACAAAATGCAGGAAGTACTAAAAGATTATTAATGGTCTACGATCTCTGTGTACATGATGTGTTCTATGCATAAAATGACCAAGCAGTGATGTTTGTTTACTTTTATAAAAGATTTGTTCTATAGATAAAATGGCCAAAAATGTTCTATAATTGTGTAGAAGAATCGTCCTATAGATATAATGGGCAATGAAGCATGTAATCTTTACTAAAAGATGTGTACTATAGATAAAATGACCAAGAGTTGTTGAATACATGTGTAGAAAATTTGTTTATAAATAAAATGACCTAGCAATATTGACAACTTCTGTAGAAGATGTGTTTCGTAGATAAAATGACCAAGCAATGTTGTATACATGTGCAGGGGATTTGTTATGTAGATAAAATGACCAAGCAATGTTGTATACATGTGCAGGGGATTTGTTATGTAGATAAAATGACCAAGCAATGTTGTATACATGTGCAGGGGATTTGTTATGTAGATAAAATGACCAAGCAATGTTGTATACATGTGCAGGGGATTTGTTATGTAGATAAAATGACCAAGCAATGTTGTATACATGTGCAGGGGATTTGTTATGTAGATAAAATGACCAAGCAATGTTGTATACATGTGCAGGGGATTTGTTATGTAGATAAAATGACCAAGCAATGTTGTATACATGTGCAGGGGATTTGTTATGTAGATAAAATGACCAAGCAATGTTGTATACATGTGCAGGGGATTTGTTATGTAGATAAAATGACCAAGCAATGTTGTATACATGTGCAGGGGATTTGTTATGTAGATAAAATGACCAAGCAATGTTGTATACATGTGCAGGGGATTTGTTATGTAGATAAAATGACCAAGCAATGTTGTATACATGTGCAGGGGATTTGTTATGTAGATAAAATGACCAGACAATGAAGGTTGTATGCTTATGTACAAGATTTGTTCTATAGATAAAATGACCAACCAACAAATATTGTATACTTGTTCCTGCAGGTGAAGATGATGGCTGCCATCAACAAGATTGTGCTAGAGAACATCATCCCCTCACATGTGATCGCCTACTATATGCGGACATCTCGCAAACACGAGGTGGGTTGTGCTCTATGCTCCTGGACAATGTTTCATCATATCTTATAGCATGGACCGCATCTTACAGAACGGACAATGTCCTACAGCATGGACAACATCTTTCAGCATGGACAACATCCATCACCTCTGAATAACACTGCACAGGCACCTTGCCGTCTTGACAGACGATAGTTTGTTACATTGTGCTTCAACTACTGGCACTTGGCAAACTTGACAGATGATAGGTTGTTACATTCTGCTTCAAAAAGGCATAACTACAACCAGAGCTTAGATGGACGTATACCTCTCCATAGCACGAAGCCTGGGCTAATTGTAGAGACCATGTGTTGTGTTGCCTATGCAGTATGATCCCTCTCTCTCTGTCTGCCTGCCCTGTTCACTCCAGAGGAAAGGCAACACCAATACGTCTGGAAATATACCAGCTGCAGAGACTGGCTGCCGTATTAACAAAGCAATGATTTAACTGTCCGCCTGTCGGAGCTTCGATCTTAGATCAGTTGCCGAACAAAGACATGGTCTGCCCTGCCATGACATTTAGCGTTAGGTTGCATTTCCTCGCAGCAGGATAAGACTTATAACCTCCTAATGGCGCTCCTCCACCCGAAGCCGTTGGCACAATGTGGGTTGTCGTGTTTGGTGAGCCCCGCCCAACATTCCTTGCTGACAGAAAGCAAGTAGTACCGCCTACTGTCATATGCTAGCTCAGTCATATCTGACTAAGACCTGACAGAAAACAGATCCAGTATATAATTAACGATGAGATGATAATTATGAGGATAATTATGATGATGATTACGATGGTGATCATGGTGACGATGAGGTAATGATAATGATTAAAAAAAAATCATGATTATGATGTTTATGATTATGATGACCATGATGATGAGTATGATTATGATGTTGATAGTGATGGCCATGAGATGATGACTAGGAGACGATGATGATGATTCACAACATTTCTGTGATGATGACAGCAACAGTTTAGACAGTGTATTGAGGTATTTGGTCAATTCCAAGTGAATGTTGTTGTTGAATCATTTACATCCGCAGGACCTCTACCACGAAAGCTGCAGCCATGCCTGCGTCATGTTCGCCTCCATCCCAAACTTCAAGAACTTCTACCAACAGACAACAGCCAACGGCCAGGGACTGGAGTGCATCCGGGTGCTCAACGAGATCATTTCTGACTTTGACGTGGTCAGTGTCACAGTGTCGTCCTCTGGTGTGTTCTGGTCTCTGGTGTGTCCTGGTCTCTGGTGTGTCCTGGTAACTGGTGTGTCCTGGTCACTGGTGTGTCCTGGTCACTGGTGTGTCCTGGTCACTGGCGTTTCCTGGTCTC
This sequence comes from Cepaea hortensis, assembly GCA_963921405.1. NCBI lineage: Eukaryota > Metazoa > Mollusca > Gastropoda > Stylommatophora > Helicidae > Cepaea > Cepaea hortensis. Next base: position 824,481 of record OY992889.1, on the reverse strand, counting down.
TGGTGTGTCCTGGTCTCTGGTGTGTTCTGGTCACTGGTGTGTCCTGGTCACTGGTGTGTCCTGGTCACTGGTGTATCCTGGTCACTGGTGTGTCCTGGTCACTGGTGTGTCCTGGTCACTGGTGTGTCCTGGTCACTGGCGTGTCCTGGTCACTGGTGTGTCCTGGTCACTAGCGTGTCCTGGTCTCTGGTGTGTTCTGGTCACTGGACTCTTCGGCATGCTAGACTCTGGCCATCCCATCATCATCACGTGGCCTGCCAACTGACGTCGGTGATTGTGTCTCTCCGCAGACCTCCGTTCCTGGTATTCCAGATGAACTCTGATGACGTTATTCTTCCATGCCACTATCTCAGTCCATCATTGCTCTGAGTCTATTAATGATCTTTCTCCATGCCACCGTCTGTCCATCCAGCATCATTTCTGTTGGTCTGCCTGCCTCTTCTTAAACTGATGTTTTGAGTCATGTTGTTCTCCAATGCTTCTCTTGCCATTACATAACCAAAGAAAGCTGTTTGTTTTGTTCTAATTATTGTCTATACTGTTCTAGTTTCATTATCCTCTTAAAGGCAGTCATTGTTAATGTCTCTGACAGTCCAAGGTAATGGCAACATTCATCTAAGGAAGCACATCTCCGTTGCTTCCAGGCTCTTATAATCTGTTCGTTCATCATGGTGTATGATTCACTGATAACCAATGAAATCTGGAGCGAAATGGCTTACAGAAAGAAAGCAAAGAGCACTACAGAATTATACTTTATTAATCAGAGACATACGTCACATGTGCAGAGTTGCCAAAGAAAAAATGGTTTCAGAATATATGTAAAGAAATGCAGGAAAGTGAAAGTATTTACTAAGAAGAAAAATAACATGGTAGGAAATGATTGTATCAGAGGGAAAATAAGAAAAAAAAATATAGTTGATATTCATCATCATCATCATCATCATCATCATCATCATCAAGTGCCGTGCCGGCTGGCGTAGGCGTTCATGACTCTCCACAGATCTCGGTCTTTGGTGTTCTGGATCAACTCTGCTGATGATATTCCTCCATGCCACCGTCTCAATCCATCCAGCATCATTTCTCTTGGTCTGCCTCTCTTCCCCTCGATCTTTCCAGTTGTCACGATGCTCTCCAATGCCTCTCTTCTCATCACATGACCAAAAAAAAAGCTGTGTGTCTCTTTCTTATTGTTGTATATAGTGTTCTAGTTTCATTAGCCTCTTTCAGGCAGTCGTCATTAGTTACTCTGGCAGTCCAAGGAATTCGCAACATTTGTTTCAAAAACCACATTACAGTTGCTTCTACGAGGGTAAGTTAATAAGTAAGTCACAAATGGCTGTAGAAAAATAACTACACATGATAACAACCTGAAACCAGTTTATTTTTATACATACGTTATACATGTGTGGGTAATGACACGGGACATTGAGAGGCCATGTGTGGGTAATGACATGGGGACATTGAGAGGCCATGTGTGGGTAATGACACGGGGACATTGAGAGGTCATGTGTGGGTAATGACAAATAACATGGGGACACAGAGAGACCATGTGTGGGTAATGACACGGGGACATAGAGAGGCCATGTGTGGGTAATGACAAATAACATGGGGACATAGAGAGACCATGTGTGGGTAATGACACGGGGACATAGAGAGGCCATGTGTGGGTAATGACACGGGGACATAGAGAGGTCATGTGTGGGTAATGACACGGGGACATAGAGAGACCATGTGTGGGTAATGACACGGGGACATAGAGAGGTCATGTGTGGGTAATGACACGGAGACATAGAGAGGCCATGTGTGGGTAATGACACGGGGACATAGAGAGGTCATGTGTGGGTAATGACACGGGGACATAGAGAGGTCATGTGTGGGTAATGACACAGGGACATAGAGAGGTCATGTGTGGGTAATGACACGGGGACATAGAGAGGTCATGTGTGGGTAATGACACGGGGACATAGAGAGGTCATGTGTGGGTAATGACACGGGGACATAGAGAGACCATGTGTAGGTAATGACACGGGGACATAGAGAGACCATGTGTGGGTAATGACACGGGGACATTGAGAGGCCATGTGTGGGTAATGACACGGGGACATAGAGAGGTCATGTGTGGGTAATGACACGGGGACATACAGAGACCATGTGTGGGTAATGACACGGGGACATTGAGAGGCCATGTGTGGGTAATGACAAATAACATGGAGACATAGAGAGGTCATGTGTGGGTAATGACACAGGGACATAGAGAGACCATGTGTGGGTAATGACACGGGGACATTGAGAGGCCATGTGTGGGTAATGACACGGGGACATAGAGAGGTCATGTGTGGGTAATGACACGGGGACATAGAGAGACCATGTGTAGGTAATGACACGGGGACATACAGAGACCATGTGTGGGTAATGACACGGGGACATTGAGAGGCCATGTGTGGGTAATGACAAATAACATGGAGACATAGAGAGGTCATGTGTGGGTAATGACACAGGGACATAGAGAGACCATGTGTGGGTAATGACACGGGGACATTGAGAGGCCATGTGTGGGTAATGACACGGGGACATAGAGAGACCATGTGTAGGTAATGACACGGGGACATTGAGAGGCCATGTGTGGGTAATGACAAATAACATGGAGACATAGAGAGGTCATGTGTGGGTAATGACACGGGGGCATAGAGAGGTCATGTGTGGGTAATGACACGGGGACATAGAGAGGTCATGTGTGGGTAATGACACGGGGACATAGAGAGGCCATGTGTGGGTAATGAAAACATGGGGACATAGAGAGGTCATGTGTAGGTAATGACAAATAACATGGAGACATAAAAAGGTCATGTGTAGGTAATGACACGGGGACATAGAGAGGCCATGTGTGGGTAATGACAAATAACACGGCTGCATAGAGAGGCCATGTATGGGTAATGACAAATAACATGGGGACATAGAGAGGTCATGTGTGGGTAATGACAAATAACACGGGGACATAGAGAGGTCATATGTGGGTAATGACAAATAACACGGCTGCATAGAGAGGCCATGTGTGGGTAATGACAAATAACATGGGGACATAGAGAGGCCATGTGTGGGTAATGACAAATAACACGGCTGCATAGAGAGGCCATGTGTGGGTAATGACAAATATCATGGAGACATAGAGAGGTCATATGTGGGTAATGACACGAGGACATAGAGAGGCCATGTGTGGGTAATGACAAATAACACGGTTGCATAGAGAGGCCATGTGTGGGTAATGACAAATAACATGGAGACATAGAGAGGCCATGTGTGGGTAATGACACGGGGACATAGAGAGGCCATGTGTGGGTAATGACACGGGGACATAGAGAGGCCATGTGTGGGTAATGACAAATAACATGGAGACATAAAAAGGTCATGTGTGGGTAATGACACGGAGACATAGAGAGGCCATGAGTGGGTAATGACACGGGGACATAGAGAGGTCATGTGTGGGTAATGACAAATAACATGGAGACATAGAGAGGCCATGTGTGGGTAATGACACGGGGACATAGAGAGGTCATGTGTGGGTAATGACACGGAGACATAGAGAGGTCATGTGTGGGTAATGACACGGAGACATAGAGAGGTCATGTGTGGGTAATGACACGGGGACATAGAGAGGTCATGTGTGGGTAATGACAAATAACACGGGGACATAGAGAGGCCATGTGTAGGTAATGACACGGAGACATAGATAGGCCATGTGTGGGTAATGACAAATAACACGGGGACATAGAGAGGCCATGTGTAGGTAATGACACGGAGACATAGATAGGCCATGTGTGGGTAATGACACGGGGACATAGAGAGGCCATGTGTGGGTAATGACACGGGGACATAGAGAGGCCATGCGTGGGTAATGACACGAGGACATAGAGAGGCCATGTGTGGGTAATGACAAATAACACGGCTGCATAGAGAGGCCATGTGTGGGTAATGACAAATAACACGGCTGCATAGAGAGGCCATGTGTGGGTAATGACACGAGGACATAGAGAGGTCATGTGTAGGTAATGACACGAGGACATAGAGAGGCCATGTGTGGGTAATGACAAATAACACGGCTGCATAGAGAGGCCATGTGTGGGTAATGACAAATAACATGGGGACATAGAGAGGTCATGTGTGGGTAATGACAAATAACACGGCTGCATAGAGAGGCCATGTGTGGGTAATGACAAATAACATGGGGACATAGAGAGACCATGTGTGGGTAATGACAAATAACATGGGGAAATAGAGAGGCCATGTGTGGGTAATGACAAATAACATGGGGACATAGAGAGGCCATGTGTGGGTAATGAAAAAAAAAATGGAGACATAGAGAGACCATGTGTGGGTAATGACAAATAACATTGAGACATAGAGAGGTCATGTGTGGGTAATGACACGGGGACATAGAGAGGTCATGTGTGGGTAATGACAAATAACACGGGGACATAGAGAGGCCATGTGTAGGTAATGACACGGAGACATAGATAGGCCATGTGTGGGTAATGACAAATAACACGGGGACATAGAGAGGCCATGTGTAGGTAATGACACGGAGACATAGATAGGCCATGTGTGGGTAATGACACGGGGACATAGAGAGGCCATGTGTGGGTAATGACACGGGGACATAGAGAGGCCATGCGTGGGTAATGACACGAGGACATAGAGAGGCCATGTGTGGGTAATGACAAATAACACGGCTGCATAGAGAGGCCATGTGTGGGTAATGACAAATAACACGGCTGCATAGAGAGGCCATGTGTGGGTAATGACACGAGGACATAGAGAGGTCATGTGTAGGTAATGACACGAGGACATAGAGAGGCCATGTGTGGGTAATGACAAATAACACGGCTGCATAGAGAGGCCATGTGTGGGTAATGACAAATAACATGGGGACATAGAGAGGTCATGTGTGGGTAATGACAAATAACACGGCTGCATAGAGAGGCCATGTGTGGGTAATGACAAATAACATGGGGACATAGAGAGACCATGTGTGGGTAATGACAAATAACATGGGGAAATAGAGAGGCCATGTGTGGGTAATGACAAATAACATGGGGACATAGAGAGGCCATGTGTGGGTAATGAAAAAAAAAATGGAGACATAGAGAGACCATGTGTGGGTAATGACAAATAACATTGAGACATAAAGAGGTCATGTGTGGGTAATGACACGGGGACATAGAGAGGCCATGTGTGGGTAATGACAAATAACATGGGGACATAGAGAGACCATTTGTGGGTAATGACAAATAACATGGGGAAATAGAGAGGCCATGTGTGGGTAATGACAAATAACATGGGGACATAGAGAGGCCATGTGTGGGTAATGACAAATAACATGGAGACATAGAGAGACCTTGTATGGGTAATGCCAAATAACATGGTGACATAAAGAGGTCATGTTTTGATAATGACACGGGGACATAGAGAGGCCATGAGTGGGTAATGACAAATAACATGGGGACATACAGAAGTCATGTGTGGGTAATGACAAATAACACGGGGACATAGAGAGGCCATGTGTGGGTAATGACAAATAACATGGGGACATAGAGAGACCATGTGTGGGTAATGACAAATAACATGGAGACATAGAGACGTCATGTGTGGGTAATGACACCACGGGGACATAGAGAGGTCATGTGTGGGTAATGACAACATGGGGACATAGAGAGGTCATGTGTGGGTAATGACAAATAACATGGAGACATAGAGAGGTCATGTGTGGGTAATGACAAATAACATGGAGACATAGAGAGGCCATGTGTGGGTAATGACAAATAACATGGAGACATAGAGTGGCCCTGTGTGGGTAATGACAAATAACATGGAGACATAGAGAGGCCGTGTGTGGGTAATGACAAATAACATAGAGACATAGAGAGGCCATGTGTGGGTAATGACAAATAACATGGAGACATAGAGAGACCATGTGTGGGTAATGACAAATAACAGTGGGACATAGAGAGGTCATGTGTGGGTAATGACAAATAACACGGGGACATAGAGAGGCCATGTGTGGGTAATGACAAATAACATGGGGACATAGAGAGGCCATGTGTGGGTAATGACAAATAACACCGCTGCATAGAGAGGCCATGTGTGGGTAATGACAAATATCATGGAGACATAGAGAGGTCATATGTGGGTAATGACACGAGGACATAGAGAGGCCATGTGTGGGTAATGACAAATAACACGGCTGCATAGAGAGGCCATGTGTGGGTAATGACAAATAACATGGAGACATAGAGAGGCCATGAGTGGGTAATGACACGGGGACATAGAGAGGCCATGTGTGGGTAATGACAAATAACATGGAGACATAAAAAGGTCATGTGTGGGTAATGACACGGGGACATAGAGAGGCCATGAGTGGGTAATGGCACGGGGACATAGAGAGGTCATGTGTGGGTAATGACAAATAACATGGAGACATAAAAAGGTCATGTGTGGGTAATGACACGGGGACATAGAGAGGCCATGAGTGGGTAATGACACGGGGACATAGAGAGGCCATGTGTGGGTAATGACAAATAACATGGAGACATAAAAAGGTCATGTGTGGGTAATGACACGGGGACATAGAGAGGCCATGTGTGGGTAATGACACGGGGACATAGAGAGGTCATGTGTGGGTAATGACACGGAGACATAGAGAGGTCATGTGTGGGTAATGACACGGAGACATAGAGAGGTCATGTGTGGGTAATGACACGGGGACATAGAGAGGTCATGTGTGGGTAATGACAAATAACACGATGACATAGAGAGGCCATGTGTAGGTAATGACACGGAGACATAGATAGGCCATGTGTGGGTAATGACAAATAACACGGGGACATAGAGAGGCCATGTGTAGGTAATGACACGGAGACATAGATAGGCCATGTGTGGGTAATGACAAATAACACGGGGACATAGAGAGGCCATGTGTGGGTAATGACACGGGGACATAGAGAGGCCATGTGTGGGTAATGACACGGGGACATAGAGAGGCCATGCGTGGGTAATGACACGAGGACATAGAGAGGCCATGTGTGGGTAATGACAAATAACACGGCTGCATAGAGAGGCCATGTGTGGGTAATGACAAATAACACGGCTGCATAGAGAGGCCATGTGTGGGTAATGACACGAGGACATAGAGAGGTCATGTGTAGGTAATGACACGAGGACATAGAGAGGCCATGTGTGGGTAATGACAAATAACACGGCTGCATAGAGAGGCCATGTGTGGGTAATGACAAATAACATGGGGACATAGAGAGGTCATGTGTGGGTAATGACAAATAACACGGCTGCATAGAGAGGCCATGTGTGGGTAATGACAAATAACATGGGGACATAGAGAGACCATGTGTGGGTAATGACAAATAACATGGGGACATAGAGAGGCCATGTGTGGGTAATGGAAAAAAAAATGGAGACATAGAGAGACCATGTGTGGGTAATGACAAATAACATTGAGACATAAAGAGGTCATGTGTGGGTAATGACACGGGGACATAGAGAGGCCATGTGTGGGTAATGACAAATAACATGGGGACATAGAGAGACCATATGTGGGTAATGACAAATAACATGGGGAAATAGAGAGGCCATGTGTGGGTAATGACAAATAACATGGGGACATAGAGAGGCCATGTGTGGGTAATGACAAATAACATGGAGACATAGAGAGACCTTGTATGGGTAATGCCAAATAACATGGTGACATAAAGAGGTCATGTTTGGATAATGACACGGGGACATAGAGAGGCCATGAGTGGGTAATGACAAATAACATGGGGACATAGAGAGGTCATGTGTGGGTAATGACAAATAACACGGGGACATAGAGAGGCCATGTGTGGGTAATGACAAATAACATGGGGACATAGAGAGACCATGTGTGAGTAATGACAAATAACATGGAGACATAGAGACGTCATGTGTGGGTAATGACACCACGGGGACATAGAGAGGTCATGTGTGGGTAATGACAACATGGGGACATAGAGAGGTCATGTGTGGGTAATGACAAATAACATGGAGACATAGAGAGGTCATGTGTGGGTAATGACAAATAACATGGAGACATAGAGAGGCCATGTGTGGGTAATGACAAATAACATGGAGACATAGAGTGGCCCTGTGTGGGTAATGACAAATAACATGGAGACATAGAGAGGCCGTGTGTGGGTAATGACAAATAACATAGAGACATAGAGAGGCCATGTGTGGGTAATGACAAATAACATGGAGACATATAGAGACCATGTGTGGGTAATGACAAATAACAGTGGGACATAGAGAGGTCATGTGTGGGTAATGACAAATAACACGGGGACATAGAGAGGCCATGTGTAGGTAATGACCCGGAGACATAGATAGGCCATGTGTGGGTAATGACACGGGGACATAGAGAGGCCATGTGTGGGTAATGACACGGGGACATAGAGAGGCCATGTGTGGGTATTGACACGAGGACATAGAGAGGCCATGTGTGGGTAATGACAAATAACACGGCTGCATAGAGAGGCCATGTGTGGGTAATGACAAATAACACGGCTGCATAGAGAGGCCATGTGTGGGTAATGACACGAGGACATAGAGAGGTCATGTGTAGGTAATGACACGAGGACATAGAGAGGCCATGTGTGGGTAATGACAAATAACACGGCTGCATAGAGAGGCCATGTGTGGGTAATGAAAAATAACATGGGGACATAGAGAGGTCATGTGTGGGTAATGACAAATAACACGGCTGCATAGAGAGGCCATGTGTGGGTAATGACAAATAACATGGGGACATAGAGAGACCATGTGTGGGTAATGACAAATAACATGGGGAAATAGAGAGGCCATGTGTGGGTAATGACAAATAACATGGGGTCATAGAGAGGCCATGTGTGGGTAATGAAAAAAAAAATGGAGACATAGAGAGACCATGTGTGGGTAATGACAAATAACATGGAGACATAAATAGGTCATGTGTGGGTAATGACACGGGGACATAGAGAGGCCATGTGTGGGTAATGACAAATAACATGGGGACATAGAGAGACCATGTGTGGGTAATGACAAATAACATGGGGAAATAGAGAGGCCATGTGTGGGTAATGACAAATAACATGGGGACATAGAGAGGCCATGTGTGGGTAATGACAAATAACATGGAGACATAGAGAGACCTTGTATGGGTAATGCCAAATAACATGGTGACATAAAGAGGTCATGTTTGGATAATGACACGGGGACATAGAGAGGCCATGAGTGGGTAATGACAAATAACATGGGGACATAGAGAGGTCATGTGTGGGTAATGACAAATAACACGGGGACATAGAGAGGCCATGTGTGGGTAATGACAAATAACATGGGGACATAGAGAGACCATGTGTGGGTAATGACAAATAACATGGAGACATAGAGAGGTCATGTGTGGGTAATGACACCACGGGGACATAGAGAGGTCATGTGTGGGTAATGACAACATGGGGACATAGAGAGGTCATGTGTGGGTAATGACAAATAACATGGAGACATAGAAAGGTCATGTGTGGGTAATGACAAATAACATGGAGACATAGAGACGCCATGTGTGGGTAATGACAAATAACATGGAGACATAGAGTGGCCCTGTGTGGGTAATGACAAATAACATGGAGACATAGAGAGGCCGTGTGTGGGTAATGACAAATAACATAGAGACATAGAGAGGCCATGTGTGGGTAATGACAAATAACATGGAGACATAGAGAGACCATGTGTGGGTAATTACAAATAACAGGGGGACATAGAGAGGTCATGTGTGGGTAATGACAAATAACATGGAGACATAGAGAGGCCATGTGTGGGTAATGACAAATAACACGGAGACATAGAGAGGCCGTGTGTGGGTAATGACAAATAACATGGGGACATAGAGAGGTCATGTGTGGGTAATGACAAATAACATGGAGACAGAGAGAGGCCATGTGTGGGTAATGACACGGGGACATAGAGAGGTCATGTGTGAGTAATGACACATAACATGGGGAAATAGAGAGGTCATGTGTGGGTAATGACAAATAACACGGGGACATAGAGAGGCCATGTGTGGGTAATGACAAATAACATGGAGACATAGAGAGACCATGTGTGGGTAATGACAAATAACACGGGGACATAGAGAGGCCATGTGTGGGTAATGACAAATAACATGGGGACATAGAGAGGTCATGTGTGGGTAATGACAAATAACATGGAGACATAGAGAGACCATGTGTGGGTAATGACAAATAACACGGGACATAGAGAGGTCATGTGTGAGTAATGACAAATAACATGGAGACATAGAGAGGTCATGTGTGGGTAATGACACCACGGGGACATAGAGAGGACATGTGTGGGTAATGACAAATAACACGGGGACATAGAGAGACCATGTGTGGGTAATGACAAATAACATGGGGACATAGAGAGGCCATGTGTGGGTAATGACAAATAACATGGAGACATAGAGAGACCTTGTATGGGTAATGCCAAATAACATGGTGACATAAAGAGGTCATGTTTGGATAATGACACGGGGACATAGAGAGGCCATGAGTGGGTAATGACAAATAACATGGGGACATAGAGAGGTCATGTGTGGGTAATGACAAATAACACGGGGACATAGAGAGGCCATGTGTGGGTAATGACAAATAACATGGGGACATAGAGAGACCATGTGTGGGTAATGACAAATAACATGGAGACATAGAGAGGTCATGTGTGGGTAATGACACCACGGGGACATAGAGAGGTCATGTGTGGGTAATGACAACATGGGGACATAGAGAGGTCATGTGTGGGTAATGACAAATAACATGGAGACATAGAGAGGTCATGTGTGGGTAATGACAAATAACATGGAGACATAGAGAGGCCATGTGTGGGTAATGACAAATAACATGGAGACATAGAGTGGCCCTGTGTGGGTAATGACAAATAACATGGAGACATAGAGAGGCCGTGTGTGGGTAATGACAAATAACATAGAGACATAGAGAGGCCATGTGTGGGTAATGACAAATAACATGGAGACATAGAGAGACCATGTGTGGGTAATGACAAATAACAGGGGGACATAGAGAGGTCATGTGTGGGTAATGACAAATAACATGGAGACATAGAGAGGCCATGTGTGGGTAATGACAAATAACACGGAGACATAGAGAGGCCGTGTGTGGGTAATGACAAATAACATGGGGACATAGAGAGGTCATGTGTGGGTAATGACAAATAACATGGAGACAGAGAGAGGCCATGTGTGGGTAATAACACGGGGACATAGAGAGGTCATGTGTGAGTAATGACACATAACATGGGGAAATAGAGAGGTCATGTGTGGGTAATGACAAATAACACGTGGACATAGAGAGGCCATGTGTGGGTAATGACAAATAACATGGAGACATAGAGAGACCATGTGTGGGTAATGACAAATAACACGGGGACATAGAGAGGCCATGTGTGGGTAATGACAAATAACATGGGGACATAGAGAGGTCATGTGTGGGTAATGACAAATAACATGGAGACATAGAGAGACCATGTGTGGGTAATGACAAATAACACGGGACATAGAGAGGTCATGTGTGAGTAATGACAAATAACATGGAGACATAGAGAGGTCATGTGTGGGTAATGACATCACGGGGACATAGAGAGGACATGTGTGGGTAATGACAAATAACACGGGGACATAGAGAGGCCATGTGTAGGTAATGACAAATAACACGGATTGTTTTATTCCGTTGTTCAGCAAAGGGATGGTGCAAAGGGATGTCCACACGGACGACTTTGTTCTGAGGACAGTCAAGGATGTGTGGAAAGTTAGACAACACGGATGATCTTGTTTCGAGGAGAGTCAAGGATGTATGGAAAGTTAGACAACACGGATGATCTTGTTTCGAGGACAGTCAAGGATGTATGGAAAGTTAGACAACACGGATGATCTTGTTTCGAGGAGAGTCAAGGATGTATGGAAAGTTAGACAATACGGATGATCTTGTTTCGAGGACAGTCAAGGATGTATGGAAAGTTAGACAACACGGATAATCTTGTTTCGAGGACAGTCAAGGATGTATGGAAAGTTAGACAACACGGATGATCTTGTTTTTGAGGACATTCAAGGATGTATGGAAAGTTAGACAACACGGACAAGCTTATTCCTTTCTTAGCAAAGGATGTGATGTGTCAGACAACACTGATGACAGCAAGGCGGGGGAGAGTGTGTGGGTGTATCCAGACAGCATATAATCGCATCAGGTTTGGTAGAAACTAGTAGGTTTGAATATATATATAATACAGCTGAGCACACTCAGTTAGATAACCAAAGGCCTGGATGTTGATACCAATTTCACAGTTCATCACCCTCCTACCATCACCAGACAGGGGGTTCGTTTGCTCATCGACCTGGAACTCTGTCTCTCCACCTGATGATGATACAAAAGTACTGGTTTCTAACATCTCCATGAAGGTATTCAAATGATAGCTCTGTTATTGAGGAATTACTACTTGGGAGAAGTCATTCATTAAGTTGCTTCTTCATTGAGACAGGCTTCAAACTAATTTGTAAACTTGAATCAGTGATGTGAGGGTCCTACCACTGATAGGGCATGATACACTTCATTTGAGGGTCCTACCACTGACAGGGCATGATACACTGGATGTGAGGGCCCTACCACCGACAGGGCATGATACGCTGCATGTGAGGGTCCTACCACTGATAAGGCATCATACACTGCATGTGAGAGTCCTACCACTGACAGGGCATGATACACTGCATGTGAAGGTCCTACCACTGACATTGCATGATACAATGTATGTGAGGGTCCTACCACTGACAAGGCATGATACACTGGATGTGACGGTCCTACCACTGGCAAGGCATGATGCACTGCATGTGAGGGTCCTACCACTAACAGGGCATGATACACTGGATGTGATGTGACAGGACATGTTACACTGCATATGATGGTCCTAGCACTTATTCCTGCTACAGGACATGATAAACTGGCTATAGAAACAGTCAAGTAATTTCTGAATTTAGCCTCATTGTCCCGATAGTAATCACGTGATGTTCCGTGGAACTGTATGGACACTCAGTTGATGTCCTGCTGTAATGTCTGTTGAACTGTATGGACAGTCAGTTCATGTCCTGTTGTCATGTCTGTTGAACTGTATGGACAGTCAGTTCATGTCCTGTTGTCATGTCTGTTGAACTGTATGGACAGTCAGTTCATGTCCTGTTGTCATGTCTGTTGAACTGTATGGACAGTCAGTTCATGTCCTGTTGTCATGTCTATTGAACTGTATGGACAGTCAGTTCATGTCCTGTTGTCATGTTCTGTTGAACTGTATGGACAGTCAGTTGATGTCCTGCTGTCATGTCTGTTGAACTGTATGGATAGTCAGTTGATGTCCTGTTGTCATGTCTGTTGAACTGTATGGACAGTCAGTTCATGTCCTGTTGTCATGTCTGTTGAACTGTATGGACAGTCAGTTCATGTCCTGCTGTCATGTCTGTGGAACTGTATGGACACTCAGTTGTTGTCCTGCTGTCATGTCTGTGGAACTGTATGGACAGTCAGTTGATGTCCTGCTGTCATGTCTGTTGAACTGTATGGACAGTCAGTTGATGTCCTGCTGTAATGTCTGTTGAACTGTATGGACAGTCAGTTCATGTCCTGTTGTCATGTCTGTTGAACTGTATGGACAGTCAGTTGATGTCCTGTTGTCATGTCTGTGGAACTGTATGGACAGTCAGTTCATGTCCTGTTGTCATGTCTGTTGAACTGTATGGACAGTCAGTTCATGTCCTGCTGTCATGTCCGTTGAATGGTATGGACAGTCAGTTGATGTCCTGCTGTCATGTCTGTTGAACTGTATGGACAGTCAGTTGATGTCCTGCTGTCATGTCTGTTGAACTGTATGGACAGTCTGTTGATGTCCTGCTGTCATGTCTGTTGGCAGGTGTTGATCAGAAGTCACCAGGAAGTGGAGAAGATCAAGACCATAGGAAGCACATACATGGCCGCCACAGGCCTTCATGTCATGATCAGGAGAAGTGAGGTGAGATATAGTTGTGTGGGGTTTAGTGTTGTGTGGGGTTTAGTGTTGTGTGGGGTTTAGTGTTGTGTGGGGTTTAGTGTTGTGTGGGGTTTAGTGTTGTGTGGGGTTTAGTGTTGTGTGGGGTTTAGTGTTGTGTGGGGTTTAGATAGAGTTGTTTGGTGTTTAGATAGAGGTGTGTGGGTTTAGTTTTGTGTGGGGTTTAGTGTTGTGTGGGGTTTAGATATAGCTGTGTGGGTTTAGTGTTGTGTGGGGCTTAGATAGAGTTGTGTGGGGTTTAGTGTTGTGTGGGGTGTAGAGTTGTGAGAGGTTTACTATTGTGTTGGGTTTAGTGTTGTGTGGGGTGTAGAGTTGTGTGGGGTTTAGTGTTGTGTGGGGTTTAGTGTTGTGTGGGGTTTAGATAGAGTTGTGTGGGGTTTAGTGTTGTGTGGGGTTTAGATAGAGTTGTGTGGGGTTTAGTGTTGTGTGGGGTTTAGATAGAGTTGTGTGGGGTTTAGTGTTGTGTGGGGTTTAGATAGAGTTGTGTGGGGTTTAGATAGAGTTGTGTGGGGTTTAGTGTTGTGTGGGGTTTAGATAGAGTTGTGTGGGGTTTAGTGTTGTGTGGGGTTTAGATAGAGTTGTGTGGGGTTTAGTGTTGTGTGGGGTTTAGATAGAGTTGTGTGGGGTTTAGTGTTGTGTGGGGTTTAGATAGAGTTGTGTGGGGTTTAGTGTTGTGTGGGGTTTAGATAGAGTTGTGTGGGGTTTAGTGTTGTGTGGGGTTTAGATAGAGTTGTGTGGGGTTTAGTGTTGTGTGGGGCTTAGATAGAGTTGTGTGGGGTTTAGTGTTGTGTGGGGTGTAGAGTTGTGTGGGGTTTAGTGTTGTGTGGGGTTTAGATAGAGTTGTGTGGGGTTTAGTGTTGTGTGGGGTTTAGATAGAGTTGTGTGGGGTTTAGTGTTGTGTGGGGTTTAGATAGAGTTGTGTGGGGTTTAGATAGAGTTGTGTGGGGTTTAGTGTTGTGTGGGGTTTAGATAGAGTTGTGTGGGGTTTAGTGTTGTGTGGGGTTTAGATAGAGTTGTGTGGGGTTTAGTGTTGTGTGGGGTTTAGATAGAGTTGTGTGGGGTTTAGATAGAGTTGTGTGGGGTTTAGTGTTGTGTGGGGTTTAGATAGAGTTGTGTGGGGTTTAGTGTTGTGTGGGGTTTAGATAGAGTTGTGTGGGGTTTAGTGTTGTGTGGGGTTTAGATAGAGTTGTGTGGGGTTTAGTGTTGTGTGGGGTTTAGATAGAGTTGTGTGGGGTTTAGTGTTGTGTGGGGCTTAGATAGAGTTGTGTGGGGTTTAGTGTTGTGTGGGGTGTAGAGTTGTGAGAGGTTTACTATTGTGTTGGGTTTAGTGTTGTGTGGGGTGTAGTGTTGTGTGGGGTTTAGTGTTGTGTGGGGTTTAGTGTTGTGTGG
Organism: Cepaea hortensis; assembly: GCA_963921405.1. Classification (NCBI taxonomy): domain Eukaryota; kingdom Metazoa; phylum Mollusca; class Gastropoda; order Stylommatophora; family Helicidae; genus Cepaea; species Cepaea hortensis. Next base: position 808,932 of record OY992889.1, on the reverse strand, counting down.
GGTTTAGTGTTGTGTGGGGTTTAGATAGAGTTGTGTGGGGTTTAGTGTTGTGTGGGGTTTAGTGTTGTGTGGGGTTTAGTGTTGTGTGGGGTTTAGTGTTGTGTGGGGTTTAGATAGAGTTGTGTGGGGTTTAGTGTTGTGTGGGGTGTAGAGTTGTGTGGGGTTTAGTGTTGTGTGGGGTTTAGATAGAGTTGTGTGGGTTTAGTGTTGTGTGGGGTGTAGAGTTGTGTGGGGTTTAGTGTTGTGTGGGGTTTAGATAGAGTTGTGTGGGGTTTAGATAGAGTTGTGTGGGGTTTAGATAGAGTTGTGTGGGGTTTAGATAGAGTTGTGTGGGGTTTAGATAGAGTTGTGTGGGGTTTAGTGTTGTGTGGGGTTTAGATAGAGTTGTGTGGGGTTTAGTGTTGTGTGGGGTGTAGAGTTGTGTGGGGTTTAGTGTTGTGTGGGGTTTAGATAGAGTTGTGTGGGTTTAGTGTTGTGTGGGGTTTAGTGTTGTGTGGGGTTTAGTGTTGTGTGGGGTTTAGTGTTGTGTGGGGTTTAGTGTTGTGTGGGGTTTAGTGTTGTGTGGGGTTTAGTGTTGTGTGGGGTTTAGTGTTGTGTGGGGTTTAGTGTTGTGTGGGGTTTAGATAGAGTTGTGTGGGGTTTAGTGTTGTGTGGGGTTTAGTGTTGTGTGGGGTTTAGTGTTGTGTGGGGTTTAGATATAGCTGTGTGGGGTTTAGTGTTGTGTGGGGTGTAGAGTTGTGTGGGGTTTAGTGTTGTGTGGGGTTTAGTGTTGTGTGGGGTTTAGTGTTGTGTGGGGCTTAGATAGAGTTGTGTGGGGTTTAGTGTTGTGTGGGGTGTAGAGTTGTGTGGGGTTTAGTGTTGTGTGGGGTTTAGATATAGCTGTGTGGGTTTAGTGTTGTGTGGGGTTTAGATATAGCTGTGTGGGTTTAGTGTTGTGTGGGGCTTAGATAGAGTTGTGTGGGTTTAGTGTTGTGTGGGGTTTAGTGTTGTGTGGGGTTTAGTGTTGTGTGGGGTTTAGTGTTGTGTGGGGTTTAGTGTTGTGTGGGGTTTAGTGTTGTGTGGGGTTTAGTGTTGTGTGGGGTTTAGTGTTGTGTGGGGTTTAGTGTTGTGTGGGGTTTAGTGTTGTGTGGGGTTTAGTGTTGTGTGGGGTTTAGTGTTGTGTGGGGTTTAGTGTTGTGTGGGGTTTAGTGTTGTGTGGGGTTTAGTGTTGTGTGGGGTTTAGTGTTGTGTGGGGTTTAGTGTTGTGTGGGGTTTAGTGTTGTGTGGGGTTTAGTGTTGTGTGGGGTTTAGTGTTGTGTGGGGTTTAGTGTTGTGTGGGGTTTAGTGTTGTGTGGGGTTTAGTGTTGTGTGGGGTTTAGTGTTGTGTGGGGTTTAGTGTTGTGTGGGGTTTAGTGTTGTGTGGGGTTTAGTGTTGTGTGGGGTTTAGTGTTGTGTGGGGTTTAGTGTTGTGTGGGGTTTAGTGTTGTGTGGGGTTTAGTGTTGTGTGGGGTTTAGTGTTGTGTGGGGTTTAGTGTTGTGTGGGGTTTAGTGTTGTGTGGGGTTTAGTGTTGTGTGGGGTTTAGTGTTGTGTGGGGTTTAGTGTTGTGTGGGGTTTAGTGTTGTGTGGGGTTTAGTGTTGTGTGGGGTTTAGTGTTGTGTGGGGTTTAGTGTTGTGTGGGGTTTAGTGTTGTGTGGGGTTTAGTGTTGTGTGGGGTTTAGTGTTGTGTGGGGTTTAGTGTTGTGTGGGGTTTAGTGTTGTGTGGGGTTTAGTGTTGTGTGGGGTTTAGTGTTGTGTGGGGTTTAGTGTTGTGTGGGGTTTAGTGTTGTGTGGGGTTTAGATAGAGTTGTGTGGGGTTTAGTGTTGTGTGGGGTTTAGATAGAGTTGTGTGGGGTTTAGTGTTGTGTGGGGTTTAGATAGAGTTGTGTGGGGTTTAGTGTTGTGTGGGGTTTAGTGTTGTGTGGGGTTTAGTGTTGTGTGGGGTTTAGTGTTGTGTGGGGTTTAGTGTTGTGTGGGGTTTAGTGTTGTGTGGGGTTTAGATAGAGTTGTGTGGGGTTTAGTGTTGTGTGGAGGTTAGATAGTTGTGCCAGATTTTATTGAAAGTTGTGTGAGGTGTAGATAGAATTTTGTGGAGTTTAGTATTGTGTTAGGCTTAGTGTTGTGTCAGATGTACATAGAGTTGTGTGGGGTTTAGTGTTGTGTGGGGTTTAGATAGAGTTGTGTGGGGTTTAGTGTTGTGTGGGGTTTAGATAGAGTTGTGTGGGGTTTAGTGTTGTGTGGGGTTTAGATAGAGTTGTGTGGGGTTTAGTGTTGTGTGGGGTTTAGTGTTGTGTGGGGTTTAGATAGAGTTGTGTGGGGTTTAGTGTTGTGTGGGGTTTAGTGTTGTGTGGGGTTTAGATAGAGTTGTGTGGGGTTTAGTGTTGTGTGGGATTTAGTGTTGTGTGGGGTTTAGTGTTGTGTGGGGTTTAGTGTTGTGTGGGGTTTAGATAGAGTTGTGTGGGGTTTAGTGTTGTGTGGGGTTTAGATAGAGTTGTGTGGGGTTTAGTGTTGTGTGGGATTTAGTGTTGTGTGGGGTTTAGTGTTGTGTGGGATTTAGATAGAGTTGTGTGGGGTTTAGTGTTGTGTGGGATTTAGTGTTGTGTGGGATTTAAATAGTTGTGTGATATTTACATAGAGTTATGTTGGGTTTAGACAGGGATGTGTTGGATTTAGATAGGGTTGTGTGGGATATACATAGTGTTGTGTGGGATTTACATACAGTTGTCTGGGATTTACAAAAAGTTGTGTGGGGTGCAGATAGAGTTTTGTGAGGTGTAGATGGTTGTGTGGGGTGTAGATATAGTTGTGTGGGTTGTAAATAGTTATGTGGAGTTTAGACAGAATTATTTGGGTGTATATATTGTTGTGTGAGGTTTAGTGTTGTGTGGGGTGTAAACTGAGTTGTAAGGTGACAGTTATGTGAGATGAGATAAGGTAGAGGTGTGTTTGGTGAAGGGAGATAGAACCTTTAGGCATCAGGACTTATTTTTATTGAATAGGTGGGATCGAGCTGTGGTGAAGTGAGGTGATGTAGAACTGTGATGGAGTGAGGTCAGGTAGAACTGTGATAGAGTGAGCTCAATCTGTAATGCAGTATGGTGAGGCATAACTGATGGAATTAGGTGAGATAGAGCTGTGATGGAGTGAGGTGAGATGGAACTGTGAGGTAGAACTGTGATGTATTAATGTGTTGTATAACTGATGGGGTGAGGTGAGGTAGAACTGTTGAGTGGAGTGAGTTAGAACTGTTATGGTGTGAAGTGAGTTAGAACTGTGATGGAGTGAGGTGAGTTAGAACTGTGATGGAGTGAACTGAGGTAAAACTGATGAAGAGGTGAGTTAGAACTGTGGTGAAGTAAGGTGAGGTATAACTTATGGAGTGAGGTGAGGTAGGCAGAACTGTAATGGAGCGGGGTGAGGTAGAACTGTGATGGAGTGAGGTCAGGTAGAACTGTGATAGAATGAGGTCAGGTAGAACTGTGATGGAGTGAGATAGGTAGAACTGTGTTGGAGTGAAGTGAGGTAGAACTGTGATAGAGTGAGGTAAGGTAGAACTGTGGTGGAGTGAGGTGTGGTAGAACTGTGATAGAGTGAGGTAAGGTAGAACACACTTGTACTAGGCACAGACACACAGACACACATACACACAGACACACATACACACAGACACACAGACGCACAGACACACAGACACACAGACACAGACGCACATACACACAGACACACATACACACAGACACACAGACACAGACACGCTGACACACAGACACAGACACACACAGACGCACAGACATGCACTTATATGGTGTGGATCACACTACAGGAGGACGACGCTGGCCAGAGAAACATTGTGTCCATGGTGAACTTTGCTGTGGCCATGGTGATGGCGCTGGACAACATCAACCAACATTGCTTCAACAACTTTAGCCTGAGAATTGGTGAGTTACCTGGCAATTAAACTCTCTTGATCTGTTATTTTGTCCATGCTTGTTCTCTCTAAGTCATGTTTCTATTATTTTTCAGTGTGTTATTTCTCTCTCACACCTGATGTCACTTTTTGTTATTTCTCTGTTACACCTTATGTTACTTTTTGTTATTTCTCTGTTTCCCTGATGTCCTTTATGATCATAAGGTTGCAGTGCGCATGGGTTTCTGGACTTCTGACCCCTGTACTATTACACCTGGGTTGCCACAGGGATCTGCCATGTCCCCAGTGCTGTTTAATGTCTACACCAGCAAAGTCGCAACTATTGAGACACCAGGTGTGGGTAGAATCTTGACAGTTGCAGATGGTGTGCTGGTGTACAGACAGGGCAGGGACAGGGAAAGTTTGGTTGCAGGTTTACGGGTGGCAGTAAACAAGATGACAGAGTGGTTCAGGGACGCAGGGGCCGTTATAAACCCTGACAAGGAATCGGTTGTGTGGTACTAACTGGATAACGGGATCGTCAAGGCAGACGTCCCAGGTATTATGTTGAATGGATGTCCTCTTAGTCGAGAGAGTAAATTGAAGTACTTGAGTATCACCTTTGACAGAAGAAGGCTGGTAGGGGACTTAATGCATTGAGGGCGATGGCAGCAACCGGGGTAGAGCAAAGGATGTTGTACAGGCTCTTTCAGCAGTTAGTAATTTCTGTCATTGAGTATGGTTTGAGGATGCTGACAGTATCAAAGAGCCAGCTTGAAAGGTTGGAGTGCATACAGAATGCCGCCATGCAGGTAATCCTGGGGTGCACAAAGGACACACCAATTATATGCATGAGGCATATCCTGGTGCTACAACAATGACGGATAGGCATAGGGTCCTTCAAGCCAAATGGTACCTGAGAGTTGCTGCAGACAGGGATCACCCGCTGCATGCAGCAATGGATATGGTCAAGGGTCATGGGTGGCACAGGCGGAACTTTCTATAAGTCGGGTATGTGATCTAGAGACCATCAATCGTGAAAGAGAGTGGGTTGAAGTTCCGGAAGACATGACGGACTGGCACAATGTAATAGTAACACTGGGTCGTGAGTGCAGAGAATGGGCAGCGGGCCGCACTGAGTTTGAGGTGCAACAATTGATCCAGAGCAACACACATCAAGGTGACATAGTGATCTATACTGATGGGTCAGTGGTGAGAAACAGAGTGGTTGGGGTTTCTTTGCGAAGACTAATGTGCGATTCTTGAAAAAAGGAGAGTCTGGCATATGAGACTACGACCTCCAGCATGAGAATGGAGGTGCAGTATCAGCGGCATTCCGGTGGCTATAGTAAACTAGTGTAACACACGTTGTATTCATTACGGATTCAAAGAGTATGCTCAGCAAGGTGGAGAAAGGAATGTTTCGTGTGGAATTGCTTCACCTCGCTTTAGAGGTCACAGATAGTGAGAATTGCATGGATTGTTTGCCTTGGCCATGTGGGAGTGTGGGAGAATGAACAGGCTGATAGGCTGGCGGGGGATGCGCATCTTGGTGGTAGATTGTCTATGAACAAGGGGAGGTGGTCGAGTGTCTGTGGGACCAGGTGGAGTAGGTGGGGGAACAGATTGAGAACCCATATGTGGAAAGAATGAGATTGCGGGGGATCGGCAGTAGTTCTGGAAGAATTTCAAAACTGAGAGGGAAGACAAGGAGAACTTTCAATCATATGGCGGTGGGAACGATTAGTATTGTGCCTCTTCGCTGGCTGTTGAACGAGGGGACGGAGCACGTACAGAAATGTTCTGAGTGCAGTGATGTCGGTTCTTAGCTCAATTCAACTCTGATGTCACTTTATGGTATTTTCTATTACTCCTGATGTCACTTTTTGTTATTTCTCTTTTACACTCGATACCAATTTATTTCTCTGTTACACCCGATACCACTTTATTTCTCTGTTACACCCGATACCACTTTATTTCTCTGTTACACCCGATACGACTTTATTTCTCTGTTACACCCGATACCACTTTATTTCTCTGTTACACCCGATACCACTTTATTTCTCTGTTACACCCGATGCCACTTTATTTCTCTGTTACACCCGATGCCACTTTATTTATCTGTTAATCTAATACCACTTTATTTCTCTGTTACACCCGATACCACTATATTTCTCTGTTACACCCGATACCACTTTATTTCTTTGTTACACCCGATACCACTTGAATTCTCTGTTACACCCGATGCCACTTTATTTCTCTGTTACACCCGATACCACTTTATTTCTCTGTTACACCCGATACCACTTTATTTCTCTGTTACACCCGATACCACTTTATTTCTCTGTTACACCCGATACCACTTTATTTCTCTGTTACACCCGATACCACTTTATTTCTCTGTTACACCCGATACCACTTTATTTCTCTGTTACACCCGATACCACTTTATTTCTCTGTTACACCCGATGCCACTTTATTTATCTGTTACACCCGATGCCACTTTATTTATCTGTTAATCTAATACCACTTTATTTCTCTGTTACACCCGATACCACTATATTTCTCTGTTACACTCGATACCACTTTATTTCTTTGTTACACCCGATGCCACTTTATTTCTCTGTTACACCCGATACCACTTTATTTCTCTGTTACACCCGATACCACTTTATTTCTCTGTTACACCCGATACCACTTTATTTCTCTGTTACACCCGATACCACTTTATTTCTCTGTTACACCCGATACCACTTTATTTCTCTGTTACACCCGATACCACTTTATTTCTCTGTTACACCCGATACCACTTTATTTCTCTGTTACACCCGATACCACTTTATTTCTCTGTTACACCCGATACCACTTTATTTCTCTGTTACACCCGATGCCACTTTATTTCTCTGTTACACCCGATACCACTTTATTTCTCTGTTACACCCGATACCACTTTATTTCTCTGTTACACCCGATACCACTTTATTTCTCTGTTACACCCGATGCCACTTTATTTCTCTGTTACACCCGATGCCACTTTATTTCTCTGTTACACCCGATGCCACTTTATTTCTCTGTTACACCCGATACCACTTTATTTCTCTGTTACACCCGATACCACTTTATTTCTCTGTTACACCCGATACCACTTTATTTCTCTGTTACACCCGATACCACTTTATTTCTCTGTTACACCCGATACCACTTTATTTCTCTGTTACACCCGATACCACTTTATTTCTCTGTTACACCCGATACCACTTTATTTCTCTGTTACACCCGATACCACTTTATTTCTCTGTTACACCCGATACCACTTTATTTCTCTGTTACACCCGATACCACTTTATTTCTCTGTTACACCCGATACCACTTTATTTCTCTGTTACACCCGATACCACTTTATTTCTCTGTTACACCTGATGCCACTTTATTTCTCTGTTACACCCGATACCAATTTATTTCTCTGTTACACCCGATGCCGCTTTATTTCTCTGTTACACCCGATACCACTTTATTTCTCTGTTACACCCGATGCCACTTTATTTCTCTGTTACACCCGATACCACTTTATTTCTCTGTTACACCCGATACCACTTTATTTCTCTGTTATCACCCGATACCACTTTATTTCTCTGTTACACCCGATACCACTTTATTTCTCTGCTACATCGATACCACTTAATTTCTCTGTTACACCCGATACCACTTTATTTCTCTGTTTCACCCGATACCACTTTATTTCTCTGTTACACCCGATACCACTTTATTTCTCTGTTACACCCGATACCACTTTATTTCTCTGTTACACCCGATACCACTTTATTTCTCTGTTACACCCGATACCACTTTATTTCTCTGTTACACCCGATACCACTTTATTTCTCTGTTACACCCGATACCACTTTATTTCTCTGTTAATTATGTCGGCATGTTATTTTACTGTAGAGGTTTATAGGCTTTCTCTCTGTTAGACTACACGCCCCCATAACAAACAACACAAAAAAGACAATAATGGTAACTTATCTCAAACGACAACTAGCCAAAAAACATTCCCTTATGTATGGCACGTTACACCCTCCTTAGGTATTTATAATGCCCATGTTAAACACTGCCTCAGTGAGTCATTTGTTATTGATTATTTTTCATGCGTTTTAATGTTCTTTTGTTGTCAAAAGTTGCTTCATAAGTGATGTTGAATGAAAGAATGTATGAGAGGAAATAGAGAAGAAGGGCAGAATGTCAGACGGGCCTGCGTGCCCAATTCTTAACCCTTTGAAAATAAAGACTTATTATTATTATTATTATTATTATTATTATTATTATTATTATTATTATTATTATTATGTCTGTTATATCTGTTATATCTGTTATGTATGTTACCTCTCTGTATGTTATCTCTGTTATATCTGTCATGTATGTTATCTCTCTGTATAGTATCTCTGTTATATCTGTTATGTGTGTTACCTCTCTGTATAGTATCTCTGTTATATCTGTTATGTGTGTTACCTCTCTGTATAGTATCTCTGTTATATCTGTTATGTATGTTATCTCTCTGTATAGTATCTCTGTTATATCTGTTATGTGTGTTATCTCTCTGTATAGTATCTCTGTTATATCTGTTATGTGTGTTACCTCTCTGTATAGTATCTCTGTTATATCTGTTATGTATGTTACCTCTCTGTATAGTATCTCTGTTCTATCTGTTATGTGTGTTATCTCTCTGTATAGTATCTCTGTTATATCTGTTATATCTGTCATGTATGTTACCTCTCTGTATAGTATCTCTGTTATATCTGATGTGTATGTTACCTCTCTGTATAGTATCTCTGTTATATCTGTTATGTGTGTTATCTCTCTGTATAATATCTCTGTTATATCTGTTATATCTGTCATGTATGTTATCTCTCTGTATAGTATCTCTGTTATATCTGTTATGTATGTTATCTCTCAGTATAGTATCTTTGTTATATCTGTTATGTATGATACCTCTCTGTATAGTATCTCTATTATATCTGTTATGTGTGTTATCTCTCTGTATAGTATCTCTGTTATATCTGTTATGTATGTTACCTCTCTGTATAGTATCTCTGTTATATCTGTTATGTATGTTATCTCTCTGTATAGTATCTCTGTTCTATCTGTTATGTGTGTTATCTCTCTGTATAGTATCTCTGTTCTATCTGTTATGTGTGTTACCTCTCTGTATAGTATCTCTGTTATATCTGTTATGTGTGTTACCTCTCTGTATAGTATCTCTGTTATATCTGTTATGTATGTTACCTCTCTGTATAGTATCTCTGTTATATATGTTATGTGTGTTATCTCTCTGTATAGTATCTCTGTTCTATCTGTTATGTGTGTTACCTCTCTGTATAGTATCTCTGTTATATATGTTATGTATGTTATCTCTCTGTATAGTATCTCTGTTATATCTGTTATATCTGTCATGTATGTTATCTCTCTGTATAGTATCTCTGTTATATCTGTTATGTATGTTACCTCTCTGTATAGTATCTCTGTTATATCTGTTATGTATGTTACCTCTCTGTATAGTATCTCTGTTATATCTGTTATGTATGTTACCTCTCTGGATGTTATCTCTGTTATATCTGTTATGTATGTTACCTCTCTGTATAGTATCTCTGTTATATCTGTTATGTATGTTATCTCTCTGGATGTTATCTCTGTTATGTATGTTACCTCTCTGTATAGTATCTCTGTTATATCTGTTATGTATGTTACCTCTCTGTATAGTATCTCTGTTCTATCTGTTATGTATGTTACCTCTCTGTATAGTATCTCTGTTATATCTGTTATGTATGTAACCTCTCTGTATAGTATCTCTGTTATATCTGTTATGTATGTTATCTCTCTGTATAGTATCTCTGTTATATCTGTTATGTATGTTATCTCTCTGTATAGTATCTCTGTTCTATCTGTTATGTATGTTACCTCTCTGTATAGTATCTCTGTTATATCTGTTATGTGTGTTACCTCTCTGTATAGTATCTCTGTTCTATCTGTTATGTGTGTTACCTCTCTGTATAGTATCTCTGTTATATCTGTTATATCTGTTATGTGTGTTACCTCTCTGTATAGTATCTCTGTTCTATCTGTTATGTATGTTACCTCTCTGTATAGTATCTCTGTTATATCTGTTATGTATGTTATCTCTCTGTATAGTATCTCTGTTATATCTGTTATGTATGTTATCTCTCTGTATAGTATCTCTGTTCTATCTGTTATGTATGTTACCTCTCTGTATAGTATCTCTGTTATATCTGTTATGTTTGTTACCTCTCTGTATAGTATCTCTGTTCTATCTGTTATGTGTGTTACCTCTCTGTATAGTATCTCTGTTATATCTGTTATATCTGTTATGTGTGTTACCTCTCTGTATAGTATCTCTGTTCTATCTGTTATGTATGTTACCTCTCTGTATAGTATCTCTGTTATATCTGTTATGTGTGTTACCTCTCTGTATAGTATCTCTGTTATATCTGTTATGTATGTTACCTCTCTGTATAGTATCTCTGTTATATCTGTTATGTATGTTACCTCTCTGGATGTTATCTCTGTTATATCTGTTATGTATGTTACCTCTCTGTATAGTATCTCTGTTATATCTTTTATGTATGTTACCTCTCTGGATGTTATCTCTGTTATAACTGTTATGTATGTTACCTCTCTGTATAGTATCTTTGTTATACCTGTTATGTATGTTATCTCTCTGGATGTTATCTCTGTTATATCTGTTATGTGTGTTATCTCTCTGTATAGTATCTCTGTTATATCTGTTATGTATGTTATCTCTCTGTATAGTATCTCTGTTATATCTGTTATGTATGTTACCTCTCTGTATAGTATCTCTGTTATATCTGTTATGTATGTTACCTCTCTGGATGTTATCTCTGTTATATCTGTTATGTATGTTACCTCTCTGTATAGTATCTCTGTTATATCTGTTATGTATGTTACCTCTCTGTATAGTATCTCTGTTCTATCTGTTATGTATGTTACCTCTCTGTATAGTATCTCTGTTATATCTGTTATGTATGTTACCTCTCTGTATAGTATCTCTGTTCTATCTGTTATGTATGTTATCTCTCTGTATAGTATCTCTGTTATATCTGTTATGTATGTTATCTCTGTGTATAGTATCTCTGTTCTATCTGTTATGTGTGTTACCTCTCTGTATAGTATCTCTGTTATTTCTGTTATGTATGTTATCTCTCTGTATAGTATCTCTGTTCTATCTGTTATGTGTGTTATCTCTCTGTATAGTATCTCTGTTATATCTGTTATATCTGTTATGTATGTTATCTATCTGTATAGTATCTCTGTTATATCTGTTATGTATGTTATCTCTCTGTATAGTATCTCTGTTCTATCTGTTATGTATGTTATCTCTCTGGATGTTATCTCTGTTATATCTGTTATGTATGTTACCTCTCTGTATAGTATCTCTGTTATATCTGTTATGTATGTTATCTCTCTGTATAGTATCTCTGTTATATCTGTTATGTATGTTACCTCTCTGTATAGTATCTCTGTTATATCTGTTATGTATGTTACCTCTCTGTATAGTATCTCTGTTATATCTGTTATGTATGTTACCTCTCTGTATAGTATCTCTGTTATATCTGTTATGTATGTTACCTCTCTGTATAGTATCTCTGTTATATCTGTTATGTGTGTTACCTCTCTGTATATTATCTCTGTTATATCTGTTATGTGTGTTACCTCTCTGTATAGTATCTCTGTTATATCTGTTATATCTGTTATGTATGTTATCTCTCTGGATGTTATCTCTGTTATATATGTTATGTGTGTTATCTCTCTGTATAGTATCTCTGTTATATCTGTTATGTGTGTTATCTCTCTGTATAGTATCTCTGTTATATCTGTTATATCTGTCATGTATGTTATCTCTCTGTATAGTATCTCTGTTATATCTGTTATGTATGTTACCTCTCTGTATAGTATCTCTGTTATATCTGTTATGTATGTTACCTCTCTGTATAGTATCTATGTTATATCTGTTATGTATGTTATCTCTCTGTATAGTATCTCTGTTATATCTGTTATGTATGTTACCTCTCTGTATAGTATCTCTGTTATATCTGTTATGTATGTTATCTCTCTGTATAGTATCTCTGTTATATCTGTTATGTATGTTACCTCTCTGTATAGTATCTCTGTTATATCTGTTATGTATGTTATCTCTCTGTATAGTATCTCTGTTATATCTGTTATGTGTGTTATCTCTCTGTATAGTATCTCTGTTATATCTGTTATATCTGTAATGTATGTTATCTCTCTGTATAGTATCTCTGTTATATCTTTTATGTATGTTACCTCTCTGTATAGTATCTCTGTTCTATCTGTTATGTATGTTATCTCTCTGTATAGTATCTCTGTTATATCTGTTATGTATGTTACCTCTCTGTATAGTATCTCTGTTATATCTGTTATGTATGTTATCTCTCTGTATAGTATCTCTGTTATATCTGTTATGTATGTTACCTCTCTGTATAGTATCTCTGTTATATCTGTTATGTGTCTTACCTCTCTGTATAGTATCTCTGTTATATCTGTTATGTATGTTATCTCTCTGTATAGTATCTCTGTTATATCTGTTATGTATGTTACCTCTCTGTATAGTATATCTGTTATATCTGTTATGTATGTTACCTCTCTGTATAGTATCTCTGTTATATCTGTTATGTATGTTATCATTCTGTATAGTATCTCTGTTATATCTGTTATGTATGTTACCTCTGTTATATCTGTTATGTATGTTACCTCTGTTATATCTGTTATGTATGTTACCTCTCTGTATAGTATCTCTGTTATATCTGTTATGTATGTTACCTCTCTGTATAGTATCTCTGTTATATCTGTTATGTATGTTACCTCTCTGTATGTTATCTCTGTTACATCTGTCATCCATGTTACCTCTGTTTATGTTATCTCTCAGTTACATCTGTCATCTTTGTTATCTCTCTATTACATCTATGTTATATTATCTCTCAATTAGATCTGTCATCTATATCTCTCTGTTATATCTGTCATCTATGTTACCTCTCTTTATGTTATCTCTCTTATATATATGTTATATATGTCATCTGTTGCCTCTCTGTATGTTATTTCTGTTATATCTGTTATCTATGTTATCGGCAAAACTTGGTGGAGTATTGATGCATGACAAGGCAGACGTGGTTGCGGCCTTGTGGGAGCACGTGTACACCTCGGAGGAGCAAATGGATCACCATAGTCTGGTAAGAATGAGACAGCGAGGTGTGACGAGGGGATCTGGCCGACGCTCAGAGGAAAGACGAGACGGACATATAATCAGATTGCGTTGGAACTATTAGTGTTGGAACTCTTCGCTGGCTGCTGAGGATGGGGACGGAGCGCTTATGGGAATGTCCCGAATGCTGCGATGTCGGTTCCTAAATCAATCAATCAATCAATCAAATCATTATGTTATCTCTCTGTTATATCTGACATCTATATCACCTCTCTGTATGGTATTTCTCTATTATATCTATCATCTATGTTACCTATCTGTATATTATCTCTCTGTTATATCTGTCATCTATATTACCTCTCTGTATATTATCTCTCTGTTATATCTGTCATCTATGTTACCTCTCTGTATATTATCTCTCTGTTATATCTGTCATCTATATTACCTCTCTGTATATTATCTCTCTGTTATATCTGTCATCTATGTTACCTCTCTGTATATTATCTCTCTGTTATATCTGTCATCTATATTACCTCTCTGTATATTACCTATCTGTTATATCTGTCATCTATGTTACCTCTCTGTATATTATCTCTCTGTTATAACTTTCATTTATGTTATCTCTCTTCATATTATCTCTGTTATATGTCATCTATGTTATCCCTCTGTATGTTATATGTGCTATCTTTCTGTATGTTATCTCTCCGTTAAATCTTCCATCAACTACTATGTTACTTCTCTGTATGTTATCTCTGTTATACCTGTAATCTGTGCTGCCTCTCTGTTATATCTGTCATCTCTGTTATCTCTTAGTTATATCTTTGTTATCTGCCTGTTACCTCTCAGTATGTTATATCTCTGTTATATGTCTGTATGTTAACTCTGTCATCTCTACGTTATCTCTCTGTTACCTCTTAGTTATCTCTCTATCTCTTTATCTATCTCTTAATTATTGCAGTTATCTCTCAGTTATATCCCTGTTATCTGTGTAATCTCTCTATTATCTCTGTACAACAGGAATCAACAGTGGGCCGGTCATCGCCGGGGTGATCGGAGCTCGCAAGCCACAGTACGACATCTGGGGGGACACGGTCAATGTTGCCAGCAGGATGGATAGTTCTGGCGTGCCAGGGCAAATACAGGTAGCAGACACTAGGTCACACACGTCATACAGGTAGCAGACACTAGGTCACACACGTCATACAGGTAGCAGACACTAGGTCACACACGTCATACAGGTAGCAGACACTAGGTCACACGCGTCATACAGGTAGCAGACACTAGGTCACACGCGTCATACAGGTAGCAGACACTAGGTCACACACGTCATACAGGTAGCAGACACTAGGTCACACACGTCATACAGGTAGCAGACACTAGGTCACACACGTCATACAGGTAGCAGACACTAGGTCACACACGTCATACAGGTAGCAGACACTAGGTCACACACGTCATACAGGTAGCAGACACTAGGTCACACACGTCATACAGGTAGCAGACACTAGGTCACACACGTCATACAGGTAGCAGACACTAGGTCACACACGTCATACAGGTAGCAGACACTAGGTCACACACGTCATACAGGTAGCAGACACTAGGTCACACACGTCATACAGGTAGCAGACACTAGGTCACACACGTCATACAGGTAGCAGAGATTAGGTCACACACGTCTTAGAGGTAGCAGAGATTAGGTCACACATATCACATACGTCACACAGGTAGCAGACACTAGGTCACACACGTCATACAGGTAGCAGACACTAGGTCACACACGTCATACAGGTAGCAGACACTAGGTCACACACGTCACACAGGTAGCAGACACTAGGTCACACACGTCATACAGGTAGCATCCCAGTGACCCCAAGAGCAATGTCGAAGGAAGCACAACTACATGTCGGACAAGCCTTGGGTTAGGGACCAGACCAAGAGAGACACAACCTGCTGCTCTGCAGGTAGACTGAGGATAGCTGTCAAAAGATCAAATCAAGCGCATTATGCCGCACATTCTTGGTCCAGACACATACTGTAAGGCTCTCTGTCGAGGGTTGAGGCTGAACGCCTCTAAGCCATAAACCCTCGGATGTGAGAGCCGGACCGGTACCCACCTACCGAAAAATGGAGGTGAGACTCTGAGCACGCTACATGCCCAGTTCAGATACTTGTTCGAAGGCTCTCAGCCGGGGGATATGAGGGGTCCCCGGATGAGAGGGCCATGCCGTTTTTCGTTCACTGCTGCACGGAGGTAAGGTGCTGAGCTGGCAGCACATGTAGCCTACCTCGTGAGCGAGTACTAAAAGGTAGAAGTCCCCAGTCGAATGAAATGTCTATATCTAATACTCATGGAGAGTGTAGACAAAGGTGGTTGCGTGGTCTCGAGGTATGGTGTCCGCCTCGAGTGCTGGAGGTCCCGGGTTCAAGCCCCGGTGAGTACCGGGATTTATTTCAGGTGGACTTCTAGTAATAAAATTTCATCTGGTCTCTGGGTAGTGAGATCGGACGCCCGTGTGTATTGTTGCGCAAGTAATGAATCCCTTGGCAGTTGGAAATCGAAAAAGAGTAGCCTAACGGCGCTGCCCGGGCAAAATTTCGAGTTAAAAATCTACCCAAAGTATTTCAGGTTCCTCGCCGGTGCTACGGAGTTCGTGCACTGAGCTGAGTTTCTCCAGGCTCAGGTTTGAGTTAGGAGTAGAGCGGAGCACTTATGGGTTACACCCGTGTACCGTGATGTTGATCCATCGACTAAACTTTAAAAAAAAACTAAAACTAGACAAAGGTGGAAAAACGTCTCAAGAACACGAAATGGAACGCTTGGCTAGCGAATCCATTGCGTGGTCCGAAGTCCAAAGCGAAAGCTTACCTAGTGGATGTCGTCCACAGACTGACCGTTCCTGGTGTGTGCTTGAGCGACCAGTGGCAGGCGAAATGCCCAACACATGGAAGTGAGGAATTAAAGCAGCCATGAGCAGGACGTGGCAAATCCTCGGGTGAGCCCAGTCTCAGAGCAATATGTGCATGGTCTGCCCCTGCCTTCCCTTGAAGGTTTACCGTGATGTCGATGACCGTTCTACCTTGACCAACTGAGATGTGTGCGACACCACAGCACTAACAGTCTAAAGTCTCTCGAAACCCCAGGAAGGCAAACCCGTAATTATGCCTGCTGAAGTCGGATGTGCTCGCCTACGGGTGCAAATAAATCAGACACACCGCAAAAAACGTCCGAGTGAAATGTCTTTCGTGCTAGGAACTGCTCTGACTAACTAGTTTTCCGAATAGCTTGTGTCCGGAAAAGCTCTGACTAGCTAGTTTCCGTATGTCCGTTGTGCCCGGAACAGCTCTGACGGGCACATCGACAAGCACATGTCCGAATCGAAAACTCGCTGAGTGGATACCATCTGCAGACCGGTCTGGTCTGTGCGGGAAAGGCCCGCGGTGAACGATATGCCCAATATATCGAAGTGACGAATTAAAGCAGCCATGAGCAGGACGTGACGATTCCCTCGGTGAGCCCAGCACCAGGGCGTTATGTGTCGGCTCTGCAACAAAGGAAGCCACCCTGGATGGCGTAAAATGCCATGGACTGTTCCTGCCTTTCCTTGAGGGCTGATCGTGAAGCATTCGACCGTTCCAACTTCACAGGCTGGGTTGTAGATGGCACCAAAAAAGTAAGAGTCCAACAGGAATGCTAACCTTTCAAAAATGCACGCTAACAGTCGGATGTGTTGGCCTAAGGGTGCCTAACCGGACACACCGCAATCACATCTGAAAAATCACTCAAGATGAACGCAAAGAAGAAGAAGTTCACGTAGCAGAGATTAGGTCACACATGTGATACAGGTAGTAGAGATTAAGTCACACACATGATACAGGTAATAGACATTAGGTCACACACATGATACAGGTAATAGACATTAGGTCACACACATGATGCTTGCTTGCTTGCTTGTGTTCGTTGGCTTTAACTCCAACGCGAAGTCCTGCATGTCGGATGAAGGCATCCTGTTGTCCAACATCAGTGTGATGTCATACAGGACCTGAGGTTTGCGTGAGTATTCGTTGTCCCATGTCTGGCTTATTGGTGTGCAGACTGGTGGTTCCTCGCCGTACAGGCAGACACAATCCGACTTCGGAGGAACACACATGATAGAAGTGGTAGAGATTAGGTCACACACATGATACAAGTAGTAGAGATTAGGTCACACACATGATACAGGTAGTAGACATTAGGTCACACACATGATACAGGTAGCAGAAATTAGGTCACACACATGATTCAGGTAGTAGAGATTAGGTCACACACATGATTCAGGTAGTAGAGATTAGGTCACACACATGATTCAGGTAGTAGAGATTAGGTCACACACATGATTCAGGTAGTAGAGATTAGGTCACACACATGATTCAGGTAGTAGAGATTAGGTCACACACATGATTCAGGTAGTAGAGATTAGGTCACACACATGATTCAGGTAGTAGAGATTAGGTCACACACATGATACAGGTAGTAGAGATTAGGTCACACACATGATTCAGGTAGTAGAGATTAGGTCACACACATGATACACGTGGTAGAGATTAGGTCACACACATGATTCAGGTAGTAGAGATTAGGTCACACACATGATTCAGGTAGTAGAGATTAGGTCACACACATGATTCAGGTAGTAGAGATTAGGTCACACACATGATTCAGGTAGTAGAGATTAGGTCACACACATGATACAAGTGGTAGAGATTAGGTCACACACATGATACAAGTGGTAGAGATTAGGTCACACACATGATACAAGTGGTAGAGATTAGGTCACACACATGATACAAGTGGTAGAGATTAGGTCACACACATGATACAAGTGGTAGAGATTAGGTCACACACATGATTCAGGTAGTAGAGATTAGGTCACACACATGATTCAGGTAGTAGAGATTAGGTCACACACATGATACAGGTAGTAGAGATTAGGTCACACACATGATTCAGGTAGTAGAGATTAGGTCACACACATGATACAGGTAGTAGAAATTAGGTCACACACATGATACAGGTAGTATAGATTAGGTCACACACATGATACAAGTGGTATAAAATAGGTCACACACATGATACAAGTGGTAGAGATTAGGTCACACACATGTATGTATTATTGTATCCACACCATTTAGACACATACACTCTGACAGACACATATGTTCCCACAACTCTGACACACTCATGTCCTTGTACCCCCACTCTCTCACACATATGTCCTTGTATCACCTCTCTCATACATGTCATTGTACCCCCACTCTCACACATGTCCTTGTACCCCAACTCTGACACACACACACACACACACACACACACACACATACACACACGCATATGTCCTTGTACCCCCACTCTCTCTCACACACATGTCCTTGTATCACCTCTCTCATACATGTCCTTGTACCCCCACTCTCACACATGTCCTTGTATCACCTCTCTCATACATGTCCTTGTACCCCCACTCTCTCACACACATGTCCTTGTATCACCTCTCTCATACATGTCCTTGTACCCCCACTCTCTCACACATATGTCCTTGTATCACCTCTCTCATACATGTCATTGTACCCCCACTCTCACACATGTCCTTGTACCCCAACTCTGACACACACACACACACACACATACGCATATGTCCTTGTACCCCCACTCTCTCTCACACACACGTCCTTGTATCACCTCTCTCATACATGCCATTGTACCCCCACTCTGACACACACACACACACACACACACACACGCGCATATGTCCTTGTACTCCCACTCTCTTACACACACATGCCCTTATACCCCACTCTCTCACACACACGTGTCCTTGTACCCTCACTCTGCCACACACACATGTTCTTGTATCCCCAACTCTCTCACACACATATGTCCATGTACCCCAACTCTCTCTCATACACTTGTCTTTGTTCCCCACTCTCTCACTGACACTTATCCTTGTTTCCCACTCTCCCTCACACATAAGTTACTGTGCCACCCTCTTTCTCTCACACACACATATCCTTGTTCCCCCAATCTCTCTCTCTCTCTCTCTCTCTCTCTCTCTCTCTCTCTCTCTCTCTCTCTCTCACATGTCCTTGTACCCCAGTCTCTCTCAAACACATGTTATTGTTCCCCCACTCTCTCACACACACACACATATCCTTGTCCCCCCATACTATCTCTCTCTCTCTCTCTCTCTCTCTCTTTCTTTCTCTCACTCTCTCTCTCTTTCTCTCTCTCTCTTTCTCTCTCTCTCTATCTCTCTCTCTCTCTCTCTCTCTCTCTCTCTCTCTCTCTCTCTCACATATGTCCTTGTACCCCCACACTTTCTCACACACACATGTCCTTGTATTCCCCAGGTCCCAGAAATGACAGCGGCTGTTCTGATCAAACATGGCTTCTCTCTGGAATACAGAGGCATAATCAAGGTCAAGGGCAAGAACCCCATGAAAACATTCTTCCTGAACCCCAGGACAGAAAATCAGCATGTGTACACAGCCGGGACTTGCATATAACGTGTATCATGTGTACACAGCTGGGACTGTCATATAATGTGTATCATGTGTACACAGCTGTGACTGTCATATAACGTGTATCATATGTACACAGCTAGGACTGTCATATAACGTGTATCATGTGTACACAGCTAGGACTTGCATATAACGTGTATCATGTGTACACAGCTGGGACTCTCATATAATGTGTATCATGTGGACACAGCTGGGACTCTCATATAATGTGTATCATGTGTACACAGCTGGGACTCTCATATAATGTGTATCATATGTACACAGCTAGGACTGTCATATAATGTGTATCATGTGTACACAGCCGGGACTTGCATATAACGTGTATCATGTGTACACAGCTGGGACTGTCATATAATGTGTATCATGTGGACACAGCTAGGACTGTCATATAACGTGTATCATGTGTACACAGCTAGGACTGTCATATAACGTGTATCATATGTACACAGCTAGGACTGTCATATAACGTGTATCATATGTACACAGCTAGGACTGTCATATAACGTGTATCATGTGTACACAGCCGGGACTTGCATATAATGTGTATCATGTGTACACAGATAGGACTGTCATATAACGTGTATCATGTGTACACAGTCGGGACTGTCATATAACGTGTATCATGTGTACACAGTCGGGGCTGTCATATAACGTGTATCATATGTACACAGTCGGGACTGTCATATAACGTGTATCATGTGTACACAGTCGGGACTGTCATATAACGTGTATCATGTGTACACAGCCGGACTGTCATATAACGTGTATCATGTGTACACAGTCGGGACTGTCATATAACGTGTATCATGTGTACACAGCTGGGACTGTCATATAACGTGTATCATGTGTACACAGCCGGGACTGTCATATAACGTGTATCATGTGTACAAAGCTGGGACTGTCATATAACGTGTATCATGTGTACACAGCTGGGACTGTCATATAATGTGTATCATGTGTACACAGCTGGTACTGTCATATAATGTGTATCATGTGTACACAGCCGGGACTGTCATATAACGTGTATCATGTGTACACAGCCGGGACTGTCATATAACGTGTATCATGTGTACACAGCCGGGACTGTCATATAACGTGTATCATGTGTACACAGTCGGGACTATCATATAACGTGTATCATGTGTACACAACTGGGACTGTCATATAACGTGTATCATGTGTACACAGCTGGTACTGTCATATAATGTGTATCATGTGTACACAACTGGGACTTTCATATAATGTGTATCATGTGTACACAACTCGGATTGTCATATAATGTGTATCATGTGTACACAGCTGGTACTGTCATATAACGTGTATCATGTGTACACAGCCGGGACTGTCATATAACGTGTATCATGTGTACACAGCCGGGACTGTCATATAACGTGTATCATGTGTACACAGCTGGTACTGTCATATAACGTGTATCATGTGGACACAACTGGGACTGTCATATAATGTGTATCATGTGTACACAACTGGGACTGTCATATAATGTGTATCATGTGTACACAACTGGGACTGTCATATAATGTGTATCATATGTACACAACTGGGACTGTCATATAATGTGTATCATGTGTACACAACTGGGACTGTCATATAATGTGTATCATATGTACACAACTGGGACTGTCATATAATGTGTATCATGTGTACACAACTGGTACTGTCATATAATGTGTATCATATGTACACAACTGGGACTGTCATATAATGTGTATCATGTGTACACACCCGGGACTGTCATATAACGTATATCATGTGTACACAGCCGGGACTGTCATATAATGTGTATCATGTGTACACAGCCGGGACTGTCATATAACGTGTATCATGTGTACACAGCTGGTACTGTCATATAACGTGTATCATGTGGACACAGCCGGGACTGTCATATAACGTGTATCATGTGTACACAACTGGGACTGTCATATAACGTGTATCATGTGTACACAGCTGGTACTGTTATATAATGTCTATCATGTGTACACAACTGGGACTTTCATATAATGTGTATCATGTGTACACAACTCGGATTGTCATATAATGTGTATCATGTGTACATATCTGGTACTGTCATATAACGTGTATCATGTGTACACAGCCGGGACTGTCATATAACGTGTATCTTGTGTACACAGCCGGGACTGTCATATAACGTGTATCATGTGGACACAACTGGGACTGTCATATAATGTGTATCATGTGTACACAACTGGGACTGTCATGTAACGTGTATCATGTGTACACCGCTGGTACTGTCATATAACGTGTATCATGTGTACACAGCTGGGACTGTCATATAATGTGTATCACGTGTACACAACTGGGACTGTCATATAATGTGTATCATATGTACACAACTGGGACTGTCATATAATGTGTATCATGTGTACACAACTGGGACTGTCATATAACGTGTATCATGTGTACACAACTCGGATTGTCATATAACGTGTATCATGTTTACACAGCTGGTACTGTCATATAACGTGTATCATATGTACACAGCTGGGACTATCATATAATGCGTATCATATGTACACAACTGGGACTGTCATATAATGTGTATCATATGTACACAACTGGGACTGTCATATAATGTGTATCATGTGTACACACCCGGGACTGTCATATAACGTATATCATGTGTACACAGCCGGGACTGTCATATAATGTGTATCATGTGTACACAGCCGGGACTGTCATATAACGTGTATCATGTGTACACAGCTGGTACTGTCATATAACGTTTATCATGTGGACACAGCCGGGACTGTCATATAACGTGTATCATGTGTACACAACTGGGACTGTCATATAACGTGTATCATGTGTACACAGCTGGTACTGTTATATAATGTCTATCATGTGTACACAACTGGGACTTTCATATAATGTGTATCATGTGTACACAACTCGGATTGTCATATAATGTGTATCATGTGTACACAGCTGGTACTGTCATATAACGTGTATCATGTGTACACAGCCGGGACTGTCATATAACGTGTATCTTGTGTACACAGCCGGGACTGTCATATAACGTGTATCATGTGTACACAGCTGGTACTGTCATATAACGTGTATCATGTGGACACAACTGGGACTGTCATATAATGTGTATCATGTGTACACAACTGGGACTGTCATATAACGTGTATCATGTGTACACCGCTGGTACTGTCATATAACGTGTATCATGTGTACACAGCTGGGACTGTCATATAATGTGTATCATGTGTACACAACTGGGACTGTCATATAATGTGTATCATATGTACACAACTGGGACTGTCATATAATGTGTATCATGTGTACACAACTGGGACTGTCATATAACGTGTATCATGTGTACACAACTCGGATTGTCATATAACGTGTATCATGTTTACACAGCTGGTACTGTCATATAACGTGTATCATATGTACACAGCTGGGACTATCATATAATGCGTATCATATGTACACAACTGGGACTGTCATATAATGTGTATCATGTGTACACAGCTGGGACTGTCATATAATGTGTATCATGTGTACACAACCGGGACTGTCATATAACGTGTATCATGTGTACACAACTCGGATTGTCATATAACGTGTATCATGTGTACACAGCTGGTACTGTCATATAACGTGTATCATATGTACACAGCCTGGACTGTCATATAACGTGTATCATGTGTACACAGCTGGGACTGTCATATAATGTGTATCATGTGTACACAGCCGGGACTGTCATATAATGTGTATCATGTTTACACAGTTGGGACTGTCATATAACGTGTATCATATGTACACAGCTGGGACTGTCATATAATGTGTATCATGTGTACACAGCTGGGACTGTCATATAATGTGTATCATGTGTACACAGCCGGGACTGTCATATAACGTGTATCATGTGTACACAACTCGGATTGTCATATAACGTGTATCATATGTACACAGCTGGGACTGTTATATAATGTGTATCATGTGTACACAGCTGGGACTGTCATATAATGTGTATCATGTGTACACAGCCGGGACTGTCATATAACGTGTATCATGTGTACACAAGTCGGATTGTCATATAACGTGTATCATGTGTATACAGCTGATACTGTCATATAACGTGTATCATATGTACACAGCCGGGACTGTCATATAACGTGTATCATGTGTACACAGCTGGGACTGTCATATAATGTGTATCATATGTACACAGCCGGGACTGTCATATAATGTGTATTATGTTTACAGAACTGGTACTGTCATATTACGTGTATCATGTGTACATAGCTGGTACTGTCATATAACGTGTATCATATGTACACAGCCGGGACTGTCATATAACGTGTATCATGTGTACACAGCCGGGACTGTCATATAATGTGTATCATGTGTACATAGCTGTTACTGTCATATTAAGTGTATCACGTGTACACAGCTGGGACTGTCATATAACGTGTATCATGTGTACACAACTCGGATTGTCATATAACGTGTATCATGTTTACACAGCTGGTACTGTCATATAACGCGTATCATATGTACACAGCCGGGACTATCATATAACGTGTATCATATGTATACAGCTGGGACTGTCATATAATGTGTATCATATGTACACAGCCGGGACTGTCATATAATGTGTATCATATGTACACAGCTGGGACAGTCATATAATGTGTATCATGTGTACACAGCTGGGACTGTCATATAACGTGTATCATGTGTACACAGATGTGACTGTCATATAACGTGTATCATATGTACACAACTCGGATTGTCATATAACGTGTATCATGTGTACACAGCTGGTACTGTCATATAACGTGTATCATATGTACACAGCCGGGACTGTCATATAATGTGTATCATGTGTACACAGCCGGGACTGTCATATAACGTGTATCATGTGTACACAACTCGGATTGTCATATAACGTGTATCATGTGTACACAGCCAGGACTGTCATATAATGTGTATCATGTGTACACAGCTGGTACTGTCATATAACGTGTATCATGTGTACACAACTCGGATTGTCATATAACGTGTATCATATGTACACAGCCGGGACTGTCATATAATGTGTATCATGTGTACACAGCTGGGACTGTCATATAATGTGTATCATGTGTACACAGCCGGGACTGTCATATAACGTGTATCATGTGTACACAGCCGGGACTGTCATATAATGTGTATCATGTTTACACAGCTGGGACTGTCATATAACGTGTATCACGTGTACACAGCTGGGACTGTCATATAATGTGTATCATGCACACATTTCGAACTTTCTTATACTGTGTATCATGTTTATATAGCTTGGACATTGGATACAACATGCAAATTCTCTCCACCAACAAGGTCTCTCCTCTATCAAGGTCTCTCCTCTATCAAGGTCTCTCCTCTATCAAGGTCTCTCTAGTTAAACACTTCTAGACTTTTCACAAAGACTCCTCTCCTCTAGTCAATTCTCTACTCTAGCCAATTCTCTACTCTAGCCTCTTCTCTACTCTGGCCAGTTCTCTACTCTAGCCACTTCTCTACTCTAGCCAGGTCTCTACTCTAGCCACTCCTCTACTTTAACCAGTTCTCTTTTCTAGCCATCTCTAGCCACTTCTCTACTCTAGCCACTTCTTTACACTAGCCATCTCTAGCCAGTTCTCTACTCTAGCCAATTCTCTACTCTAGCCATCTCTAGCCAGTTCTCTCCTCTAGCCAGGTATGTTCTCTAGCCAGGTCTCTCCTCTAGCCAGGTCTCTCATCTAGCCAGGTCTCTCCTCTAGCCAGGTCTCTCCTCTAGCCAGGTCTCTCCTCTAGCCAGGTCTCTCCTCTAGCCAGGTCTCTCCTCTAGCCAGGTCTCTTCTCTAGTCAAAAACATTTCACATCTACACACCATAGACACATTTCACATCTTCACACTGCAGACAGTTCTGTTCTCTTCTCCACACATTTCTGGTCTCTTCGGTTCATGACTCCACACAGTTCTGTTCTCTTCTCCACACAAAATTATGTTCTCTTGTCCACACACAATTATGTTCTCTTGTCCACACACAGTTCTGATCTCTTCACCACACACAGTTCTGTTCTCTTCTCCACACACAATTATGTTCTCTTGTCCACACACAATTATGTTCTCTTGTCCACACACAGTTCTGATCTCTTCACCACACACAGTTCTGTTCTCTTCTCCACACACAATTATGTTCTCTTGTCCACACACAGTTCTGATCTCTTCACCACACACAGTTCTGTTCTCTTCTCCACACAATTCTGTTCTCTTCTCCACACACAGTTCTGTTCTCTTCTCCACACACAGTTCTGTTCTCTTCTCCACACACAATTATGTTCTCTTGTCCACACACAATTATGTTCTCTTGTACACACACAGTTCTGATTTCTTCTCCACACACAGTTCTGTTCTCTTCTCCACACATTTCTGGGGTCTTCGGTTCATGTCTCCACACAGCTCTATTTACCACACACATATATTGTGATATGGCTGCAGAACTATATTCTGTTTCTGCTGACTGTGCCCCAACCATCATCCGATGTAAGTAACTATGTCAGGAGTTACTGTCCTACAGTATGTTGCCATATTCTATTTCCACTGACTGTCCCAACCGTGTCACTAAGGTAACTATGTCAGGAGTTTATTTCTTGCAGTACACCCATCTAAGCCTCAACCATGTACTTTTATATGTGCTCCAATACTTTAGTCAGAATGTTATCATGTAGGCTTGGTTGCGCATTTTCTCATGTAATTTCATTTGTTTTATTTCATAGTCATATTACCTGCCATATCTTAAATTTTGCAACATGTTTGTACTTGAAACGTAGATGTAAATATATTGTGAACTTGACCAATGAGAGCAAGACAATGTTGTACGTGTGATCATTACCAAAAGTATGGGGAAGAAATGCGTGCAGAGACAATGTGTGTACAGAAGAGAACGAATGAATGAAAAAACACACTTTAATTTTTAAATAGTCATGTCAAAAATGCACAAAACATTGACCAACATATCTGCTGGACTTGCCCCACTCTCAGGACCCCGGGGCGCGCCGCCAGAGAAAGTCGCCTGCGAGAGACCGAGCACGTAAGGCTTCACACGGGTCTCCTTCAGGCGACCGACGTGATATACTTCCGCCTGTGGTGACATTGCAAGTTTAGAACGAGCACGTAAGGCCTCACACGGATCTCCTACAGGCGACTCAAGCTGGCAGACTCCAACGAATTAGGGCCATATCCCCATTGGGTATACCAAGATGCGTATATATATAAGCCTTGCTGTAGTTGTGGGAAGGGGGTGACCAACAAACTTTCGATATGCCTGGGCTGTGGCTCATTGGCACCTTGCCGTCTTGACAGACGATAGTGTGTGCTTTAAAAAGGCATAATAACTTTTACCTATGGCGGTAGCGAATGTGACTGATAAGGCTAATTCGCGCTGTAAATGTTCGTTAACAGTGGGTGCATGTGAACACGTGGTCATTTCCACCATCATGCACCATCTTACGTCTCACACGCTCGGTGTGTGACTTATCTGCAATAATTTTCTCCTTTGTCTTTATTTTATTTCTGATGTTTGCCCTCCATGCAACACGTTCAGCGGCGACTTGCTCCCAATGTGCATTATCAATGCCTGTATCAATCATGTCCCGCTTACACACATCTTTGTATCTTAGTAAAGGCCGACCTTGAGATCTTCTTACCCATCTGAAATTCACCAAAAAAAGATGTCCTTTGGTATTCTACCATCAATCCATCCTCCTAAGATGTCCTATCCATCTAAGTCTACGAAGACTGAGCGTGGAATAAACTGTCACACAACCTGATCTTTCCAATACTTCAGTATTTGTGATTTTGTCTTGCCACTTAATACCAAGAATTCTTCGCAGACACCGCATATGAAAGCTGTTTAAACATTTCAGGCTTGATCGACAAGGACTTTTGTTTTGGCAGTAAGCTTCCTGTTCTCCCAGACTCTTTTTCTGAACCTGTTCATTGTTGTTGCTGCCTTACCAATCCGGATGGTGATTTCCTGATCTAGGGATAATTTGCTATTTACCACTGATCCTAGATATGTAAAATGGTCTACTATCTCCAGTTCGGCGTCGTTAATAAAGATTGATGGTACCCCATGTGCACCTTGTGACATAATCTGTGTCTTCTTTTTGCTAATTGTTAAACCAAATTCAGAACAAGCATTAGAGAATGCAGATAGTAGACATTGTAATTCTTCATCAGAGTGGGTCGTAACTTCAGCATCATCTGCAAAAAATAACTCTCTGATCAGTACCCTCCTAATTTTGGTCTTGGCCTTCAATCTCTGAGCATTGTAGAGGCCGCCATCTGAGCGTGAGTGAATGCATATACCACCATCCTGATCACGAAAGGCATATTTCAGTAGAAGTGAAAAGTATATTCCAAAGAGGGTGGGAGCTATTACACAACCTTGCTTAACTCCACTCTTGATTTCAAACTCTTCAGAAGTTGCACCGTCAAACTTGATTATACCCTTCATGCCTTAAACCTTCATTATAGCCTTCATGCCTGTATGGAACGATTCCACAATGGACAGAAGAGTTGGTAGGCAGCCAATTTTCTTTACTGCCTTGAACAGACCCTCACGACTGACCAAATCAAATGCCTTTGTGAGGTCGATGAAGGCAATAAACAGTGGTTGATTCTGTTCACGGCATTTTTCTTGCATTTGTCGCAATGAGAATATCATATCAATGGTAGACCGGTGAAATATGAAGAAATTCACAGAAAAGTCAGAACCTTATGTAGGGAGGCAAAAGAAACATGGCTTGAGAAAAACTGCGAAGAAATTGAAAAACAACACAACAGTAAAAATGCGAAACTAATGCACAAAAGAATCCAGGAGCTTACTAATCAAAGAACACGTACATCAGCAGGTTGCCTAAAGACAAAAGATGGAAGAGTCATAATAGAAAAAGATCAGATCTTACATGTATGGTCAGATTATGTGAAAAACCTTTATGACGACAACAGAGACGAACACTACGATGTTCAAAATAATAATGAAGGACCAGCAATTTTGAAGATGGAGGTTCAGAATGCTCTTAACCATATGAAATCTGGCAAGACCGGTTCAGACAGCGTCACAACATAAATGATTAATGCTTTAAAAGAATATGGAATAGATAAAGTTACCAGTCTGCTTAATACAATATATGATGCTGGAAATATACCTCAGGAGTTATGTAATTATGTATTTATTGCAATCCCAAAGAAATCAGGAGCCTTGGAATGTGATCAACATCGAACAATTAGTATAATGAGTCACATTACGAAGATTTTGCTAAGAATTATCATGCAAAGAGTTAGGAAGAAAATACAACCTGAAATAGGAGAACAATGTGGGTTTGTAGAAGGCAAGGGTACAGTAAATGCTGTGTATTTACTGAGAACCGTAATTGAACGATCTATAGAAGTAAACAAAGAGCTACACCTTTGCTTTATTGACTACACAAAGGCTTTCGATAAAGTGAGACATGTCGACATGTAGGATTGCTTGAAGATCTACAAATTGATGGAAAAGACCTTAGACTTGTAAAAAAACATATATTGGAAACAACAAGATGCCATAAGAGTTGATAATGAAGTAGGCCAATATCAGCCTATTAAGAGAGGTGTGAGACAGGGATGTGTAATGTCTCCAGATCTGTTTTCCCTGTACAGTGAAAATATTTTCAGAAATATTGAAGATATGGAAGGAATCAACATTGGGGGGGGGGGGGGGGGGCGATGCATCAATAACATTAGATATGCAGACGATACAGTCTTGATTGCAGACAATGAACAGGACCTGCAACATTTAGTAGATGCAGTTGTTACACACAATGAACAACGAGGGTTAGAATTAAATTGTAAAAAGACACAGATTATGGTCGTCACTAGGAAGAACGAAATACCACAATGTAATATACAAGTAAATGGGAATATTCTTCAACAAGTGAATAGGTACAATTATCTCGGAACAGTAATAACATCTGATGGGAGATGCCTTGAAGAGATTAGAACAAGAATCGCCATGGCAAAAGTTGCCCTTAGCAAGATGAAAAACATACTGACCAATAAAAAAGTTGTCAATTGAAACGAGAAAAAGAGTGTTGAAGTGCTACATAGAACCTGTACTTTTGTATGGATGTGAAGCTTGGACAATGAGCAGTCAGGCTGAAAAACATCTGATGGCTGTAGAAATGTGGTTTCTGAGGAAAATGCAAAGAATACCATGGATAGCCAGAAAGACCAATGAACAGGTCCTTCAAGAAACAAATGAAGATCGTAAACCGATTAGAGACATTAGACGCAGACAGTCAAAATTATTTGGGCATGTTATGAGAAGAAATGATCTGGAGAACTTGGTGACAACTGGCAAGATCGAAGGGAAGAGACCAATGGGAAGACCTAGAAGCAAGTACCTGGATGGCTTGGCCTTGTGGCATGGTCGAGACAGAAACACTGAGCTGATCCACGACTCTGGTGATCGAGTGAGATGGCAAAACATGACCGCCCACGCTTACCGGCATGGCACATGATGGATGGATGGATGGATGGTAGACCGGTTCTGTCGAAAGCCACACTGTGATTCAGGGTAGACTTGATCTCCTAGGACTTGAAGTCTGCGCAGAACAATTCTGGCAAATACTTTTCCAACAATCCATCCGTATCACAGTCAGTAACTTCGAGTCAATGATATATGGTTCAGATGTTGTCTCCGTGTGATGATGAAGTACAGCTGGTGCTAATGACCAGATCTTGGATGTTTCCATGTGACCTTATGCAGCTCTTTTGTTTTAAAAAAGGAGTTTGTAATACATAGGTCATTTCGGGTGCAATGCTCCAGCAGCCTTTGCCCATTTTCATTCATGCGACCGATGTTTTTTTTTCCAACTCACACTGGCAATGAACTCGAGTCTTTGCCCACACAAGCATTGAAATCACCGAGCATATAATTGTAGTCAGATTTTGAAACTGCCTTGATCATGGCGTCTAACTCCTCATAGAACGAATCCTTCACATCATCAGAGGAATCGAGTGTCGGTGCATATGCAGTAATAATGGTGGCAAAACCACAAGAGGTTGCCAAGCGCAGGGATAATAGTCTTTCATTTCCTCCTTCTGGAATTTCAATCATTCCCAGTAGCGAATTCTTCACTGCAAAGCCCACACAGTGTTGCCTTTTTTCTGCCTGCCCTCTACCTTTCCAAAAAAGGTGTAATTGTTTTCCTTGAGTGACCCTTCCTCAGCGAGGCGAGTCTCCTGCAGGCCAGCAATATCAATGTTAAGACGATTGAGTTCGGCATCAATCACATCCGTTTTTCTCACATCGTCAATATTGGTCAAGTCAATGGACAAGCCTGGACACATGGTTCTCACGTTCCAGGTTGCAAGCCATAGCTTGAGGTTTCTATTTTTCTTTTTATTAGTACCTGGTGCATTGGTTTTACAGCCTGCGATTCAGATTTTGTCCTAGCCCCAAGCACCCATTGAAGCAGGCAGGCTGTGGCGGATCAGCACCCAATTGGCCGGGGGCTGCCCAGCTTGAGGCGGGCGGTAGATGATCAGTGACACCTGTAGGTGTCTCCCATCGTCAGAGGCAACGCGTGGCGCCCCATGTCTACGCCAATTGACAGGGACTTATAACCCGTAACAGTTGCCTCTCGCTTTGATTCCGAGACCAGTTAAGACCAGGGATGGAGTTATTGCCTCTACATAGCACAACGCCTGGGCTAATATATAGAGATCATGTGTTGCCCATGCAGCATGATCCCTCTCTCGGCCTGCCTAGTTCACTCCAGAGGAAAGGTAACACCTCTACATTTGGAACAAGACAAGCTGCAGAAGCTGCCGGATCAGCAAAGTAATGCTCTAACTGTCCGCCTGTCGGAGCTTCGATCCTAGACCATCCGCCAACCAAAGCTTAGGGCCTTGTCTGCCCTGCCATGACATTTTGTCTTTAGGTTGCATTTCCTCGCACCAGGGTAAGGTTTGTTCGCTCACAGATGCGCTCTTCCGCCAGAAGCCGTTGGCACAATGTGGGGTGTCGGGTTTGGTAAGCGCCGCCCAACGTTCGGCGCTAACAGAAGGCAGGTAGTATCGTCTACTTTTATACGGTAGCTCAGTCATATCTGACTAAGACCTGACACCAGTCAGGGCTGTGGCTAAAGGCGGTGAATAGATACCACCAAGTTGTGAAGCCACACAGGCAGGAACTTCGACGTCTGGGCCATACCTCAGGCATGAACTGTATAAGGACAGCCTGTTCGGCCGGCGAGAATACAAGAACACGAAGATAGCTATACAAGGCAAGGGCCACCAGATCGGGGTCTATGAGCAGAACAAAACATCCCTGAGGCCCATGAAAATGAAAATAATTGATTTGCGCCGACGGTGTTACCACAAGGGCCTATGGATATATCAAAGAGCATCCATGCCCAGTATCCACACTAAACTGATGAAGAATCCGATTCGTTGGGCTGGTCACTTGACTCGCATGCCAGATCACAGGCTCCCTAAACGAATTTTTTTTACAGTGAACTGCGTTGTGGTAAACGCTCCCAAGGTGGCCAGAGGAAATGCTTTAAAGACACTGAAAATTTCACTGAAAGCTTTTGGAATTCATCATGACACCTGGGCGACTGCAGCCAGAGACCGAAATTCGTGGCGCGCATGATTACGCAAAGGTGCAGTCATATGTGAGGCAACCAGGACTGCAAGTGCTGTGAAGAAAAGGCAGGACAGAAAAACCACTGCAGGAAATCCTCCTCCAGAGACGTCAAGCATTCTTTGCCCACATTGTCAAAGAACATTTCGAGCCAAAATAGGCCTTATCAGCCATCTTAGAACTCACAGCTCCATACTTTCAACCCCACTGGATGAAATGAATGGTCATTATCATTCTTGATGGACAAACAACAACATGGATATATCACCATGGAGCGTGGAATAGAGCACATGTTCATTAAGCTCTTTGGCCTAGAATCCGGCTAGGGGGTAGTTGCGTGTTGGGAGGAACGACGAGCAGTTCCTCGCGCACAAATCCACGAGCCGGCCCATCCACCAGGTATTAAAGTGTGGACTGACCCTCTTGCTGGGTGGTATGGTGAATCTTATGCAAAGTCAGTGACCATATAGGATCAGTCGCCAGACGCCGACCCCCTTCGAGCTCGCCCGCTGAATAGAGATACCTGACCAGAGAGTCGGCCGCAATCACAGGTTCCTTAAGCCCGATAGCACGGTGGGCTGGAGCGGCAAGAGCATGGGACACAGAAGAATCCTTAATCGCCTCAGCCGGCTTCCTGTCCGTCAAACGAGTCACCTCATTGTTGACCGCGGCGACTACCTGGGGTAGTGCCCTCACCCATTCGACTGATCGATCATCTGAGCTTCGGGGAGCGAGCAACAAGTCCTGGGTATATTGAGATCCGAACAGTCTCTCTGCCAGAGTGCGGTTGAACTGCTCGACGATTGCCTGCTGGCAATGGTATCCAACCTGCCCACGGCGTACCTGTGTCTTATGCTTAGCAATCAGCTGGCTGACAGCACTCATAAACTCCCGCCCGGGGTCAATTTGCAAAAGATTAGGCCATCTGAGCGGTCCTCGTTTATAGATCTGACCAAGCGCGGATGCGACCGCCTCGTCTGTTAGTGGACCAGGCTCCTTATAACGTAAGGCGACGTCGACCACCGTCAAAGCATACCTATAGGTGTTACGACCGATGCGATCATGTGAGAGGAACAAGAGATCTGCTTGATGGACAGCATTCGGCCTGGACTCATCAATCTGGGGTCGTGGAATGTAACGAGGCCTCCGCATGTAGATTTGCCTGTTGGCCTGCTACTGAAGCCACTCCCGAGCATCGGTCTCACTAACCTTGGCCACCGCAGCCAGCTTCTTCACGGCTGAAATCCCTTTCCAGTAACCTTGCGGGCTGTAGTAAATACGTTCCATTATTGCTTTGCAATAACATATATCTCTAACATGTTACAACAGCGACCCTAAGATGGGGACATCTTTGAGCGGGGAGTTGGGCCAAACGTTGAGCCCCTTGCCACGCCGAACGCCCTTCTTCAAGCGGCTCTTGGTCGATATCAAAGCAGACACCGTGCGAGCGTCCTTCTTCTCCCACTCGGAGGCATCGGACAGAGCAATATTCGAGGCAACTGCGGCCAGCACATCATCAGCAGCATTGCCGCCAGCCGTATCGGCAAGAGCGGCATAAGCCATGTCTTGTTTCAAGCATGCGCGGTCCAACCTGTTGGCCTCTCGGTATCCCTGAGCCAGCCACTTATTGAGCTTCATGAAAGACCCACAGTAGCTATACTTTCAGTTGTTCTGGAACGAACCCCCAGGAGCAGCCTCAGATGGAACAGCCTGGTGCAGCCGCATATGCATCTCGGGCAGAGGCATGGCATTCAGCACTTTGTTGAGAAGTCCCCCACCAGTGATCTGACTCTTCTTGGCACCACAGACAGCACAGACACCTCTCTTGGCGGGCCGGCCATTGCGCAGCACAATAGATGTCTCACCCACCGTCTTAGTCCACGCCTTGTACCGAAGACAATACATATTGAATATACGCTATACTGCTACATATTCAATTAATGGAAATCACCAATTTTGATCTCGAGAAGGTGGACAAAACACACCATCATTGGCTGTTGCCCAACAAAATCAGGTGTGTTGTATGCGGCCCATCGGGATGTGGGAAGACGAACATGATGCTCAACCTGCTGCTGAAGCCGGGCTACCTGAAATACGGTCGACTGCACCTATAATCGAAGTCCTTGGGACAGGACAAGTATCAGTTCCTCCAGGATTGGGCCGCGTCCGTTGGACAGACTGCGGGGCCAGAAATCGCTTCCTACCATAGCTGAGCAGAGGACATCATTCCAGTCCAAGACTTGAACCCCGAAGAGAGATCCATCATAATATTTGATGACGTCATGCTGGGGAAGCAGGGACCGATCGAGAAGTACTTCTGCCAGGGCCGGCAGTGTGGTGCCCATCCATCTAACTGACGCAGAGCTTCTTCAGAATCCCTGTCACGGGATACTGTGAGTTAATGATTCCCTGATGAAATTTAATAGTGAGATTAATTGCAATGTAGGAGGAGGGTTAACAATCGAGTACGTCAGTCTGAGATGAGGATAAATTGAAGATCATTGACCGAATGGTATAAAAATAGGATACAGTGTGAGGGGTCATTGCCCATCGACTTCAACGGACAAAACAACGCGGAGACAGGGGTTGGGGAACCAACGGGGGAACACACGAAGACGGTAATCAAAGAGTTAGAACTCTTTGATGTGAGACGAGCGTATGGAAAATCGGGGAGAACGGAGCGGACAGGAGCACGGAGCGCAACGAACG
Source organism: Cepaea hortensis (assembly GCA_963921405.1). Lineage (NCBI taxonomy): Eukaryota > Metazoa > Mollusca > Gastropoda > Stylommatophora > Helicidae > Cepaea > Cepaea hortensis. The sequence continues at coordinate 773,782 of OY992889.1, read as the reverse complement.
AATACGGGACTTCACAAACCTTTGATAGGGGAATCACGGCAAAGTTGATTGTTGATGTATGAACATCAAACAATAACGGAGAATCGGAAACTCGGTATAAATTGGTGGAAACTTGTTTTTGTAGTCAGTGTGTATTCCCAAACTTGACGGAGAATATCTATGTGTCCTTAATAAAGAAAAGAAATTATAGTCCCTTATTGTTTAAAGGCGATGGGATATTAGTGCATATGTGCTTATATATATATATATATATATATATATATATATATATATATATATATATATATATATATATATATATATATATATTTCAATTCAGGGACTAACATAGATTATATAAGGTATTTAGCTTTAGCTTAATAGTCTAGTATAGAGAACAAGGTGTCTGTGTGGCTATTACCATTTTCTTCGTTTAGCTAATAGTTTAGACTTTAGTGAATACATCTGTCTTATGTCAGAGTATCTTTCGGAAGATTCTCAATACGGCTGGAGAAAGGCACTCACATAAGAAATAGCATGAAGCAGACTCATATCACCTGATTAAATATATCTCCCACAGGTTCTACTAACACTCTTGACATACTCAGAGAAGAAATGAAGTTCACTTCACTGGTGCAACGAAAGTTACTTCACTGTTGCAGTGAAAGTACGTCACTAGAACCACGTAAACATAGCCATTCACTAATCGTGGGCCGACATAACGAATGGCAAATAATAAGGTTTTGAAAACCAGGGAAAGGAATTTCATTCTATAAGGCAGAACAACATAGGCTAAATATAATTGAAGTGGGTAATCACCTAAAAGAAACATTGAAGAATTCAAGAACAGGTTACATATATTCAAAAGCTGTTAAGTCGATCTAGAGACATTGATTGACAGTGGTGATGTGTTTTTCCGGGATGGATGGTACAACTTCCAAAACCAGGACATATGTGTTTTTTTTCAGTGACTTACCTTAATCGCAGTATTTTCTGGTGATTAGACATTGAACATTTGTTTTCAAATATCGGATTACCTCCAGACTCAAGTGGAACGGAGCATCCAGGGTGAGATCTGTCCATTTCTATGTGTGATGTCCTGTGGTTTGGCCGTATGCAGCTGATAGATGTGATACGGAGACTAGACATTCAGAGTCCTATCTTGCACCCACAATAGAAGACACTACCAACAACATATACACAGTCCATACATACACCAGACATAGTTTTAATTAATAAATATTTTATTAATTGTTGAAGGAAACTGTTGTCGGAGTATGTGATGAAGGAATAAGAGAGAGAGAGAGAGAGAGAGAGAGAGAGAGAGAGAGAGAGAGAGAGAGAGAGAGAGAGAGAGAGAGAGAAATAGAGAGATATATGGAATAGAAGACAGAAGGGGGGAGTGTAGACAGAAGTCTGTCAAATATCCCAAAGTACAATAAGCTTAAAGGTGTGCTTGTTGATTCCACGTTCCTCCCGGGACGACAAGCGACATTAAATGGTGGAGCAGCGAGGTACTTCAACTGCATAAGGGTACTTGCCTAGTGGGGTACTTGAAGAGGGGTAACTGTATAGGGGTACATACATATTGGTACCTACATATTGGGATATACATATGAGTATACATATTGATGACTTTTAATGGAAGGATGTCCATGGGATATATGGTGCCATTACATTTATGTAAGAGACATTACATTAATGTTGGGGACTTTACAGTGAGTAAGATACAGACAGGACGTAAGTGGATAGGTGGTAAGACACATTACCTATTTGGGCACACTTTGACACGTCTACATAAGTCTTTATCCTAAATCTCATCTTGTGGTTGAGAGAGTAGTTTTGGTGTACTGTGTGGTGTCATAGATAAATAATATTTAGATATACATAGATAAATTGATATATATATATATAGTACTAGCTGACCCGGCCCGGCTTCGCCCAGACCCTGGTGGGGAGCATCTCATTTAATTCATATAAGTAGTCATATAAGTTCTCGTTCCCGTTACCGACTATCTGTCTGTCTGTCTGTCTGTCTATCTGTCTGTCTGTCTGTCTGACCCGGCCCGTCTTCGCCCAGACCCTGATGGGGAGAATCTCATTTAATTCATATAAGTAGTCATATAAGTTCCCGTTCCGACTATCTATCTGTCTGTCTGTCTGACCCGGCCCGGCTTCGCCCAACTCCTGGTGGGGAGAATCTCATTTAATTCATATAAGTAGTCATATAAGTTCCCGACTGTCTGTCTGTCTGTCTGTCTGTCTGTCTGTCTGTCTGTCTGTCTGTCTGTCTGTCTGTCTGTCTATCTATCTATCTATCTGTCTGTCTGTCTGACCCGGCCCTTCCCATGGTGGAGAGCATCTCATTTAAATTATATAAGTAGTCATATAAGATCCCGTTCCCGACTATCTGTCTGACTGTCTGTCTGTCTTGGGTAAATGGAGGAGGGAGGAGGAAGAGGGAGGTGGAGGAGGGAAGAGGAGGGAGGAGGAGGGAGGAGACAGGAGGAGTAGGGAGGAATAGGAGGGAGGAGGAGGGATTAGGAGGAGGAGGGAGGAGTAGTGTGGAGGAGGAGGCGAGGAGGAAGAGGGAGGAGGAGGGAGAAGGAGGGAGGAGGAGAACGCAGGAGGAGAAGGGAGCAGGAGGAGGAGAGGGAGGAAAAGGGAGGAGGAGGGAGGAGGAGGAGAGAGTAGGAGGATGGAGGAGGCGGAGGGAGAAGGAAGAGGGAGGAGGAAGAGGGAGAATGAGGAGGGAGAAGGAGGAGAAGGAGGGGAGGAGGAGGAGGAGGGAGGCAGAGAGAGGAGGAGGGAGGAAGAGGGAGGAGGAGGAATGTGAAGGGAGGAGGAGGGAGGAGGTAGAGGGAGGAGGAGGGAGGAGAGGAGGTAGAGGGAGGAGGAGGAGGGAGGAGGCGGTGAGGGAGGAGGGGGAGGAGGGAGGAGGAGGAGGAGGGAGGAGGAGTGATGAGGAGGAGGGAGGAGGAGAGAGGAGGAGGAGGGAGGAGGAGGAGGGAGGAGGAAGAGGGAGGAGGAGGAATGTGAAGGGAGGAGGAGGGAGGAGGTAGAGGGAGGAGGAGGGAGGAGTGAGGAGGAGGAGAGGGAGGAGGAGGGGGAGGAGGAGGAGGGAGGAAGAAGGAGGAGGAGGGATGAGGAGGAGGAGCGAGGAGGAGGAAGGGAGGAGGAGGAATGTGAAGGGAGGAGGAGGTAGAGGGAGGAGGAGGAGGGAGGAGGAGAAGGGAGGAGGAGGGATGAGGAGGAGGAAGAGGGAGGAGGAGGGAGGAGGTAGAGGGAGGAGGAGGAGGAGGAGTGAGGAGGAGGAGAGGGAGGAGGAGGGGGAGGAGGGAGGAGGAGGAGGGAGGAAGAAGGAGGAGGAGGGAGAAGGAGGGATGAGGAGGAGGAGGGAGGAGGAGGAAGAGGGAGGAGGGGGAATGTGAAGGGAGGAGGAGGGAAAGGGAGGAGGGGAAGAGGAAGAGGGTAGGAGGAAGAGTGGAGAGGAGGAGGGAGGATGTAGAGGGATGAGGAGGGAGGAAAAGGGAGGAGGGAGGATGAGAGAGGAGGTAGGAGGAGGAGGAAGAGGGAGGAGGAGGGAGGAGAAGGAAGGAGGAGGAAGAAGGAGGAGGAAGAGGGAGGAGGAGGATGGAGGAGGGAGAGGGAGGAGGAGGAAGGAGGAAGAGGGAGGAGGAGGATGGAGGAGGGAGAGGGAGGAGGGAAAGAGGAAGAGGGTAGGAGGAGGAGAGGAGAAGGAGGGAGAAGGAGGAGGAGGGAGGAGGAGGGGATAGGAGGAGGGAGGAGGCAGAGGGAGAAGAAGGAAGGAGGAGGAGGATGGAGGGAGAGGAAGGAGGGAGAATGAGGAGGGGAGGAAGGAAAGGGAGGTGGAAGAGGAAGAGGAGGGAGGAGGAAAGAGGTAGGGGGAGGAGGAGGTAGAGGGAGGAGGAGGAGGAAGGAAAGGGAGGAGGAAGAGGAGGAGGAGGGTGGAGGGAGGAGGAGGAGGTAGAGGGAGGAGGAGGGAGGAGGTAGGAGGAGGAGGAAGAGGGAAGAGGGAGAAGAAGGGAGAAGGAGGAGTGAGGATGATGAGGGAGAAGGAGGCAGGAGGAGGAGGAGGGAGGCAGGAGGAGGAGGAGGGATAATGAGGGAGAGGGAGGAGAAGGGAAGATGAGGGAGGAGGGGGAGGAGGCGGATGGAGTAGGAGGGAGGAGGATGGAGGAGGAGGGGAGAGGAAGAGGGAGAAGAAAGAGGGAGAAGGAGGAGGGAGTCGGGAGAGGGATGAGAGGGAGGAAGAAGAGAGGAGGAGAGAGTTCGCCATTCGGAATTCATACTCGTCTAGTTCTTCCCTTCTACACGACTGTAGATAACTTCCTTACACATAAAAAGATGAATTGTTATTGATATTGCCGTGGCATGGAGGAATATCAGCAGCAGAGTTGATCCAAAAAACCAAAGACTGAGATCTACGGAGAGCCATGAACGCCTACGCCAGCCGGCACGGCACTTGATGATGATGATTGCCGTGTGACGATTCTGTGTAGTCACGTCATTTTCTTCTCTTTCCCTAGCGTTTTGGTTCGGGGATTCTTTCATCATCATCATCATATATTTACGTACGTATTTTGGGAGGGGGAGGAGGGAGGAGGAGGAAGAAGAAAAAAAAACTATGACAGTTGACAGCTCTGGAATGAAAGGAAGGGGTGTAGAAAATTTCATCTCAATCGGATAGGCCGTTCGCGAACAAATAAAGGACATACATTTTTACATATATACATATATATACACATACACTTTGTTTTATAGATATAGATAATAGATTATCTGTTTATAGTGACTACTTCTTTACTGCCTTGAGGTGTCTTTACTCCACCTGCTGACTCACCTTCGTTAAATATGGCCACTCATAAACTAACGACGGCAGAGCTTAGGGCAAACGGTGAAGAAATTGGTTTATCGGGTTCAGCTCTAACCGATTACGTTCAGGAGAGGGAGCGGGAAAATCGCCAAGCAGAAAGGGAAGATCGAAAGGCCGAGTTGGAATTGAAAAAGATGGAATTGGAGAACCAGAGATTGGAAGCAGAAGAGGCCCACAAGATAAGAAAACATGAATACCGCATGAGAGAACTATAACTCAAAACACAAACTAAGGGAGAAATAGATGGAGGGGAAGGACCATCTTCACATGGTCCAACCAACATGAGTTGACCTAGCTACCATGCAATGAAGTTTCCCTTAGCTGTTTATGATGAATCTACAGAAAAATTTGACCAATACGCGAATCGTTTTGAGGCAATGTCATTCGCTATGGGACTGGATAGAAGCAGATGGTGTCTTAAGATAGCCCAGGGATTACGTGGTTCGGGGTACGAGGTCTACACACGCCTACCACCAGTACATGAAAATAATTACGAGGAATTAAAAGCCGCTTTGATGAAGCATTATGAAATCAAAGCCCAAACGTATCGGAAGAAGTTTCGATCGGCCAGAAGGGAGCCGGGAGAGCTATTCGCCGCCTACAGTTTAAGGCTGAAATCATACCTCAATAAATGGATATATTTGGCGGATTTCAAGCGGGACTATGAGAGTCTGGAAGAGCTCATGGTGGTCGACCAGATGCGCCAGCAAATGTCAGAACCACTGAAGAAATTTTTAGGAGAACAAGGGGCGGAACGGCTGGATGTTGTGAATAAGCTGGCGGAAAGATTCGTAGAAGTCCATGGGGACGCTAAAGAAACCAATATACCCACCACTAAAGGTCAGGAGAAACAAGACCGAAAGAAATCTAAGAACTGGGAAGGAGAAAAAGTGGAACCTTATATAAAGACGTCAATGGAGAGTTCAGAGAAGGTGAAGGAAGGAAACCAGAGCACCTCGAATTCTCCAGCAAAATGACCGTGGTCTGAGAAGTGGTGTTCGATCTGCAAGTCGCCCTCTCATAACACAAAACACTGCAGATCGAAACCGAAAAGCTATCACTTCGCGGCATGCCAAGTGATTCCTAAGAAGGTGATCACAGACAAGGCTGAGGTTGGCGAAGAAGCTCTGACCAAAGAGAGCACACGGAAAGTTTGGAAGGGAAAATGGTGCACACACTGCAGGTCGAAAACACATAATACTGTGGACTGCAGATGCAAGGAAAAGGTCGAGGAGGTGGAAGACACTCCGGACCAAGAGAGGCCACCTGTGGTTGAACTGATTGAAGTCAATGGCCAGCAGGTTGCTTGTCTCTACGATTCAGGTTTGGATGGGGAAGCTGTGATAGATGCCAGCCTGGTAAGCCCAGACCAACTTACAGGGGAGACCATAGAGATACAGCCGGCAATGAGGAGTGCTGTTACCATGACGCTGCCAATCGCCAAGGTGGAGATTAAGTCCAGGTACGTCACGGGCATTATTCCTGCAGCTGTATTATCGGACTCCTTATTTCCCATGATCATTGGTACGAAATATGTCTTCTTGGGGGTGCCCAAACAGCCAGCCCACAGGGGAGCAGTAGCCAGTGGATCTCAAGGGAAGAAAGAAAAAGCAGAGACACTATGCGACAACTCAGTGCTAGGGGAATTGCATACTGCCCAGAGGAAGGATACTACGTTGCGTCCTTGCTACAGGAAGCTGCAAAGAACGGGTAAGCCACCAGAATGGGGACAGAATTTTCTGAGGAATCGGTTGCTTTACAGGAGAGCCGGAAGAGGAGACAACCTGCACGAGCAGTGGGTGGTTCAAGAAACCCACCGTCCTCACATTCTTCAGAGTGGACACACCATAGCCGAGAATCGACATATGGGGGTCAGAGAGACATTGCAGCAAATTTCCGGCCATTATTGTTGGCCAGGTATGACCGGTGATGTACGCCGGTGGGTGAAATCTTGTTCAAAGTGCCAGAAAGCACCACCCAACAAGTGGACTAGGAGTAAAATAGCTCTTAAGGTGGAAAACCAAGTGGAAGTATGGGGTCCAGAAGAGACTAATATACTCCAAGTAGGATGGAAAGGGCCTTATCCTGTGGAAAAGGTGGTGTCCAAAAACATCTACAAAATCCGGATCGGGGAAGAACTGAAAAATCTCCCTAGGCATCTCATTAAGAAATATGAGGAGAAATCCGAGAGCAAAGCTTCGCACCTTATGGTGATGGCAGCCATTAAGAAAAAGGTTACAGGTCCAGACGAAGACCAGAGATCGCCAGTACTACATAGGAGGGCATATGGGAAAGTACGTGATAGGTCAGATTTACCCAACGAAGGGAGGAGGGAAATCACACGTCAGGGAAAGGACGAGAATGAAACCTTCACTAGTAACCAAGTTCAGAAGGGGTGGGTAACGTCGGGAAAGACGAGAGATACCCAGGACTCCAACCGAAGATTGGCGGACCAGATCCAGTATCGCCCGAGATGGTCCTGGAAGGAAAAGTCCAGGAGTTTTGGGAAAGACAATACTGTCCAACGCTGACGAGACGGAAAATCCCCAGATGCAAAACCTGGGGAAACCAAGAGGACATGGAAACAGTGTTACAGTCAGGATGGGACAATCCGTCTGTATTGTGAGCCGTCGCTTACGCAAGTCGAAAGTAGGTCGACAGGACGTACAGGGGCGAGGTGTCAACACTAGTTTCGGTCATGAGTAGTATAGTAGGCTGTCAATGTGAGCGCCTACTGGATGAGGAGATGAGCCATGTGAGGATCCAATCATATTATCAACACTTGATGTTTATAGCTACTTCACAGAAGCTCAACACAAGGGTGATGCGATGGTCGTTGTTGCGGCAGCCGTACAACTTCACAGTGGAATACATCCCTGGTAAGGAGAATGTAGGAGCGGATTTCCTATCTAGACATCCAACTTCAGAAGAAGAGGAATAGGTTGGTGGATCATAGGAATCAAAACTACAGTGAGGAAGAGTCGACGCTGTCAACTCTCTTAAGAGGGGGCCTATGTCACGGGATACTGTGAGTTAATGATTCCCTGATGAACTTTAATAGTAAGATTAATTGCAATGTAGGAGGAGGGTTAACAATCGAGTACGTCAGTCTGAGATGAAGATAAATTGAAGATCATTGACCGAATGGTATAAAAATAGGATACAGTGTGAGGGGTCATTGCCCATCGAAAGCAACGGACAAAACAATGCGGAGACAGGGGTTGGGGAACCAACGGGGGAACACACGAAGACGGTAATCAAAGAGTTAGAACTCTTTGATGTGAGACGAGCGTATGGAGAATCGGGGAGAGCGGAGCGGACAGGAGCACGGAGCGCAACGAACGAATACGGGACTTCACACACCTTTGATAGGGGAATCACGGCAAAGTTGATTGTTGATGTATGAACATCAAACAATAACGGAGAATCGGAAACTCGGTATAAATTGGTGGAAACTTGTTTTAGTAGTCAGTGTGTACTCCCAAACTTGATGGAGAATATCTATGTGTCCTTAATAAAGAAAAGAAATTATAGTCCCTTATTGTTTAAAGGCGATGGGATATTAGTGCATATGTGCTTATATATATATATATATATATATATATATATATATATATATATATATATATATATATATATATATATATATATATATATATATATATATATATATATATATATATATTCAATTCAGGGACTAACATAGATTATATAAGGTATTTAGCTTTAGCTTAATAGTCTAGTATAGAGAACAAGATGTCTGTGCTGGCTATTACCATTTTCTTCGTTTAGCTAATAGTTTAGACTTTAGTGAATACATCTGTCTTATGTCAGAGTATCTTTCGGAAGATTCTCAATACGGCTGGAGAAAGGCACTCACATAAGAAATAGTATGAAGCAGACTCATATCACCTGATTAAATATATCTCCCACAGGTTCTACTAACACTCTTGACATACTCAGAGAAGAAATGAAGTTCACTTCACTGGTGCAACGAAAGTTACTTCACTGTTGCAGTGAAAGTACGTCACTAGAACCACGTAAACATAGCCATTCACTAATCGTGGGCCGACATAACGAATGGCAAATAACAAGGTTTTGAAAACCAGGGAAAGGACTTTCATTCTATAAGGCAGAACAACATAGGCTAAATATAATTGAAGTGGGTAATCACCTAAAAGAAACATTGAAGAATTCAAGAACAGGTTACATATATTCAAAAGCTGTTAAGTCGATCTAGAGACATTGATTGACAGTGGTGATGTGTTTTTCCGGGATGGATGGTACAACTTCCAAAACCAGGACATATGTGTTTTTTTCAGTGACTTACCTTAATCGCAGTATTTTCTGGTGATTAGACATTGAACATTTGTTTTCAAATATCGGATTACCTCCAGACTCAAGTGGAACGGAGCATCCAGGGTGAGATCTGTCCATTTCTATGTGTGATGTCCTGTGGTTTGGCCGTATGCAGCTGATAGATGTGATACGGAGACTAGACATTCAGAGTCCTATCTTGCACCCACAATAGAAGACACTACCAACAACATATACACAGTCCATACATACACCAGACATAGTTTTAATTAATAAATATTTTATTAATTGTTGAAGGAAACTGTTGTCGGAGTATGTGATGAAGGAATAAGAGAGAGAGAGAGAGAGAGAGAGAGAGAGAGAGAGAGAGAGAGAGAGAGAGAGAGAGAAATAGAGAGATATATGGAATAGAAGACAGAAGGGGGGAGTGTAGACAGAAGTCTGTCAAATATCCCAAAGTATAATAAGCTTAAAGGTGTGCTTGTTGATTCCACGTTCCTCCCGGGACGACAAGCGACATTAAATGGTGGAGCAGCGAGGTACTTCAACTGCATAAGGGTACTTGCCTAGTGGGGTACTTGAAGAGGGGTAACTGTATAGGGGTACATACATATTGGTACCTACATATTGGGATATACATATGAGTATACATATTGATGACTTTTAATGGAAGGATGTCCATGGGATATATGGTGCCATTACATTTATGTAAGAGACATTACATTAATGTTGGGGACTTTACAGTGAGTAAGATACAGACAGGACGAAAGTGGATAGGTGGTAAGACACATTACCTATTTGGGCACACTTTGACACGTCTACATAAGTCTTTATCCTAAATCTCATCTTGTGGTTGAGAGAGTAGTTTTGGTGTACTGTGTGGTGTCATAGATAAATAATATTTAGATATACATAGATAAATTGATATATATATATAGTACTAGCTGACCCGGCCCGGCTTCGCCCAGACCCTGGTGGGGAGCATCTCATTTAATTCATATAAGTAGTCATATAAGTTCTCGTTCCCGTTACCGACTATCTGTCTGTCTGTCTGTCTGTCTATCTGTCTGTCTGTCTGTCTGACCCGGCCCGTCTTCGCCCAGACCCTGATGGGGAGAATCTCATTTAATTCATATAAGTAGTCATATAAGTTCCCGTTCCGACTATCTATCTGTCTGTCTGTCTGACCCGGCCCGGCATCGCCCAACTCCTGGTGGGGAGAATCTCATTTAATTCATATAAGTAGTCATATAAGTTCCCGACTGTCTGTCTGTCTGTCTGTCTGTCTGTCTGTCTGTCTGTCTGTCTATCTGTCTATCTATCTATCTGTCTGTCTGTCTGTCTGACCCGGCCCATCCCATGGTGGAGAGCATCTCATTTAAATTATATAAGTAGTCATATAAGATCCCGTTCCCGACTATCTGTCTGACTGTCTGTCTGTCTTGGGTAAATGGAGGAGGGAGGAGGAAGAGGGAGGTGGAGGAGGGAAGAGGAGGGAGGAGGAGGGAGGAGACAGGAGGAGTAGGGAGGAATAGGAGGGAGGAGGAGGGATTAGGAGGAGGAGGGAGGAGTAGTGTGGAGGAGGAGGCGAGGAGGAAGAGGGAGGAGGAGGGAGAAGGAGGGAGGAGGAGAAGGGAGCAGGAGGAGAAGGGAGCAGGAGGAGGAGAGGGAGGAAAAGGGAGGAGGAGGGAGGAGGAGGAGAGAGTAGGAGGATGGAGGAGGCGGAGGGAGAAGGAAGAGGGAGGAGGAGAGAGGAAGAGGGAGGAGGAGGAATGTGAAGGGAGGAGGAGGGAGGAGGTAGAGGGAGGAGGAGGGAGGAGAGGAGGTAGAGGGAAGAGGAGGAGGGAGGAGGTGGTGAGGGAGGAGGGGGAGGAGGGAGGAGGAGGAGGAGGGAGGAGGAGTGATGAGGAGGAGGGAGGAGGAGAGAGGAGGAGGAGGGAGGAGGAGGAGGGAGGAGGAAGAGGGAGGAGGAGGAATGTGAAGGGAGGAGGAGGGAGGAGGTAGAGGGAGGAGGAGGGAGGAGTGAGGAGGAGGAGAGGGAGGAGGAGGGGGAGGAGGAGGAGGAGGGAGGAAGAAGGAGGAGGAGGGATGAGGAGGAGGAGGGAGGAGGAGGAAGGGAGGAGGAGGAATGTGAAGGGAGGAGGAGGTAGAGGGAGGAGGAGGAGGGAGGAGGAGAAGGGAGGAGGAGGGATGAGGAGGAGGAAGAGGGAGGAGGAGGGAGGAGGTAGAGGGAGGAGGAGGAGGAGTGAGGAGGAGGAGAGGGAGGAGGAGGGGGAGGAGGGAGGAGGAGGGAGGAAGAAGGAGGAGGAGGGAGAAGGAGGGATGAGGAGGAGGAGGGAGGAGGAGGAAGAGGGAGGAGGGGGAATGTGAAGGGAGGAGGAGGGATAGGGAGGAGGGGAAGAGGAAGAGGGTAGGAGGAAGAGTGGAGAGGAGGAGGGAGGATGTAGAGGGATGAGGAGGGAGGAAAAGGGAGGAGGGAGGAGGAGAGAGGAGGTAGGAGGAGGAGGAAGAGGGAGGAGGAGGGAGGAGAAGGAAGGAGGAGGAAGAAGGAGGAGGAAGAGGGAGGAGGAGGATGGAGGAGGGAGAGGGAGGAGGAGGAAGGAGGAAGAGGGAGGAGGAGGATGGAGGAGGGAGAGGGAGGAGGGAAAGAGGAAGAGGGTAGGAGGAGGAGGGGAGAAGGAGGGAGAAGGAGGAGGAGGGAGGAGGAGGGGATAGGAGGAGGGGATAGGAGGAGAGAGGAGGCAGAGGGAGAAGAAGGAAGGAGGAGGAGGAAGGAGGGAGAGGAAGGAGGGAGAATGAGGAGGGGAGGAAGGAAAGGGAGGTGGAAGAGGAAGAGGAGGGAGGAGGAAAGAGGTAGGGGGAGGAGGAGGTAGAGGGAGGAGGAGGAGGAAGGAAAGGGAGGAGGAAGAGGAGGAGGAGGGTGGAGGGAGGAGGAGGAGGTAGAGGGAGGAAGAGGGAGGAGGTAGGAGGAGGAGGAAGAGGGAAGAGGGAGAAGAAGGGAGAAGGAGGAGTGAGGATGATGAGGGAGAAGGAGGCAGGAGGAGGAGGAGGGAGGCAGGAGGAGGAGGAGGGATAATGAGGGAGAGGGAGGAGAAGGGAAGATGAGGGAGGAGGGGGAGGAGGCGGATGGAGTAGGAGGGAGGAGGATGGAGGAGGAGGGGAGAGGAAGAGGGAGAAGAAAGAGGGAGAAGGAGGAGGGAGTCGGGAGAGGGATGAGAGGGAGGAAGAAGAGAGGAGGAGAGAGTTCGCCATTCGGAATTCATACTCGTCTAGTTCTTCCCTTCTACACGACTGTAGATAACTTCCTTACACATAAAAAGATGAATTGTTATTGATATTGCCGTGGCATGGAGGAATATCAGCAGCAGAGTTGATCCAAAAAACCAAAGACTGAGATCTACGGAGAGCCATGAACGCCTACGCCAGCCGGCACGGCACTTGATGATGATGATTGCCGTGTGACGATTCTGTGTAGTCACGTCATTTTCTTCCCTTTCCCTAGCGTTTTGGTTCGGGGATTCTTTCATCATCATCATCATATATTTACGTACGTATTTTGGGAGGGGGAGGAGGGAGGAGGAGGAAGAAGAAAAAAAAACTATGACAGTTGACAGCTCTGGAATGAAAGGAAGGGGTGTAGAAAATTTCATCTCAATCGGATAGGCCGTTCGCGAACAAATAAAGGACATACATATTTACATATATACATATATATACACATACACTTTGTTTTATAGATATAGATAATAGATTATCTGTTTATAGTGACTACTTCTTTACTGCCTTGAGGTGTCTTTACTCCACCTGCTGACTCACCTTCGTTAAATATGGCCACTCATAAACTAACGACGGCAGAGCTTAGGGCAAACGGTGAAGAAATTGGTTTATCGGGTTCAGCTCTAACCGATTACGTTCAGGAGAGGGAGCGGGAAAATCGCCAAGCAGAAAGGGAAGATCGAAAGGCCGAGTTGGAATTGAAAAAGATGGAATTGGAGAACCAGAGATTGGAAGCAGAAGAGGCCCACAAGATAAGAAAACATGAATACCGCATGAGAGAACTATAACTCAAAACACAAACTAAGGGAGAAATAGATGGAGGGGAAGGACCATCTTCACATGGTCCAACCAACATGAGTTGACCTAGCTACCGTGCAATGAAGTTTCCCTTAGCTGTTTATGATGAATCTACAGAAAAATTTGACCAATACGCGAATCGTTTTGAGGCAATGTCATTCGCTATGGGACTGGATAGAAGCAGATGGTGTCTTAAGATAGCCCAGGGATTACGTGGTTCGGGGTACGAGGTCTACACACGCCTACCACCAGTACATGAAAATAATTACGAGGAATTAAAAGCCGCTTTGATGAAGCATTATGAAATCAAAGCCCAAACGTATCGGAAGAAGTTTCGATCGGCCAGAAGGGAGCCGGGAGAGCTATTCGCCGCCTACAGTTTAAGGCTGAAATCATACCTCAATAAATGGATATATTTGGCGGATTTCAAGCGGGACTATGAGAGTCTGGAAGAGCTCATGGTGGTCGACCAGATGCGCCAGCAAATGTCAGAACCACTGAAGAAATTTTTAGGAGAACAAGGGGCGGAACGGCTGGATGTTGTGAATAAGCTGGCGGAAAGATTCGTAGAAGTCCATGGGGACGCTAAAGAAACCAATATACCCACCACTAAAGGTCAGGAGAAACAAGACCGAAAGAAATCTAAGAACTGGGAAGGAGAAAAAGTGGAACCTTATATAAAGACGTCAATGGAGAGTTCAGAGAAGGTGAAGGAAGGAAACCAGAGCACCTCGAATTCTCCAGCAAAACGACCGTGGTCTGAGAAGTGGTGTTCGATCTGCAAGTCGCCCTCTCATAACACAAAAGACTGCAGATCGAAACCGAAAAGCTATCACTTCGCGGCATGCCAAGTGATTCCTAAGAAGGTGATCACAGACAAGGCTGAGGTTGGCGAAGAAGCTCTGACCAAAGAGAGCACACGGAAAGTTTGGAAGGGAAAATGGTGCACACACTGCAGGTCGAAAACACATAATACTGTGGACTGCAGATGCAAGGAAAAGGTCGAGGAGGTGGAAGACACTCCGGACCAAGAGAGGCCACCTGTGGTTGAACTGATTGAAGTCAATGGCCAGCAGGTTGCTTGTCTCTACGATTCAGGTTTTGATGGGGAAGCTGTGATAGATGCCAGCCTGGTAAGCCCAGACCAACTTACAGGGGAGACCATAGAGATACAGCCGGCAATGAGGAGTGCTGTTACCATGACGCTGCCAATCGCCAAGGTGGAGATTAAGTCCAGGTACGTCACGGGCATTATTCCTGCAGCTGTATTATCGGACTCCTTATTTCCCATGATCATTGGTACGAAATATGTCTTCTTGGGGGTGCCCAAACAGCCAGCCCACAGTGGAGCAGTAGCCAGTGGATCTCAAGGGAAGAAAGAAAAGGCAGAGACACTATGCGACAACTCAGTGCTAGGGGAATTGCATACTGCCCAGAGGAAGGATACTACGTTGCGTCCTTGCTACAGGAAGCTGCAAAGAACGGGTAAGCCACCAGAATGGGGACAGAATTTTCTGAGGAATCGGTTGCTTTACAGGAGAGCCGGAAGAGGAGACAACCTGCACGAGCAGTGGGTGGTTCAAGAAACCCACCGTCCTCACATTCTTCAAAGTGGACACACCATAGCCGAGAATCGACATATGGGGGTCAGAGAGACATTGCAGCAAATTTCCGGCCATTATTGTTGGCCAGGTATGACCGGTGATGTACGCCGGTGGGTGAAATCTTGTTCAGAGTGCCAGAAAGCACCACCCAACAAGTGGACTAAGAGTAAAATAGCTCTTAAGGTGGAAAACCAAGTGGAAGTATGGGGTCCAGAAGAGACTAATATACTCCAAGTAGGATGGAAAGGGCCTTATCCTGTGGAAAAGGTGGTGTCCAAAAACATCTACAAAATCCGGATCGGGGAAGAACTGAAAAATCTCCCTAGGCATCTCATTAAGAAATATGAGGAGAAATCCGAGAGCAAAGCTTCGCACCTTATGGTGATGGCAGCCATTAAGAAAAAGGTTACAGGTCCAGACGAAGACCAGAGATCGCCAGTACTACATAGGAGGGCATATGGGAAAGTACGTGATAGGTCAGATTTACCCAACGAAGGGAGGAGGGAAATCACACGTCAGGGAAAGGACGAGAATGAAACCTTCACTAGTAACCAAGTTCAGAAGGGGTGGGTAACGTCGGGAAAGACGAGAGATACCCAGGACTCCAACCGAAGATTGGCGGACCAGATCCAGTATCGCCCGAGATGGTCCTGGAAGGAAAAGTCCAGGAGTTTTGGGAAAGACAATACTGTCCAACGCTGACGAGACGGAAAATCCCCAGATGCAAAACCTGGGGAAACCAAGAGGACATGGAAACAGTGTTACAGTCAGGATGGGACAATCCGTCTGTATTGTGAGCCGTCGCTTACGCAAGTCGAAAGTAGGTCGACAGGACGTACAGGGGCGAGGTGTCAACACTAGTTTCGGTCATGAGTAGTATAGTAGGCTGTCAATGTGAGCGCCTACTGGATGAGGAGATGAGCCATGTGAGGATCCAATCATATTATCAACACTTGATGTTTATAGCTACTTCACAGAAGCTCAACACAAGGGTGATGCGATGGTCGTTGTTGCGGCAGCCGTACAACTTCACAGTGGAATACATCCCTGGTAAGGAGAATGTAGGAGCGGATTTCCTATCTAGACATCCAACTTCAGAAGAAGAGGAATAGGTTGGTGGATCATAGGAATCAAAACTACAGTGAGGAAGAGTCGACGCTGTCAACTCTCTTAAGAGGGGGCCTATGTCACGGGATACTGTGAGTTAATGATTCCCTGATGAACTTTAATAGTAAGATTAATTGCAATGTAGGAGGAGGGTTAACAATCGAGTACGTCAGTCTGAGATGAAGATAAATTGAAGATCATTGACCGAATGGTATAAAAATAGGATACAGTGTGAGGGGTCATTGCCCATCGAAAGCAACGGACAAAACAATGCGGAGACAGGGGTTGGGGAACCAACGGGGGAACACACGAAGACGGTAATCAAAGAGTTAGAACTCTTTGATGTGAGACGAGCGTATGGAGAATCGGGGAGAGCGGAGCGGACAGGAGCACGGAGCGCAACGAACGAATACGGGACTTCACACACCTTTGATAGGGGAATCACGGCAAAGTTGATTGTTGATGTATGAACATCAAACAATAACGGAGAATCGGAAACTCGGTATAAATTGGTGGAAACTTGTTTTAGTAGTCAGTGTGTACTCCCAAACTTGATGGAGAATATCTATGTGTCCTTAATAAAGAAAAGAAATTATAGTCCCTTATTGTTTAAAGGCGATGGGATATTAGTGCATATGTGCTTATATATATATATATATATATATATATATATATATATATATATATATATATATATATATATATATATATATATATATATATATATTTCAATTCAGGGACTAACATAGATTATATAAGGTATTTAGCTTTAGCTTAATAGTCTAGTATAGAGAACAAGATGTCTGTGCTGGCTATTACCATTTTCTTCGTTTAGCTAATAGTTTAGACTTTAGTGAATACATCTGTCTTATGTCAGAGTCTCTTTCGGAAGATTCTCAATACGGCTGGAGAAAGGCACTCACATAAGAAATAGTATGAAGCAGACTCATATCACCTGATTAAATATATCTCCCACAGGTTCTACTAACACTCTTGACATACTCAGAGAAGAAATGAAGTTCACTTCACTGGTGCAACGAAAGTTACTTCACTGTTGCAGTGAAAGTACGTCACTAGAACCACGTAAACATAGCCATTCACTAATCGTGGGCCGACATAACGAATGGCAAATAACAAGGTTTTGAAAACCAGGGAAAGGACTTTCATTCTATAAGGCAGAACAACATAGGCTAAATATAATTGAAGTGGGTAATCACCTAAAAGAAACATTGAAGAATTCAAGAACAGGTTACATATATTCAAAAACTGTTAAGTCGATCTAGAGACATTGATAGACAGTGGTGATGTGTTATTCCGGGATGGATGGTACAACTTCCAAAACCAGGACATATGTGTTTTTTCAGTGACTTACCTTAATCGCAGTATTGTCTGGTGATTAGACATTGAACATTTGTTTTCAAATATCGGATTACCTCCAGACTCAAGTGGAACGGAGCATCCAGGGTGAGATCTGTCCATTTCTATGTGTGATTTCCTGTGGTTTGGCCGTATGCAGCTGATAGATGTGATACGGAGACTAGACATTCAGAGTCCTATCTTGCACCCACAATAGAAGACACTACCAACTACATATACACAGTCCATACATACACCAGACATAGTTTTAATTAATACATATTTTATTAATTGTTGAAGGAAACTGTTGTCGGAGTATGTGATGAAGGAATGAGAGAGAGAGAGAGAGAGAGAGAGAGAGAGAGAGAGAGAGAGAGAGAGAGAGAGAGAGAGAGAGAGAGAGAGAAATAGAGATATATATGGAATAGAAGACAGAAGGGAGGAGTGTAAACAGAAGTCTGTCAAATATCCCAAAGTATAATAAGCTTAAAGGTGTGCTTGTTGATTCCACGTTCCTCCCGGGACGACAAGCGACAATCCCCAAGCAGGCCATCGGCGACAACGCTAATCTACTCAAGATTTTCAACCAAGACACGAAGAACCCGCGCGCCATCAATGACTCCTATGTTTGTGGTGACATGCCTTTTGAACAGTTTAGGGAGTTCTTCACAGAGTGCACTCGCGAGCCCTACGGTTTCGCTGTGATCGACCTGACCAGCAAGGCCCACGATGGTAAAATACCGATGCGGGTTCGATCGGTTCTATATCCCCAAGACATCTATTTAGTTTAGTTTAATTTAGTTTAATCGTTGGATCAACATCACGGCACACGGTATATCCCATAAGTGCTCCGTTTTCCTCTTAAATCAAAACTGAGTCTGGAGAAACTCGGCTCAATGCACGAACTCCGTTGCATCAGCGAGGATCCTTAAATACTTTGGGTAGATTTTTAACTCGAAATTTTGCCCGGGCAGCGTCGTTAGGCTACTCTTTTTCGATTTCCAACTGCCAAGGGATTTTTTAAATGCGCAATAATACACACGGGCGCCCGATCTCACTGCCCAGAGACCAGGGGAAATTTTATTACTGGAAGTCTAGGTGGAGTTTTAAATAAATCCCGGCCCTCACCGGGGCCTGAACCCGGGACCTCCAGCACTCGAGGCGGACACCATACCTCGAGACCACTCAGCCCCCTCAACCCCCATCTATTTAGATATTGAATAGTATAGCAACAACATGTGGGCTAAAGTATCTAGTCAACCTGAGAGTGATGCTCTTCTGCAAGTATATCTAGTACGTTGGGACTGCCTGAGGCAGCGGTTTCAGGCGGAGAGGCTGGGAGAAGCGGATTTACAGATGGAGGCTGCTAAGCTCTTCACACCAATCACTAAGGCGCTGTCTGACCAGCCCCAGAGGTTGCAGGAAATAACCGTGGCACAGACTGAGGAGTTGAGCAGAATGTCCTCAACGCAGACGAGGCAGTTGGCCCAGCAGTTTGGCAAACTCTGGGCAGCCCAACCTCTAGCGGTCGAAGCCCTCACCGAAGCGCCCCGCACATTAGTGGCGGCACCACCCCCGCATTGGAAGCGGCACGACCCAATATAATAGGTATAGGTATGGGTCTCGATGAGGAAATCATTAGGTCCTATAGGTATAAGATGCCTAGCGAGCTCATCCATGCCCCCGATTCGGATATTTTTGAGCTCCGTGAAGCAACCAAAAGAACTCAATTGAAACGAGCTCGAGCTCGAAGACGAGGGACACCTCTAAGGAGGAAATGGGTGTATTGGAGACACATTTCACAGTTATAAAGGAATACAGGGAGCGTCTTAATGTATTGTTGGAGGGTCGAAAACGCCTAATCAAGGGCATGGGGTTGAAAC
Organism: Cepaea hortensis; assembly: GCA_963921405.1. Taxonomy (NCBI): domain Eukaryota; kingdom Metazoa; phylum Mollusca; class Gastropoda; order Stylommatophora; family Helicidae; genus Cepaea; species Cepaea hortensis. The sequence continues at coordinate 754,565 of OY992889.1, read as the reverse complement.
TCCGAGGGGCACTCACAACGTCGATCCAGTTTCACTGGCGGAAAGCCACTTGCGGGCATTCCGTGGTGACAACTTAGTGTTTGAGGCTCCCGCAGACGAGTCGTTATACGACCTCCTGACAAAACGCTTTGTCAAAACGAAGCAGTACAGCCCACTGGCCATTGAGAAATTCAAACAGCTGGTTCAGTTAGCCAACTTGTCTGTGCATGGCCGTAAAAGCAAAAAGCATCAACTGCTCCGCAGCGGAAGCGGTTTCCCCATATATTACGACGACCCTAACGTTCTGGTTGAACGCCTGCGTTTGCTGGTGCCTTCTAAGGAGGCTGGGAGCACGGGACTCGACAACGAAATCTCTGCGATAGTGGACGAGCTAATGCGCAGTGGGATGATGTCTAAAGAACTAGCCCTCCAGTTGAACAAGAGCATGTTTACTCAGTAAAAATCAAGCGGCTACTTGTGGAAATCCGTGAGCAAATGCCAACTCGTGGCCTGTTCCAGCCGAAAGAGAATTTCAGCATTATAGTCTCGTCGAACAAAACTGACTGGACAACTAACTACTCCCCGGCGCTGTTTCTTGACACCAAGCGTCAGTGTGAGCTCGGCCTGGTTAATCTGGAAACCTATAATTCCATCAGTATCATTACGGATGCTAACAATAATTTCGTATACCGGACCGGGCAAGAGGGGAGAACCATCCATCTATCTGATGGAGCATATGAGCTCACACAGATCAACGCCGAGATTCAAAGGCAGCTGGCGGCCGGCGGGGATTGGAAGGACAATGAACACTTTATCACCTTGGGGGTCATCCCCTCAACACTGCGGGCCTTCATGAAAATAACGACCCCCACCTACGAGGTTGACCTGGGCGCATCTAGTTTGCGGACAGTTGCATTCAGGGGCGTCACTAGGGGGGTGCGGGCCGCACCGGGTGACACCATCAAGGGGTGACACCAAAATAAAAAAATTGCAAATTTGACAAAGCAGACATAGCAAAATAACAAAAATTTAACTTTGTCCGAGTTTGTCGAAGTTCTTTATTTATGTTTTACCTGAAGTATTGAAGTTATATTGTTCAATTTGTTTTCTTTCTTATGTCCTTATTAAATGTTTGACTTATTTTACAAACATTACTATATGCGATTATATATGGTACAGGAACACTCGGAAGAAGACCATGGTGAAAGTCTAGAGGGGTGACACCAAGAGTTTACCGCACTGGGTGACACCAACCCCAGTGACGCCACTGGTTGCATTAACTGTCGTTTCCCTGTTAGTTTATCTCATCCCTTGTTTTAAATTGTCCTTATGGTAGGTCTAATGTCATTTAAATTGTAACTCTCTGTTTGTTTATATTATGTGGAGCATTAACTCGCACTGCCCAGATTCTTCAGTTAACTATGTAACCCCGTTACTCGTTCTTATCAGAAGATGTATTAGGTAACATATACTTGCGATAGACAGAGTTCATGTAACGAAGACTGAGGGCAAGAATGTTGGTCTCCGACTTGGCAACTGGCAATGCACCCACCAACATCCTTGTTGTCGCCGATGATGGAGTGAGTCTGTGGTGCAGATGTGGGTCACATGTCGGCCAGATTTCACAGATCACATTGCGGTTTTCTCGAGAAACAACGTGACACCAGGTAGTAAACAGCACGGTCACATGTCACGCTAAGGCTCATTGTTTTTTTATTCAAGAAAGAAAGAAGAGAAAGAGAGAGAGAGAGAAATAGAGAGAGATAGAGAGAGAGAGAGAGAGAGAGAGAGAGAGAGAGAAAGAGAAAGAGAGAGATGGAAGAGAGAGAGAGAGAGAGAGAGAGAGAGAGAGAGAGAGAGAGAGAGAGAGAGAGAGAGAGAGAGAGAGAGAACGAACCAACGAATTTTATTTTCAAACGGTCACAAATTGGGAACGCAGGCTCGTCTTAAATTCGGCCCTTCCAATCACTCATCTTTCGTTCATTAATTGTGCATGTTACATTCACAAAGGAAAAAACAAACATATTGTCAAATGAATGTTGTAAACATAAACAATTATGTTATGAGAAAGGGAGACACACGTACATTCATAAACACATACACACATTCACATACATACCTGCATTCATTCATTCATTCATTCAGTAGCATATCCTTTGTAGAACTTCGCTTCCATAACAACCTTCCGGAAAACCTCTCGATCATAAGCAAGATGTCCCGCGTCCGATACACGCTTCTGGTGATCATCTGCCACATCCTGCACCCATCTTCTCTTTGGCCTTCCTCTTCCTCTCTTCCCAGGCATATACCCCTTCCATTATTGTTCTCTAAACTTTCGTGATGTTTCAAGTGACCAAAATATTCAAATTTTGTTTGTTTTATCGTCTTTAATAGCCAGCCCTCCTCAATATTCAACTCTTGTAGTATGGATGCATTTGTTCTTTTCTTTACCCAAGATATTCTTAGAACTCGTCTATAACATTTATATTCAAAGGCATTTATGCGCTGTTCAGCTTGTTTAGTAAGTGTCCAGGTCTCACAGGCGAATGATGCAATGGAAAAGACGCATGCTCTTTAAAATCTAATTTTTGTATACATACTATCATCATTTACACAAACTCTTAAAGATATGCACCCACTCAATAACACACAAATGTTGTTTGTCCATCAAGAATGATGATGACCATTCATTTCATCCAGTGGGGTTGAAAGTATGGAGCCGTGAGTTCTAAGATGGCTGATAAGGCCTATTTTGGCTCGAAATGTTCTTTGGCAATGTGGACAAATAATACTTGACGTTTCTGGAATAGGATATTCTGCAGTTGTTTTTCTGTTCTGTCTTTTCTTCACAGCTCTTGCAGTCCTGGTTGCCTCACAAGTAACTGCACCCTTGCGTAATGATGCACGCCACGAATTTATGTCTCTGGCTGCAGTCTCCCAGGTGTCATGAAGAATTCCAAAAGCATTCAGTGAAATTTTCAGTGTGTCTTTAAAACGTTTCCTCTGGCCACCTTGGGAGCGTTTACCACAACGCAGTTCGCTGTAAAAAATTCGTTTAGGGAGCCTGTGATCTGGCATGCGAGTCAAGTGACCAGCCCAGCGAATCTGATTCTTCATTAGTAGAGTGTGGATACTGGGCATGGACGCTCTTTCTAGGACTTCAGTGTTTGGGATCTTGTCTTGCCATTTAATCTTCAGTAGTGGAAGTGGTTTAATTTCCTAGTGTGTCGCTGATAAGCAGTCCAGGTTTCACAAGCATATAGCAGTGTGGATAATACAACTGCTTTGTAGACTTTCAGCTTTGTTTGCAAGCTTATTCCATTTCTGTCTCATACATTCTTGTACAGTCTGCCAAAGGCCGCGCTGGCCTTGGAGATTCTTGTATTCACTTCATCATCAATTGTGGCAGCTTGTGACACAGTGCTGCCAAGATAGGTGAATTTGTCCACAACACTTAGACTATGACCATTCACTTTGATTTCGGCACAGTGTGATTATTCCCTGAAGCTGGCTGGTACATAACTACAGTCTTCTCCAAATTGATATTTAGCCCAAAGTTGGCACAGGCATGTGAGAAAGCTGAAACATTATGTTGCATGTCCGCCTCTGAGTTGGCGTATAGAGCGCTGTGACATGCGAATGTCTCACCCCCGTCTTCATTTAAGGAATAGTTCACGCACCATATGCAAGGGCAAATAAAGATAGACCATAGTGTGCTAACTGGAAAGACAGACGGCAAGCAGTTTCTTAAAGTTTCCAAACTTAAGCCTCACAGCGAAGGAATGCAGTGTGATTCAGCGTGAACAAAGATTTTCGCCATTCCCAAAACATAATCTGGTACCTGTCACCTGTCAACTTAGACCTACACGGAAACATAGTATCAACCGCGGTGTTGCGATTTCATTAGCAACAAATTGCATAGGTCAGAGAGCACGGTTGATATTTCATTACAGGTAAAAACTATGTGCCCGGAACAAAGAAACTAGAAAGATAAACAGGAATTTTGGAAGGTACTTTGGAAGGTAATAGGATTGAGAGGATTGGTGGAGATAATGATTGTGGTGTGAGAGGAGATAAATAAAATTACAGCGGCAACTTAGGCGCCAGTTTGTTACCATGTGAGCCAGAAAGCAGACGTGTTTCATTTTGTGTGGATATAATACTTGTCCTGGAGAGTGATGGTAATTAATAATTAATATGCCTCTGTAAATGGATAAAGTTAACAGTAAGATGTCTTCTATAGAGAGCACTTGTTCTTTGTGATAAGGAATATATATATCAATCTAGAGACAGGCTCAGAAGATAGAGAAGATTTTCTTGATTTAGAGAAGAATTCTTAATGAATCTTTTGATGCGTTAGTCATGTATTTGATGAGTGATACACTTTCTCATTACTATTTCTCAGAGTCTGCAGAGACGATCTATACTTTATAACAAAACTACCATGATCCTTTCTCAGAGATAGTCATTATATTATGTCTGGAAAATTATGTTCTAAAGTGTATTGCATGTTCTGACTCGATATGATTTTGTGTTACAATAATTCATATGTTTTATTTGTGAATGATACTTTTCTAAAACCTACCCTGTAAGTTTTTAGATGTGTATTGAGAATATGGGAATATGGGAAAATGATGAAGGGTTAGGCGGGTATTTTCCCGGAAGAAGGAAAGCATTGACAAGGCAGTGGGCTCATATCGTTCTACGGACAAGGGAAGGACTAGCCTGCAGAACGCCTGAAGGAAGAGGACATGTCGTGCCAGTAGATGAGGTGAAAACCTCCAACTGAGATTATTGAAAAACATCAGGCACACAGGATGGCCAGGTTGGACTACCCTGAGCTAAAAAAAAGGATCCCTCCTCCCTTCGCTTATATTTTCCCCCTAACCCAGCTCTGAGGTGAGATAGCTATATGGGATTTGGTCCTATTTCTCAAGGGTGGTGGTTATGTTGAGTGCTTAAACTGGGCAGAGACCTGTATGCTAATGATGGTCATTCTGGAGGAACAGCATCATTTAACCTCAACTGCTTCTCCTATGCCACAACCCTGCAGCCCAGGAATATGCAGCTAAGTACCTGTTAGTACAGTCTGTGTTGTCCACAACTCTATATTCGAGACACCTCCTGTAACACCATCCCACGTAGGATCTACAACGAGAGTAGTTACATCGGTAGACTCATACCTTCAAGAACATTGCTCGAGTGCCATTGGGAGTGCACCAATACCAATTCGTAATAGTAGTATGTGACATTCTGGACAATAGATTATTGTTGTGAAGAACTCAGAGACACATTTGGTTTAGTGCCATTTATCAATCAACGATAGTGTACCTTAATATTAGTGTAGAGTTTGGAACTTTAATTCCTTATTTTGCTAATGATTGATTAATCTCATTTATGGTGTTATGCTGAATCGTGTATCTGATACCATATGTCACTCTAAACATACACAGGAACCCACCACCATATTATCTCATTACAGTATTATAATGTGTATCAAGGTGTTGGTAGTTTTCCTTGTTGGGCTAGAATGCTAATTAGACCAAATACATTAGTTACAACTTAAGAGTGGAGCCAAGTGTGGCCGGATAATACAAGTATCTCTGATTTTCCCGGGGAAAATTTCCCTTATCGGAGTACTGTGAACTTCCGGGGCTCCACTGGCCCTCTGTGAAGAAACTTCAACTATTGATCACTCTCCATCCCTAGGGAGTTTTTTTTCCCGAGCCATTTTCAAGTTTCTCTAAACAGTTGGCTATTAGAATTTGGGGATACCATCCTCATTTCTTTTTAACTTACCACAAGCGCATTGATCAGCAAACAGGAGCTCTCTGACGGTGTCGCTGTCAATTTTGGTTTTAGCTTTCAGCCTTCTAAGATTGAATAACTTTCCATCCATGCGGTAGTTGATGTCTATTCCAATGTCGTTGTTCTCGAAGGCATTCATCAACATAGCTGAAAACATGAGGCTGAACAGTGTTGGTGCCAGGACACATCCTTGTTTCACTCCATTGGTGACAGGAAAAGGCTCAGACAATTCACCATTTTCCTGTACTCTTGTCTGCATGCCATTATGAAATAGCCTCACTATTTGGACAAACTTTCGTGGACAGCCATATTTTGCCATAATCTTCCACAGTAATTCTCTGCTGACTTTATCAATAGCCTTGGTAAGGTCAATGAAAGTGGAGAACATTTCGCAGTTCTGTTCCTGACATTTCTCTTGTAGCTGCCTTGCAGCGAAAATCATGTCAACAGTTCCACGTTCTTTTCTGATGCCCCACTGGCACTCGGGAAGAAGACCTTGATCGAGATGTGCCGTGAGGCGATTGAGAAGAATTCTGGCGAGTATCTTCCCTGCAATTGAAAGCAAGGAGATGCCTCGGTGGTTGTCGCAGGATTGGCGGTTTCCTTTTCGTTTGTAAAGGTGGACTACTGACGCGTCCTTGAAATCTTGTGGCATGATCTCGTTCACCCATATATTTGTAAAGACTTGGTGACGCTGCTCTGTTAGGACCGGCCCACCTGACTTGTATATCTCTGCAGGGATGGAGTCAGGACCAGGTGCCTTGCCGCTGGAGAGTTGCTGGATGGCTTTGTTTACTTCCACTATGGTTGGCAGTTCATCAAGTGTATCATTGGTGGGAACTTGAGGAAGGCAGTTGATGGTTTCATCATCGAAGAAGGAAGTTGAATTTAAGATATTGCTGAAATGTTCTGCCCAGCGCTGAAGGATGTCTTTCTTATCGGTGACCAATGTTCCCCCGTCTGCACTGAGGAGAGGAACTATGCCTGGTGATGTAGGACCATAGACCACTTTCAGTGAGTCGTAGAAGTTTTTCATATCATGTCTGTCAGCAAAGCCCTGAATTTCATCAGCTTTGTTGCTCAGCCAGGAGTCCCGCATGTGCCGAAGTTTCTGCTGCACTACTCTCTGAATGTTCTTGAAGGCATCTTTTTTTATGTTGACTTTGGGTCATTCAAATGTGCCCTGAGGAGTAGATGTTTCTCGGCCAGCAATTGGTTGATGTCTTCGGAATTTTCATCAAACCAGTCTTTATGCTTTCGGGGGTGACCCAGGATTTCCATAGCAGTGTTGTAAATTATGTCCTTTAGGGCTCTCCACTCTGTTTCTGCATTGGGCTTGAGGCGGTCTTCCAGCATATTTTCAAACGACAGCTGCATTTTCTTGCTGTTTAGGCGAGTGACATTTAGTTTTGTTTGCATTTTCACCACTTGAGGACGCCGTGGTGGTTTGATGTGAATGTTTACTTTCGAGATAATGAGACGATGGTCTGTCCAACATTCGGCACCACATATGGACTTTGTCACCCGAACCTCTTGTCTGTTACCCCTCCTGACGATGACATAGTCAATGAGGTGCCAGTGTTTCGATCGAGGGTGCATCCACGATGTCCTGTTTCTCATGGGGAGGCCGAAAATTGTGTTGGTAATCAGGAGATCGTGTTCGGCACATGTATGAAGAAGGAGGAGTCCATTGCTGTTAAAATTTCCGACTCCGTGCTTTCCAATAATGCCACTAAAAGATGTGGTGTCCGTGCTTACTCTGGCATTGAAATCCCCAAGGAGTATAAGTTTGTCTCCTTTGGGAACAGATGTTAATACATTGTGCAGTTCCTCATAGAACTTGTTCTTGACATCATCTTCATTGGTCATAGTTGGTGCGTAGTCACTCACAATGGTTGCATGCTTCCTTCCATTCAGCAGGGGAAATGTAATGGTCATAAGCCTGTCGTTGATAGCCTTTGGACATCCAGCTAGTTTGCCTACCAGGGCCGACTTAATGGCAAATCCCACACCGGATTGGCGTCTTTCCTCGCTTTTCCTTCCACTCCAGAAAAATGTGTAGGCGGCACCTATTTCACAGATTTGGCCTTCTTCTGCAAGTCGTGTCTCGCTCAAGGCTGCAATGTCGATGTTGTACCTGCCCAGCTCTCTCCCAATCAGTGCTGTTCGTCTCTCTGGACCCGACGCACCATCTCTGTCAAGTAGGGTGAGTACATTCCATGTTCCTTCCGATTGTTAAGGGAATATGGTTTGCTCTTTTAGCTTTATCTTTTTTTTTCTTTGTTTGTATGTCGACCGCAGTTTAGGGTACCCACCAACCGCGGCTAGCTGGTTAGGTAGTGATGGAGCAGACAATGTTTAGGGCACCTTTTCTAGCCCCTTCCTCCTGCTATGGAGGTGAGCAGTGTGTTCCTATAAAGGGCTGCTCAGTCGCTCAGGGGGCTGCCGAATCCCACTGCTGCTCCGGTCAGTAGAAGACGACCATATGGCCTGAGCCGCCTGTGTGCAGGTCTGCGACTACGGCTGCCAGCGTACCCACGCCTGCCGCTTCGCCGCTCGCTCATCGCTACAGGGCTTGAGGGTGATATTTGACGTTGGATGAAGAATGACTTGCGCGATGAATTCGATTAAAGTGAGGAAGAGTTGCACAATTCGTCGACCTCACTCTCTCGCCTGAGTCCATCTGATGTCCAGTGGCAGGACAAGTCGAGACGAATACAGGTGCAGTGGAAGACCAGGGCGCTCTACGTGCCTTGCCATGCTCATTACGTTCCACAACGCTTTGCAGGTAAACGCCGTCTTGCCCGTTCAATCATCAGTGATTTCATCCGCGCAGTCTGCCGGATCCTGTCTTCATATGCTGGGTAGGCATACCCTAGTTCACCGCTTGGTTTGACACCAAATCGGCTACCCGAGCCTGGTTTAGCCAGCCTCTCATAGCCGTTGCCCGGGGTGTGGCCGCTGTCGCATGCTGACAGCTACTAAGAGCCACAGGCGTGAGCTGGGTGTCAGGCTTGGACCAGTGGGGGATGTGTCCTGAAAAGGACATGAGAGTCATTCTTACCAAAGGTGCTTGCTACCAATGCCTGACGTCCCGTACCCCCTACACACAAATACACATTCCCTCGCATACAGATATACACACTCACAATCCCAATCTGGCTAACAAAAGTTTAATTATACATACAGCCATACATACATACATACATATATAGTCTCTCTCTCTCTCTCTCCCTCTCTCTCTCTCTCTCTCTCTCTCTCTCTCTCTCTCTCTCTCTCTCATGCCCATATATCCTCATACATACAGCAAGGCACACACATACACTGCTTCCCATACATACAAAATCGACAAACACTTTCTCACACGCAGATATCACAAACACGTGTTGTACATTCACACACTCACCAACACACACACTTACATAAACATACATACACACACTCACAAACACTAAATCATTCACTCGTTCATAGTATGTCTGTCTGTCTGTCTCTCCCTCTCTCTCTCTCTTTCTCTCTTAATCACTATCTCATGCCCATATATATTCAACATACATAAAATCACGCACACATACGCACTCTGCTTCACACAGACACTCGATTTAATAAACACAGACTCCCACTTTCACATGCATACAGTGAAAACAATGTATGTGTGTGCCTCTCTTGTTCATAACCTATATAGACAGCATATGTAAAGAAACAAGCAAAACAGAAACCGAAAGAACACCGCATGACAAACAGAACACAGAAGAAGAACGAACGGGAAATTACATCATTAAAGAACTCTTATTTGCGGATGATCAAGAACTAATAGCAAAATCAGAAGCAGAATAACAAGACCACACGAAGAGTGTAAGGAACATAACATGACAATTAGCACCAGTAAAACAGATGTAATGACTATAACTAAAGAAGAAACAAACAACAGAGATTCATCTAAAGGAACACTCACTGCAACAAGTAAAAGACCTCAAGTAATTAGTATGCATAATATCATCAAAAGGTAAATCAGAAGACGAGATCGAAAATAGTTGCAGTAAGGCAAACCAACTCATTGGACAAATGACACAAATGCTAAAGAACAAACATGTATCAATAGCTACACAGAAATCACTCTACAACACAATCTTCCTACCAACTCTATGCTACCAATGCCAAATCTGGACAATGACAGAAAAAGAGAAAAGAAGAATCACACCAGAAATGAGATTCTTGAGAATACACACACATACACACACATACACACCTATACACCTACACGCATACACACATAAACACCCATACATACGTACACACATATACACACAAATACACACACATAAACACACACATTCACACACACATATGTACACACATAAACACACATATTCACACATACATACACATACACACATACACACAAACACACACACACGAACAAACACACACACACACAAACATATCCATACATAAAAACACTCACATACACACTAATACGTACATACACATACATACATACATACATACATACATACATACATACATACATACATACATACATACATACATACATACATACATACATACCTACCTACCTACCTACCTACCTACCTACCTACCTACCTACCTACCTACCTACATACATACATACATACATACATACATACATACATACATCTATATCTATAAAACAGAGTGTATGTTTGTGGGTTTGTGGGTCTTGGATGCGTTCGATAACGGTACATCCGATTGAGATGAAATTTTCTACACGTCTTCCTTTCATTCCTGTGCAACCGACTATAATAATTTCTTAATGTAAAATCTTCTACTTATTTAATAACATTTACTTTTCCATTTTCATTATATAATGTCTATATAGCAGGGGCACTTCACTCTAGAAAAGTTATTTCAAGGGGCATAACTTTTAATAACATTTCTATATACTATATAGTCATATTGTTGGACTTACCTGCACTATTGTTAAACTCTTTGTCTATAGTTATTTTTAGGCATATGGGTTATATTAAATAATGATATAATCTTTAAGGTATTTTTAAAGTTTGCATAAAAATAATGCATTATGCATAACATTTTAACCCATCTTTTTCTGCTTACAAAACTTATCAACTGTCATGTCGGTGATTAAAAACAGTTTTCATTAAAAATAATGAATGGTGTGTGGAAGGACATTCTTTTAAGTTACTGTGCGCCAGGAGCTGGGCGAAACCACGCCGGGTCAGATAGATAGACAGATAGTCGGGAACGGAAGCTTATTTGACTACTTATATGAATGAATTAAATTACATGCTCCCTACCAGGGACTGGGTGAAGCGGGGCCGGGACAGACAGACAGACAGATAGACAGACAAACAGATAGTCGGGAACGGGAGAGCTTATATGACTACGTATATGAATAAAATGAGATGCTCCCCACCAGGGACTGGGTGAAGCCGGGTCAGACAGACAGAAAGACAGATAGTCGGGAACGGGAGAGCTTATATGACTACTTATATTAATTAAATGAGATGCTCCCCACCAGTAGCCAGGCGATGCCGGGCAGGGTCAGACAGACAGACAGACAGACAGACAGATAGTCGGGAACGGGAGAGCTTATATGACTACGTATATTAATTAAATGAGATGCTCCCCACCAGGGACTGGGTGAAGCCGGGCCGGGTCAGCCAGACAGACAGACAGACAGACAAACAAGCAGACAGACAGACTGATAGATAGATAGATCCCCTCCAGGGCCTGGGCGAAGCCGGGCCGGGTCAGCTAGTACTTATATAAACACTCACACGTACACACATACAAACACATATAAAAACACATATAGGCACACATACACACATACACCCATTTACCCACACACTCACACATCTAGACACATACATGCTACCTCACTTAATCACTAATCCTAATATGATAAACTCCAACACTTTACACACACACACACACACACGCATATACATTGACGATTATCGTGAGCATCCTCTCAGAAATGGAAAATCTTGGAGGAATATGGGAAAACATAAAAAAAAATGGAAAACTTGTGAAAATGAAAGAGAGAGGTAACTCCCACAGCTGCTGTTTCTGCTGCCGCTATTGTTTCTGCTGCTGCTGCTTCTTCTTCGTCTTCGTCGTCCTCGTCGTCGTCGTCGTAACTTTCAGACGTCATTATGAATACATTGAAAGTCGACTGCAGCCAACTATAGTTTGTTGACATCTGGACAGAGTGGATCCCGTGTTGTGGTATATTCTGTGTCTCAGTGTCAGATCTAGGCCTGACCTCTATCTTACATCCTGTTGTTTCAACCCAGTTCCCATGTTTACATCGTTTCCAAGGAAAGCCACTCTGTGAGAACCATGGACACACAATACATGGCGGTAAACACGGGGTTCGAGGGTGAACACACGGGCTAGGGGTCAACGTAGGGGGTCAGAGATGAATAAATGATGCCACACTAACAACATGAACAAATGATGATGGGTGACGAAACTGCAAAATGAACAAATGCCACGGCATGTTCCAACTGTAAACTCACCGTGGTATGTGGTGTTTGTAAATTCACCATGTTGTATGGTGTTTGTTAATTCACCGTTTTGTATAGTGTTTGTAATCTCACCGTGGACTGTCGTGTTTGTAAAAACACAGTGCTGCATAGTGTTTGTACTCTCACCGTGGACTATCGTGTTTGTAAAAACACAGTGCTGTATAGTGTTTTTAAACTCATCGTGGCATATGGTGTATATAGTCTCACCGTGGTGTATATAGTGTTTGTAAACTTACCGTGGTATGTGGTGTTTGTTCCCTCTCCGTCTCATGGTGTTCTTTCAGGGTGTGGTCTACCAGTTGTCATCCCGCTTGATACTCCATCTGTTTCTCCTGTGTCTTGGTCTGACTTCGTATCTTAGTATTCTATCACTCCTTTCCAATCTTGTGTATTGAACGACGTGAACTCTCGATCTTGGTGGAGTGAAGTCTCTTCTCCTGGTCACCACGAGATCTTGGTGGAGTGTAGTCTCTTCTCCTGGTCACCACGAGATCTTGGTGGAGTGAAGTCTCTTCTCCTGGTCACCACGAGATCTTGGTGGAATGAAGTCTCTTCTCCTGGTCACCACGAGATCTTGGTGGGGTGTAGTCTCTTCTCCTGGTCACCACGAGATCTTGGTGGAATGAAGTCTCTTCTCCTGGTCAACACGAGATCTTGGTGGAGTGAAGTCTCTTCTCCTGGTCACCGCAAGATCTTGGTGGAGTGAAGTCTCTTCTCCTGGTCACCACGAGATCATGGTGGAGTGAAGTCTCTTCTCCTGGTCACCACGAGATCTTGGTGGAGTGAAGTCTCTTCTCCTGGTCACCGCTCGTTCCTGGTCGCTTCCGTTATCATTTTCTGTCTCCTGTTCTGTTTTTTTCTCTCTTCTGTCTGGGACCTGCTCTTGGTGTCGTCTATCTGTGATGTTTTATTCTTCGTCTGCTTCTTGAGCCGATCTTCTTTTGCGTTCATCTGGAGTGTTTTTTTTTTCTTTTTCAGACGTAATTGCTGTTTGTTTGTAATGCACCATTGTGCCAAATCCATTAGGCCAACAAATCCGACTTTACCCTTCGTGTTTTAACCAGTTTGCATTTCTGGGGGACTCTCACTGTTGTGGTTCCGTCCACAATCCAGTTGGTCAAGTTAGAACGGTCGAAGACTTCACGGTTAGATCTCATGGAAGGCAGGGGCAGTCCATGGGCATTTACCGCCATCCAAGGAGGTTTCCATAATTGCAGAGCCAATACATAGCGCTCTGTTACTGGGCTCACCCAAGGAATCATCACGTCCCGCACTTGGCTGCTTTAATTCCTCACTTCCATGTATTGGATATTTCGTTCGCCACAGGCTGCCCCCCGCACAAATAAGGACCTGTCAGTCTGCAGACAGCTTCCACTCAGCGAACTTTCGGTTCGAACGTGTACAAACGCTGTACCCGCAACACAAGATAATCAGAGATGTTCCGGTCGAAAGATAAAATCTTTTTTCCGGGCACGAGGGACGTTTCACTCGGACGTTTTGCGTTGTGCCAATTTATTTGCTTCCCTTAGGCCGGCACATTCGACTTCTGCGGGATTTTAAAAAAAATCAGTTTAACCTTTCTGGGGGTTTCGAGAGACATTCTGTTGTGGTGTCGCCCACATCTCAGCTGGTCAAGGTATCACGTTCAACCCTAAAGGGAAGGCAGTGGCAGACAATGGGCATTCTCCGCCATCCAAGGAGGCTTCCATAATTGCAGCGCCGACACAGTGTGCTCTGGGACTGGGCTCACCCAAGGAATCGCCACGCCCTGTTCATGGCTGTTTTAATTCCTCACTTCCATGTGTTAGGTATCTCGTTCGCCACTGGCCGTTCCCCACGCAAATCAGTAATGGTCAGTCTGGGGACGACATCCACTCAGCAAGCTTTCGCTTCGGACTTCCACATAATGGATTCGCTAGCCAAGCGTTTCAGTTCGTGTTAATGAGACGTTTTCCCACCTTAGTCTGCACGCGACATCCACTCTGCAGCTTTAACTTCGGACTCCCACGTAATGGATTCGCTAGCTAAGCGTTCCATTTCGTGTTAGTGGGACTTTCCACCTTTGATTAAGCTCACTCTTTGAGCTTTTTGTACAGACTTGCATCGTAATCATTGCGTGCGACTGGGACTTTTATTCACCTTTAGCAATGCTCACAAGGTGTGCTGCTGGCTCAGCATCTTACCTACACGCAGCGAGTAACGGCCAGGCTCTCTTTTCCGGAGGATCCCTCACATCCCTCGGCTGAGAGTCGTAAAAAAGTGTCTGGGTCAGGCATATAGCAGGCTCAGCATCTCACCTCTATTTAGCAGTGGGTGATTATCGGCCCGGCCCTGACATCCAATGGATATCGACTTAGAGGCGTCTAGCCATATCCCTCAGCTGAGAGACGTTAGGTATGTGTCTTGACCAAGTAGTGGCATCGTGCGCCTGATTCGGACTTTTAGTGCAATGGATTTGCTTTGACTGCCTGTCCCTAGTCTACCTGCAGAGCACCAGGTGTGTGTATGTCTTGGACTGGTCCCTATCCCTTGAGCGGTCCGACATGGTGGCTGTGCTACCGTCAGCATAGCTCTTGGGGGTCATTGGAACACGCAAGCCCCTCTACCGCGCAATTGCGTGCAAAGGGGGGTGCGGGGGTGCGACGGCCCCGGGCATCCAGCCGGGAGGGAGAGCATCCAATTAGGGAGAGGGGGCAGCGCATTGCAGTGGGAGGGGAGGAGGAATGAATTAGGGAGAGAAGAATTTAGGGGCATGCAATCAAGGGGTTGGCCCCGGGCATCAAAGAGCCTCTGCACGCCACTGCTACAGCGACAAGGTGGAGACACGTCAGAGGGGGAGCCGACCTAACTGTTCTCTTTCTTCTGAGATGTTATGTCAGTGTCTCCTCCGTCTCGGCCTCTACTGCAGTCGTTCGTGCTCGATCTTTTGCTGAACGCGCTTCAATTCGTCCAGGATGCACTGCATGGCGCCTGTTGTCTCTTGTGCCTGGTTGTTATTCTCCTCCATGTTGGGTACTTTTGACTTCAGGCTATTTAGTTGGCCCTCTAAACGTGCCACTTTAAAGGTTAGATTTGATTTTACTTCTACCTTCATCACTTCCTTGCTGTTTTGGTGGCAGGGGCAGCCGAGATACCTGGCGCCGTGGTTACCGAGGCAGTTTGCGCACTTTCTGTTGGCGTTCGGCATTCTGAAGTCCGTGTCGATCTTGCAAATTGCGCAAGAGTTGCAGAAGACAGTAAACCAGGTGATTGACTGGTGTGCAGAGATGGGTAGTGTCATTAACCCAGATAAGGCGTCTGTGTTATGTGCTCTCTAAACAATAGGATTGTAAGTTTGGCGTCCTAAACCTTACAATAAATGACAGAACTGTTAAAACACAGTAAACTTGGGTACCTGGGAATCACTTTCCACAGAAGCCTGTCATGCAGGGATCATGTGGAAGCAGATTTTATGAGATGTAAGAAGGGACTCGGTGAGCTGAAGATCATGACAGCGATGGACATGGAGCAACGGATGTTGTTAATACTATATCAACATCTGATTATAGCAGTAACTGAGTATGGATTGGGACCTCTCACAGCGTCAAGGAGCCAGCTGGTGCAACTAGAGCGCGTACAGAATGAAGCTGTGTGGGTGATACTGAGCTGCACAAGGGACACGCCAGTAATGTATATGCTATATATCCTAGCCTTACCAGGATTGCAAAAAGGTTCAAGTTGCTGCCGCTAAATCGTATCTCCAAGTGGCTGTAGACATTGAACAGTTCCTGCATGAAGCCTGGACACAGTGAACGGCCATGGGCTGATCAAGGAAAAATCATGGATGGTTCTGGCAGAGGAAGCAATCAGATAAGTGTGCATGCTTGAGACAAACTGGGCAGGAGAGGAGAGGGTCATAATGCCAGTAGAAAAGTCAAACCCGAGAAGGGTCCTATAACATTGAATCAGGAATGCAGGGATTGGGCAGCCGTCTGCACTGAGTGGGAGGGTTGGTGGTCGGTGTTTAATGCAGGAGACCGTGGCATATGATACCATGAAGTCTAGTCTGAGAATAGAGGTGGAGGCAGCCATGGCAGCGTTTTTCTGGCTGGAGGACTAACCAGCACGCACATGTCATGATTATAAAGGGCTCACAAAGTCTGATGAGAAAGGTGGGGAAGCGCAAACACGTATGGGAATGCCTGGGTGATGTCATGTATGATGAGAAAGGTAGGGACGCGCATACACGTATGGGAATGTCTGTCTGAGTGATGTCACGTATGATGAGAAAGGTGGGGACGTGCATACACGTATGGGAATGTATGTCTGAGTGATGTCACGTATGATGAGAAAGGTAGGGACGTGCATACACGTATGGGAATGTCTGTCTGAGTGATGTCACGTATGATGAGAAAGGTGGGGACGTGCATACACGTATGGGAATGTCTGAGTGATGTCATGTATGATGAGAAAGGTAGGGACGCGCATACACGTATGGGAATGTCTGAGTGATGTCATGTATGCTGAGAAAGGTAGGGACGTGCATACACGTATGGAAATGTCTGTCTGAGTGATGTCATGTATGATGAGAAAGGTAGGGACGTATGGGAATGTCTGTCTGAGTGATGTCATGTATGATGAGAAAGGTAGGGACGTGCATACACGTATGGGAATGTCTGAGTGATGTCATGTATGATGAGAAAGGTAGGGACGTGCATATACGTATGGGAATGTCTGTCTGAGTGATGTCATGTATGATGAGAAAGGTAGGGACGCGCATACACGTATGGGAATGTCTGTCTGAGTGATGTCATGTATGATGAGAAAGGTAGGGACGTGCATACACGTATGGGAATGACTGAGTGATGTCATGTATGATGAGAAAGGTAGGGACGCGCATACACGTATGGGAATGTCTGCCTGAGTGATGTCATGTATGATGAGAAAGGTGGGGACGCGCATACACGTATGGGAATGTCTGTCTGAGTGATATCATGTATGATGAGAAAGGTAGGGACGTGCATACACTTATGGGGATGTCTGAGTGATGTCATGTATGATGAGAAAGGTAGGGACGTGCATACACGTATGGGAATGTCTGAGTGATGTCATGTATGATGAGAAAGGTAGGGACGCGCATACACGCATGGGAATGTCTGAGTGATGTCATGTATGATGAGAAAGGTAGGGACGTGCATACACGTATGGGAATGTCTGTCTGAGTGATGTCACGTATGATGAGAAAGGTGGGGACGTGCATACACGTATGGGAATGTCTGAGTGATGTCATGTATGATGAGAAAGGTAGGGACGCGCATACACGTATGGGAATGTCTGAGTGATGTCATGTATGCTGAGAAAGGTAGGGACGTGCATACACGTATGGAAATGTCTGTCTGAGTGATGTCATGTATGATGAGAAAGGTAGGGACGTATGGGAATGTCTGTCTGAGTGATGTCATGTATGATGAGAAAGGTAGGGACGTGCATACACGTATGGGAATGTCTGAGTGATGTCATGTATGATGAGAAAGGTAGGGACGTGCATACACGTATGGGAATGTCTGTCTGAGTGATGTCATGTATGATGAGAAAGGTAGGGACGCGCATACACGTATGGGAATGTCTGTCTGAGTGATGTCATGTATGATGAGAAAGGTAGGGACGTGCATACACGTATGGGAATGACTGAGTGATGTCATGTATGATGAGAAAGGTAGGGACGCGCATACACGTATGGGAATGTCTGCCTGAGTGATGTCATGTATGATGAGAAAGGTGGGGACGCGCATACACGTATGGGAATGTCTGTCTGAGTGATGTCATGTATGATGAGAAAGGTAGGGACGTGCATACACTTATGGGGATGTCTGAGTGATGTCATCTATGATGAGAAAGGTAGGGACGTGCATACACGTATGGGAATGTCTGAGTGATGTCATGTATGATGAGAAAGGTAGGGACGCGCATACACGCATGGGAATGTCTGAGTGATGTCATGTATGATGAGAAAGGTAGGGACGCGCATACACGTATGGGAATGTCTGTCTGAGTGATGTCATGTATGATGAGAAAGGTAGGGACGCGCATACACGTATGGGAATGTCTGTCTGAGTGATGTCATGTATGATGAGAAAGGTAGGGACGTGCATACACGTATGGGAATGACTGAGTGATGTCATGTATGATGAGAAAGGTAGGGACGCGCATACACGTATGGGAATGTCTGTCTGAGTGATGTCATGTATGATGAGAAAGGTGGGGACGCGCATACACGTATGGGAATGTCTGTCTGAGTGATGTCATGTATGATGAGAAAGGTAGGGACGTGCATACACGTATGGGAATTTCTGTCTGAGTGATGTCATGTATGATGAGAAAGGTGGGGACGTGCATAGACGTATGGGAATGTCTGTCTGAGTGATGTCATGTATGATGAGAAAGGTAGGGACGTGCATACGCGTATGGGAATGTCTGTCTGAGTGATGTCATGTATGATGAGAAAGGTAGGGACGTGCATACGCGTATGGGAATGTCTGTCTGAGTGATGTCATGTATGATGAGAAAGGTGAGGACGCGCATACACGTATGGGAATGTCTGTCTGAGTGATGTCATGTATGATGAGAAAGGTGGGGACGCGCATACACGTATGGGAATGTCTGTCTGAGTGATGTCATGTATGATGAGAAAGGTAGGGACGTATGGGAATGTCTGTCTGAGTGATGTCATGTATGATGAGAAAGGTAGGGACGTGCATACACGTATGGGAATGTCTGAGTGATGTCATGTATGATGAGAAAGGTAGGGACGTGCATACACGTATGGGAATGTCTGTCTGAGTGATGTCATGTATGATGAGAAAGGTAGGGACGCGCATACACGTATGGGAATGTCTGTCTGAGTGATGTCATGTATGATGAGAAAGGTAGGGACGTGCATATACGTATGGGAATGACTGAGTGATGTCATGTATGATGAGAAAGGTAGGGACGCGCATACACGTATGGGAATGTCTGCCTGAGTGATGTCATGTATGATGAGAAAGGTGGGGACGCGCATACACGTATGGGAATGTCTGTCTGAGTGATGTCATGTATGATGAGAAAGGTAGGGACGTGCATACACTTATGGGGATGTCTGAGTGATGTCATGTATGATGAGAAAGGTAGGGACGTGCATACACGTATGGGAATGTCTGAGTGATGTCATGTATGATGAGAAAGGTAGGGACGCGCATACACGCATGGGAATGTCTGAGTGATGTCATGTATGATGAGAAAGGTAGGGACGCGCATACACGTATGGGAATGTCTGTCTGAGTGATGTCATGTATGATGAGAAAGGTAGGGACGCGCATACACGTATGGGAATGTCTGTCTGAGTGATGTCATGTATGATGAGAAAGGTAGGGACGTGCATACACGTATGGGAATGACTGAGTGATGTCATGTATGATGAGAAAGGTAGGGACGCGCATACACGTATGGGAATGTCTGTCTGAGTGATGTCATGTATGATGAGAAAGGTGGGGACGCGCATACACGTATGGGAATGTCTGTCTGAGTGATGTCATGTATGATGAGAAAGGTAGGGACGCGCATACACGTATGGGAATTTCTGTCTGAGTGATGTCATGTATGATGAGAAAGGTGGGGACGTGCATAGACGTATGGGAATGTCTGTCTGAGTGATGTCATGTATGATGAGAAAGGTAGGGACGTGCATACGCGTATGGGAATGTCTGTCTGAGTGATGTCATGTATGATGAGAAAGGTAGGGACGTGCATACGCGTATGGGAATGTCTGTCTGAGTGATGTCATGTATGATGAGAAAGGTGAGGACGCGCATACACGTATGGGAATGTCTGTCTGAGTGATGTCATGTATGATGAGAAAGGTGGGGACGCGCATACACGTATGGGAATGTCTGTCTGAGTGATGTCATGTATGATGAGAAAGGTAGGGACGTGCATACACGTATGGGAATGTCTGTCTGAGTGATGTCATGTATGATGAGAAAGGTGGGGACGTGCATACACGTATGGGAATGTCTGTCTGAGTGATGTCATGTATGATGAGAAACGTGGGGACGTGCATACACGTATGGGAATGTCTGAGTGATGTCATGTATGATGAGAAAGGTAGGGACGCGCATACACGTATGGGAATGTCTGTCTGAGTGATGTCATGTATGATGAGAAAGGTAGGGACGTGCATACACTTATGGGGATGTCTGAGTGATGTCATGTATGATGAGAAAGGTAGGGACGTGCATACACGTATGGGAATGTCTGAGTGATGTCATGTATGATGAGAAATGTAGGGACGCGCATACACGTATGGGAATGTCTGTCTGAGTGATGTCATGTATGATGAGAAAGGTAGGGACGTGCATACACATATGGGAATGACTGAGTGATGTCATGTATGATGAGAAAGGTAGGGACGCGCATACACGTATGGGAATGTCTGTCTGAGTGATGTCATGTATGATGAGAAAGGTGGGGACGCGCATACACGTATGGGAATGTCTGTCTGAGTGATGTCATGTATGATGAGAAAGGTAGGGACGTGCATACACGTATGGGAATTTCTGTCTGAGTGATGTCATGTATGATGAGAAAGGTGGGGACGTGCATAGACGTATGGGAATGTCTGTCTGAGTGATGTCATGTATGATGAGAAAGGTAGGGACGTGCATACGCGTATGGGAATGTCTGTCTGAGTGATGTCATGTATGATGAGAAAGGTAGGGACGTGCATACGCGTATGGGAATGTCTGTCTGAGTGATGTCATGTATGATGAGAAAGGTGAGGACGCGCATACACGTATGGGAATGTCTGTCTGAGTGATGTCATGTATGATGAGAAAGGTGGGGACGCGCATACACGTATGGGAATGTCTGTCTGAGTGATGTCATGTATGATGAGAAAGGTGGGGACGCACATACACGTATGGGAATGTCTGTCTGAGTGATGTCACGTATGATGAGAAAGGTGGGGACGTGCATACACGTATGGGAATGTATGTCTGAGTGATGTCACGTATGATGAGAAAGGTAGGGACGTGCATACACGTATGGGAATGTCTGTCTGAGTGATGTCACGTATGATGAGAAAGGTGGGGACGTGCATACACGTATGGGAATGTCTGAGTGATGTCATGTATGATGAGAAAGGTAGGGACGCGCATACACGTATGGGAATGTCTGAGTGATGTCATGTATGCTGAGAAAGGTAGGGACGTGTATACACGTATGGAAATGTCTGTCTGAGTGATGTCATGTATGATGAGAAAGGTAGGGACGTATGGGAATGTCTGTCTGAGTGATGTCATGTATGATGAGAAAGGTAGGGACGTGCATACACGTATGGGAATGTCTGAGTGATGTCATGTATGATGAGAAAGGTAGGGACGTGCATACACGTATGGGAATGTCTGTCTGAGTGATGTCATGTATGATGAGAAAGGTAGGGACGCGCATACACGTATGGGAATGTCTGTCTGAGTGATGTCATGTATGATGAGAAAGGTAGGGACGTGCATACACGTATGGGAATGACTGAGTGATGTCATGTATGATGAGAAAGGTAGGGACGCGCATACACGTATGGGAATGTCTGCCTGAGTGATGTCATGTATGATGAGAAAGGTGGGGACGCGCATACACGTATGGGAATGTCTGTCTGAGTGATGTCATGTATGATGAGAAAGGTAGGGACGTGCATACACTTATGGGGATGTCTGAGTGATGTCATGTATGATGAGAAAGGTAGGGACGTGCATACACGTATGGGAATGTCTGAGTGATGTCATGTGTGATGAGAAAGGTAGGGACGCGCATACACGCATGGGAATGTCTGAGTGATGTCATGTATGATGAGAAAGGTAGGGACGCGCATACACGTATGGGAATGTCTGTCTGAGTGATGTCATGTATGATGAGAAAGGTAGGGACGCGCATACACGTATGGGAATGTCTGTCTGAGTGATGTCATGTATGATGAGAAAGGTAGGGACGTGCATACACGTATGGGAATGACTGAGTGATGTCATGTATGATGAGAAAGGTAGGGACGCGCATACACGTATGGGAATGTCTGTCTGAGTGATGTCATGTATGATGAGAAAGGTGGGGACGCGCATACACGTATGGGAATGTCTGTCTGAGTGATGTCATGTATGATGAGAAAGGTAGGGACGTGCATACACGTATGGGAATTTCTGTCTGAGTGATGTCATGTATGATGAGAAAGGTGGGGACGTGCATAGACGTATGGGAATGTCTGTCTGAGTGATGTCATGTATGATGAGAAAGGTAGGGACGTGCATACGCGTATGGGAATGTCTGTCTGAGTGATGTCATGTATGATGAGAAAGGTAGGGACGTGCATACGCGTATGGGAATGTCTGTCTGAGTGATGTCATGTATGATGAGAAAGGTGAGGACGCGCATACACGTATGGGAATGTCTGTCTGAGTGATGTCATGTATGATGAGAAAGGTGGGGACGCGCATACACGTATGGGAATGTCTGTCTGAGTGATGTCATGTATGATGAGAAAGGTAGGGACGTGCATACACGTATGGGAATGTCTGTCTGAGTGATGTCATGTATGATGAGAAAGGTGGGGACGTGCATACACGTATGGGAATGTCTGTCTGAGTGATGTCATGTATGATGAGAAACGTGGGGACGTGCATACACGTATGGGAATGTCTGAGTGATGTCATGTATGATGAGAAAGGTAGGGACGCGCATACACGTATGGGAATGTCTGTCTGAGTGATGTCATGTATGATGAGAAAGGTAGGGACGTGCATACACTTATGGGGATGTCTGAGTGATGTCATGTATGATGAGAAAGGTAGGGACGTGCATACACGTATGGGAATGTCTGAGTGATGTCATGTATGATGAGAAATGTAGGGACGCGCATACACGTATGGGAATGTCTGTCTGAGTGATGTCATGTATGATGAGAAAGGTAGGGACGTGCATACACATATGGGAATGACTGAGTGATGTCATGTATGATGAGAAAGGTGGGGACGTGCATAGACATATGGGAATGTCTGTCTGAGTGATGTCATGTATGATGAGAAAGGTAGGGACGTGCATACGCGTATGGGAATGTCTGTCTGAGTGATGTCATGTAAGATGAGAAAGGTAGGGACGTGCATACGCGTATGGGAATGTCTGTCTGAGTGATGTCATGTATGATGAGAAAGGTGAGGACGCGCATACACGTATGGGAATGTCTGTCTGAGTGATGTCATGTATGATGAGAAAGGTGGGGACGCGCATACACGTATGGGAATGTCTGTCTGAGTGATGTCATGTATGATGAGAAAGGTAGGGACGCGCATACACGTATGGGAATGTCTGTCTGAGTGATGTCATGTATGATGAGAAAGGTGGGGACGCGCATACACGTATGGGAATGTCTGTCTGAGTGATGTCATGTATGATGAGAAAGGTAGGGACGTGCATACACGTATGGGAATGACTGAGTGATGTCATGTATGATGAGAAAGGTAGGGACGCGCATACACGTATGGGAATGTCTGTCTGAGTGATGTCATGTATGATGAGAAAGGTGGGGACGCGCATACACGTATGGGAATGTCTGTCTGAGTGATGTCATGTATGATGAGAAAGGTAGGGACGTGCATACACGTATGGGAATTTCTGTCTGAGTGATGTCATGTATGATGAGAAAGGTGGGGACGTGCATAGACGTATGGGAATGTCTGTCTGAGTGATGTCATGTATGATGAGAAAGGTAGGGACGTGCATACGCGTATGGGAATGTCTGTCTGAGTGATGTCATGTATGATGAGAAAGGTAGGGACGTGCATACGCGTATGGGAATGTCTGTCTGAGTGATGTCATGTATGATGAGAAAGGTGAGGACGCGCATACACGTATGGGAATGTCTGTCTGAGTGATGTCATGTATGATGAGAAAGGTGGGGACGCGCATACACGTATGGGAATGTCTGTCTGAGTGATGTCATGTATGATGAGAAAGGTAGGGACGTGCATACACGTATGGGAATGTCTGTCTGAGTGATGTCATGTATGATGAGAAAGGTGGGGACGTGCATACACGTATGGGAATGTCTGTCTGAGTGATGTCATGTATGATGAGAAACGTGGGGACGTGCATACACGTATGGGAATGTCTGAGTGATGTCATGTATGATGAGAAAGGTAGGGACGCGCATACACGTATGGGAATGTCTGTCTGAGTGATGTCATGTATGATGAGAAAGGTGGGGACGCGCATACACGTATGGGAATGTCTGTCTGAGTGATGTCATGTATGATGAGAAAGGTAGGGACGTGCATACACGTATGGGAATGTCTGTCTGAGTGATGTCATGTATGATGAGAAAGGTGGGGACGTGCATACACGTATGGGAATGTCTGTCTGAGTGATGTCATGTATGATGAAAAGGTGGGGACGTGCATACACGTATGGGAATGTCTGAGTGATGTCATGTATGATGAGAAAGGTAGGGACGCGCATACACGTATGGGAATGTCTGTCTGAGTGATGTCATGTATGATGAGAAAGGTAGGGACGTGCAAACACTTATGGGGATGTCTGAGTGATGTCATGTATGATGAGAAAGGTAGGGACGCGCATACACGTATGGGAATGTCTGAGTGATGTCATGTATGATGAGAAAGGTAGGGACGCGCATACACGCATGGGAATGTCTGAGTGATGTCATGTATGATGAGAAAGGTAGGGACGCGCATACACGTATGGGAATGTCTGTCTGAGTGATGTCATGTATGATGAGAAAGGTGGGGACATGCATACACGTATGGGAATGTCTGTCTGAGTGATGTCATGTATGATGAGAAAGGTAGGGACGCGCATACACGTATGGGAATGTCTGTCTGAGTGATGTCATGTATGATGAGAAAGGTAGGGACGCGCATACACGTATGGGAATGTCTGAGTGATGTCATGTATGATGAGAAAGGTAGGGACGCGCATACACGTATGGGAATGTCTGTCTGAGTGATGTCATGTATGATGAGAAAGGTGGGGACATGCATACACGTATGGGAATGTCTGTCTGAGTGATGTCATGTATGATGAGAAAGGTAGGGACGCGCATACACGTATGGGAATGTCTGTCTGAGTGATGTCATGTATGATGAGAAAGGTATAGACGTGCATACACGTATGGGAATGTCTGAGTGTTGTCACGTATGATGAGAAAGGTAGGGACGTGCATACACGTATGGGAATGTCTGTCTGAGTGATGTCACGTATGATGAGAAAGGTAGGGACGTGCATACGCGTATGAGAATGCCTGGGTGATGTCATGTATGATGAGGAAGGTAGGGACGTGCATACACGTATGGGAATGTCTGAGTGATGTCATGTATCATGAGAAAGGTGGGGACGCGCATACACGTATGGGAATGTCTGTCTGAGTGATGTCACGTATGATGAGAAAGGTAGGGACGTGCATACACGTATGGGAATGTCTGTCTGAGTGATGTCATGTATGATAAGAAAGGTAGGGACGCGCATACACGTATGGGAATGTCTGTCTGAGTGATGTCTTGTATGATGAGAAAGGTAGGGACGCGCATACACGTATGGGAATGTCTGTCTGAGTGATGTCATGTATGATGAGAAAGGTAGGGACGCGCATACACGTATGGGAATGTCTGTCTGAGTGATGTCTTGTATGATGAGAAAGGTGGGGACGTGCATACACGTATGGGAATGTCTGGGTGAAGTCATGTATGATGAGAAAGGTGGGGACGCGCATACACGTATGGGAATGTCTGAGTGATGTCACGTATGATGAGATAGGTGGGGACGCGCATACACGTATGGGAATGTCTGTCTGAGTGATGTCACGTATGATGAGAAAGGTAGGGACGTGCATACACGTATGGGAATGTCTGTCTGAGTGATGTCATGTATGATAAGAAAGGTAGGGACGCGCATACACGTATGGGAATGTCTGTCTGAGTGATGTCTTGTATGATGAGAAAGGTAGGGACACGCATACACGTATGGGAATGTCTGTCTGAGTGATGTCATGTATGATGAGAAAGGTGGGGACGTGCATACACGTATGGGAATGTCTGGGTGATGTCATGTATGATGAGAAAGGTGGGGACGCGCATACACGTATGGGAATGTCTGTCTGAGTGATGTCATGTATGATGAGAAAGGTAGGGACGTGCATACACGTATGGGAATGTCTGTCTGAGTGATGTCATGTATGATGAGAAAGGTGGGGACGTGCATACACGTATGGGAATGTCTGTCTGAGTGATGTCATGTATGATCAGAAAGGTGGGGACGTGCATACACGTATGGGAACGTCTGTCTGAGTGATGTCATGTATGATGAGAAAGGTAGGGACGTGCATACACGTATGGGAATGTCTGAGGGATGTCACGTATTATGAGAAAGGTAGGGACACGCATACACGTATGGGAATGTCTGAGTGATGTCATGTATGATGAGAAAGGTAGGGACGCGCATACACGTATGGGAATGTCTGAGTGATGTCATGTATGATGAGAAAGGTGGGGACGCGCATACACGTATGTGAATGTCTGTCTGAGTGATGTCACGTATGATGAGAAAGATAGGGACGTGCATACACGTATGGGAATGTCTGAGTGATGTCATGTATGATGAGAAAGGTAGGGACGTGCATACACGTATGGGAATGTCTGTCTGAGTGATGTCATGTATGATGAGAAAAGTAGGGA
Organism: Cepaea hortensis; assembly: GCA_963921405.1. Classification (NCBI taxonomy): domain Eukaryota; kingdom Metazoa; phylum Mollusca; class Gastropoda; order Stylommatophora; family Helicidae; genus Cepaea; species Cepaea hortensis. The sequence goes on along the minus strand of OY992889.1, from coordinate 727,495 downwards.
CGCGCATACACGTATGGGAATGTCTGTCTGAGTGATGTCATGTATGATGAGAAAGGTAGGGACGTGCATACACGTATGGGAATGACTGAGTGATGTCATGTATGATGAGAAAGGTAGGGACGCGCATACACGTATGGGAATGTCTGTCTGAGTGATGTCATGTATGATGAGAAAGGTGGGGACGCGCATACACGTATGGGAATGTCTGTCTGAGTGATGTCATGTATGCTGAGAAAGGTAGGGACGTGCATACACGTATGGGAATGTCTGTCTGAGTGATGTCATGTATGATGAGAAAGGTGGGGACGCGCATACACGTATGGGAATGTCTGTCTGAGTGATGTCATGTATGATGAGAAAGTTAGGGACGTGCATACGCGTATGGGAATGTCTGTCTGAGTGATGTCATGTATGATAAGAAAGGTGAGGACGCGCATACACGTATGGGTATGTCTGTCTGAGTGATGTTATGTATGATGAGAAAGGTAAGGACGCGCATACACGTATGGGAATGTCTGTCTGAGTGATGTCATGTATGATGAGAAATGTAGGGACGTGCATACACGTATGGGAATGTCTGTCTGAGTGATGTCATGTATGATGAGAAAGGTGGGGACGTGCATACACGTATGGGAATGTCTGAGTGATGTCATGTATGATGAGAAAGGTAGGGACGCGCATACACGTATGGGAATGTCTGTCTGAGTGATGTCATGTATGATGAGAAAGGTGGGGACATGCATACACGTATGGGAATGTCTGTCTGAGTGATGTCATGTATGATGAGAAAGGTAGGGACGCGCATACACGTATGGGAATGTCTGAGTGATGTCATGTATGATGAGAAAGGTAGGGACGCGCATACACGTATGTGAATGTCTGTCTGAGTGATGTCATGTATGATGAGAAAGGTGGGGACGCGCATACACGTATGGGAATGTCTGTCTGAGTGATGTCATGTATGATGAGAAAGGTAGGGACGTGCATACACGTATGGGAATGTCTGTCTGAGTGATGTCATGTATGATGAGAAAGGTGGGGACGCGCATACACGTATGGGAATGTCTGTCTGAGTGATGTCATGTATGATGAGAAAGGTGGGGACGTGCATACACGTATGGGAATGTCTGAGTGATGTCATGTATGATGAGAAAGGTAGGGACGCGCATACACGCATGGGAATGTCTGAGTGATGTCATGTATGATGAGAAAGGTAGGGACGCGCATACACGTATGGGAATGTCTGTCTGAGTGATGTCATGTATGATGAGAAAGGTGGGGACATGCATACACGTATGGGAATGTCTGTCTGAGTGATGTCATGTATGATGAGAAAGGTAGGGACGCGCATACACGTATGGGAATGTCTGAGTGATGTCATGTATGATGAGAAAGGTAGGGACGCGCATACACGTATGTGAATGTCTGTCTGAGTGATGTCATGTATGATGAGAAAGGTGGGGACGCGCATACACGTATGGGAATGTCTGTCTGAGTGATGTCATGTATGATGAGAAAGGTAGGGACGTGCATACACGTATGGGAATGTCTGTCTGAGTGATGTCATGTATGATGAGAAAGGTGGGGACGCGCATACACGTATGGGAATGTCTGTCTGAGTGATGTCATGTATGATGAGAAAGGTAGGGACGTGCATACGCGTATGGGAATGTCTGTCTGAGTGATGTCATGTATGATGAGAAAGGTGAGGACGCGCATACACGTATGGGAATGTCTCTCTGAGTGATGTCATGTATGATGAGAAAGGTGGGGACGCGCATACACGTATGGGAATGTCTGTCTGAGTGATGTCATGTATGATGAGAAAGGTAGGGACGTGCATACACGTATGGGAATGTCTGTCTGAGTGATGTCATGTATGATGAGAAAGGTGCGGACGTGCATACACGTATGGGAATGTCTGTCTGAGTGATGTCATGTATGATGAGAAAGGTGGGGATGTGCATAAACGTATGGGAATGTCTGAGTGATGTCATGTATGATGAGAAAGGTAGGGACGCGCATACACGTATGGGAATGTCTGTCTGAGTGATGTCATGTATGATGAGAAAGGTAGGGACGTGCATACACTTATGGGAATGTCTGAGTGATGTCATGTATGATGAGAAAGGTAGGGACGTGCATATACGTATGGGAATGTCTGAGTGATGTCATGTATGATGAGAAAGGGAGGGACGCGCATACACGCATGGGAATGTCTGAGTGATGTCATGTATGATGAGAAAGGTAGGGACGCGCATACACGTATGGGAATGTCTGTCTGAGTGATGTCATGTATGATGAGAAAGGTGGGGACATGCATACACGTATGGGAATGTCTGTCTGAGTGATGTCATGTATGATGAGAAAGGTAGGGACGTGCATACACGTATGGGAATGTCTGTCTGAGTGATGTCATATATGATGAGAAAGGTAGGGACGTATGGGAATGTCTGTCTGAGTGATGTCATGTATGATGAGAAAGGTAGGGATTCGCATACACGTATGTGAATGTCTGTCTGAGTGATGTCACGTATGATGAGAAAGGTAGGGACGTGCATACACGTATGGGAATGTCTGAGTGATGTCATGTATGATGAGAAAGGTAGGGACGTGCATACACGTATGGGAATGTCTGTCTGAGTGATGTCATGTATGATGAGAAAAGTAGGGACGCGCATACACGTATGGGAATGTCTGTCTGAGTGATGTCATGTATGATGAGAAAGGTAGGGACGTGCATACACGTATGGGAATGACTGAGTGATGTCATGTATGATGAGAAAGGTAGGGACGCGCATACACGTATGGGAATGTCTGTCTGAGTGATGTCATGTATGATGAGAAAGGTGGGGACGCGCATACACGTATGGGAATGTCTGTCTGAGTGATGTCATGTATGATGAGAAAGGTAGGGACGTGCATACACGTATGGGAATGTCTGTCTGAGTGATGTCATGTATGATGAGAAAGGTGGGGACGCGCATACACGTATGGGAATGTCTGTCTGAGTGATGTCATGTATGATGAGAAAGGTAGGGACGTGCATACGCGTATGGGAATGTCTGTCTGAGTGATGTCATGTATGATAAGAAAGGTGAGGACGCGCATACACGTATGGGTATGTCTGTCTGAGTGATGTTATGTATGATGAGAAAGGTAAGGACGCGCATACACGTATGAGAATGTCTGTCTGAGTGATGTCATGTATGATGAGAAATGTAGGGACGTGCATACACGTATGGGAATGTCTGTCTGAGTGATGTCATGTATGATGAGAAAGGTGGGGACGTGCATACACGTATGGGAATGTCTGTCTGAGTGATGTCATGTGTGATGAGAAAGGTGGGGACGTGCATACACGTATGGGAATGTCTGAGTGATGTCATGTATGATGAGAAAGGTAGGGACGCGCATACACGCATGGGAATGTCTGAGTGATGTCATGAATGATGAGAAAGGTAGGGACGCGCATACACGTATGGGAATGTCTGTCTGAGTGATGTCATGTATGATGAGAAAGGTGGGGACATGCATACACGTATGGGAATGTCTGTCTGAGTGATGTCATGTATGATGAGAAAGGTAGGTACGCGCATACACGTATGGGAATGTCTGAGTGATGTCATGTATGATGAGAAAGGTAGGGACGCGCATACACGTATGTGAATGTCTGTCTGAGTGATGTCATGTATGATGAGAAAGGTGGGGACGCGCATACACGTATGGGAATGTCTGTCTGAGTGATGTCATGTATGATGAGAAAGGTAGGGACGTGCATACACGTATGGGAATGTCTGTCTGAGTGATGTCATGTATGATGAGAAAGGTGGGGACGCGCATACACGTATGGGAATGTCTGTCTGAGTGATGTCATGTATGATGAGAAAGGTAGGGACGTGCATACGCGTATGGGAATGTCTGTCTGAGTGATGTCATGTATGATGAGAAAGGTGAGGACGCGCATACACGTATGGGAATGTCTCTCTGAGTGATGTCATGTATGATGAGAAAGGTGGGGACGCGCATACACGTATGGGAATGTCTGTCTGAGTGATGTCATGTATGATGAGAAAGGTAGGGACGTGCATACACGTATGGGAATGTCTGTCTGAGTGATGTCATGTATGATGAGAAAGGTGCGGACGTGCATACACGTATGGGAATGTCTGTCTGAGTGATGTCATGTATGATGAGAAAGGTGGGGATGTGCATAAACGTATGGGAATGTCTGAGTGATGTCATGTATGATGAGAAAGGTAGGAACGCGCATACACGTATGGGAATGTCTGTCTGAGTGATGTCATGTATGATGAGAAAGGTAGGGACGTGCATACACTTATGGGAATGTCTGAGTGATGTCATGTATGATGAGAAAGGTAGGGACGTGCATATACGTATGGGAATGTCTGAGTGATGTCATGTATGATGAGAAAGGTAGGGACGCGCATACACGCATGGGAATGTCTGAGTGATGTCATGTATGATGAGAAAGGTAGGGACGCGCATACACGTATGGGAATGTCTGTCTGAGTGATGTCATGTATGATGAGAAAGGTGGGGACATGCATACACGTATGGGAATGTCTGTCTGAGTGATGTCATGTATGATGAGAAAGGTAGGGACGCGCATACACGTATGGGAATGTGGGTCTGAGTGATGTCATGTATGATGAAAAAGGTAGGGACGCGCATACACGTATGGGAATGTCTGAGTGATGTCATGTATGATGAGAAAGGTAAGGACGTGCATACACGTATGGGAATGTCTGTCTGAGTGATGTCATGTATGATGAAAAAGGTGGGGACATGCATACACGTATGGGAATGTCTGTCTGAGTGATGTCATGTATGATGAGAAAGGTAGGGACGCGCATACACGTATGGGAATGTCTGTCTGAGTGATGTCATGTATGATGAGAAAGGTAGGGACGTGCATACACGTATGGGATAGTCTGAGTGATGTCACGTATGATGAGAAAGGTAGGGACGTGCATACACGTATGGGAATGTCTGTCTGAGTGATGTCACGTATGATGAGAAAGGTGGGGACGTACATACACGTATGGGAATGCCTGGGTGATGTCATGTATGATGAGGAAGGTAGGGACGTGCATACACGTATGGGAATGTCTGAGTGATGTCATGTATCATGAGAAAGGTAGGGACGTGCATACACGTATGGGAATGTCTGAGTGATGTCACGTATGATGAGAAAGGTGGGGACGCGCATACACGTATGGGAATGTCTGTCTGAGTGATGTCATGTATGATAATAAAGGTAGGGACGCGCATACACATATGGGAATGTCTGTCTGAGTGATGTCATGTATGATGAGAAAGGTAGGGACGCGCATACACGTATGGGAATGTCTGTCTGAGTGATGTCATGTATGATGAGAAATGTGGGGACGTCCATACACGTATGGGAATGTCTGGGTGATGTCATGTATGATGAGAAAGGTGGGGACGCGCATACACGTATGGGAATGTCTGTCTGAGTGATGTCACGTATGATGAGAAAGGTAGGGACGTACATACACGTATGGGAATGTCTGTCTGAGTGATGTCATGTATGATGAGAAAGGTAGGGACGTGCATACACGTATGGGAATGTCTGTCTGAGTGATGTCATGTATGATGAGAAAGGTGGGGACGTGCATACACGTATGGGAATGTCTGTCTGAGTGATGTCATGTATGATCAGAAAGGTGGGGACGTGCATACACGTATGGGAACGTCTGTCTGAGTGATGTCATGTATGATGAGAAAGGTAGGGACGTGCATACACGTATGTGAATGTCTGAGTGATGTCACGTATTATGAAAAAGGTAGGGACGCGCATACACGTATGGGAATGTCTGAGTGATGTCATGTATGATGAGAAAGGTAGGGATGCGCATACACGTATGGGAATGTCTGAGTGATGCCATGTATGATGAGAAAGGTGGGGTCGCGCATACACGTATTGGAATGTCTGAGTGATGTCATGTATGATGAGAAAGGTAGGGACGTGCATACACGTATGGGAATGTCTGTCTGAGTGATGTCATATATGATGAGAAAGGTAGGGACGTATGGGAATGTCTGTCTGAGTGATGTCATGTATGATGAGAAAGGTAGGGACGCGCATACACGTATGTGAATGTCTGTCTGAGTGATGTCACGTATGATGAAAAAGGTAGGGACGTGCATACACGTATGGGAATGTCTGAGTGATGTCATGTATGATGAGAAAGGTAGGGACGTGCATACACGTATGGGAATGTCTGTCTGAGTGATGTCATGTATGATGAGAAAAGTAGGGACGCGCATACACGTATGGGAATGTCTGTCTGAGTGATGTCATGTATGATGAGAAAGGTAGGGACGTGCATACACGTATGGGAATGACTGAGTGATGTCATGTATGATGAGAAAGGTAGGGACGCGCATACACGTATGGGAATGTCTGTCTGAGTGATGTCATGTATGATGAGAAAGGTGGGGACGCGCATACACGTATGGGAATGCCTGTCTGAGTGATGTCATGTATGATGAGAAAGGTAGGGACGTGCATACACGTATGGGAATGTCTGTCTGAGTGATGTCATGTATGATGAGAAAGGTGGGGATGCGCATACACGTATGGGAATGTCTGTCTGAGTGATGTCATGTATGATGAGAAAGGTAGGGACGTGCATACGCGTATGGGAATGTCTGTCTGAGTGATGTCATGTATGATAAGAAAGGTGAGGACGCGCATACACGTATGGGTATGTCTGTCTGAGTGATGTTATGTATGATGAGAAAGGTGGAGACGCGCATACACGTATGGGAACGTCTGTCTGAGTGATGTCATGTATGATGAGAAAGGTAGGGACGTGCATACACGTATGTGAATGTCTGAGTGATGTCACGTATTATGAAAAAGGTAGGGACGCGCATACACGTATGGGAATGTCTGAGTGATGTCATGTATGATGAGAAAGGTAGGGACGCGCATACACGTATGGGAATGTCTGAGTGATGCCATGTATGATGAGAAAGGTGGGGACGCGCATACACGTATTGGAATGTCTGAGTGATGTCATGTATGATGAGAAAGGTAGGGACGTGCATACACGTATGGGAATGTCTGTCTGAGTGATGTCATATATGATGAGAAAGGTAGGGACGTATGGGAATGTCTGTCTGAGTGATGTCATGTATGATGAGAAAGGTAGGGACGCGCATACACGTATGTGAATGTCTGTCTGAGTGATGTCACGTATGATGAAAAAGGTAGGGACGTGCATACACGTATGGGAATGTCTGAGTGATGTCATGTATGATGAGAAAGGTAGGGACGTGCATACACGTATGGGAATGTCTGTCTGAGTGATGTCATGTATGATGAGAAAAGTAGGGACGCGCATACACGTATGGGAATGTCTGTCTGAGTGATGTCATGTATGATGAGAAAGGTAGGGACGTGCATACACGTATGGGAATGACTGAGTGATGTCATGTATGATGAGAAAGGTAGGGACGCGCATACACGTATGGGAATGTCTGTCTGAGTGATGTCATGTATGATGAGAAAGGTGGGGACGCGCATACACGTATGGGAATGCCTGTCTGAGTGATGTCATGTATGATGAGAAAGGTAGGGACGTGCATACACGTATGGGAATGTCTGTCTGAGTGATGTCATGTATGATGAGAAAGGTGGGGATGCGCATACACGTATGGGAATGTCTGTCTGAGTGATGTCATGTATGATGAGAAAGGTAGGGACGTGCATACGCGTATGGGAATGTCTGTCTGAGTGATGTCATGTATGATAAGAAAGGTGAGGACGCGCATACACGTATGGGTATGTCTGTCTGAGTGATGTCATGTATGATGAGAAATGTAGGGACGTGCATACACGTATGGGAATGTCTGTCTGAGTGATGTCATGTATGATGAGAAAGGTGGGGACGTGCATACACGTATGGGAATGTCTGTCTGAGTGATGTCATGTGTGATGAGAAAGGTGGGGACATGCATACACGTATGGGAATGTCTCAGTGATGTCATGTATGATGAGAAAGGTAGGGACGCGCATACACGTATGGCAATGTCTGTCTGAGTGATGTCATGTATGATGAGAAAGGTAGGGACGTGCATACACTCATGGGAATGTCTGAGTGATGTCCTGTGTGATGAGAAAGATAGGGACGTGCATACACGTATGGGAATGTCTGAGTGATGTCATGTATGATGAGAAAGGTAGGGACGCGCATACACGCATGGGAATGTCTGAGTGATGTCATGTATGATGAGAAAGGTAGGGACGCGCATACACGTATGGGAATGTCTGTCTGAGTGATGTCATGTACAATGAGAAAGGTGGGGACATGCATACACGTATGTGAATGTCTGTCTGAGTGATGTCATGTATGATGAGAAAGGTAGGGACGCGCATACACGTATGGGAATGTCTGAGTGATGTCATGTATGATGAGAAAGGTAGGGACGTGCATACACGTATGGGAATGTCTGAGTGATGTCACGTATGATGAGAAAGGTAGGGACGTGCATACACGTATGGGAATGTCTGTCTGAGTGATGACATGTATGATGAGAAAGGTGGGGACGTGCATACACGTATGGGAATGTCTGTCTGAGTGATGTCACGTATGATGAGAAAGGTAGGGACGTGCATACACGTATGGGAATGTCTGTCTGAGTGATGTCATGTATGATGAGAAAGGTAGGGACGCGCATACACGTATGGGAATGTCTGTCTGAGTGATGTCATGTATGATGAGAAAGGTAGGGGCGCGCATACACGTATGGGAATGTCTGTCTGAGTGATGTCACGTATGATGAGAAAGGTAGGGACGTGCATACACGTATGGGAATGTCTGAGTGATGTCACGTATGATGAGCAAGGTAGGGACGCGCATACACGTATGGGAATGTCTGTCTGAGTGATGTCATGTATTATGAGAAAGGTAGGGACGTGCATACACTTATGGGAATGTCTGAGTTATGTCATGTATGATGAGAAAGGTAGGGACGCGCATACACGTATGGAAATGTCTGTCTGAGTGATGTCATGTATGATGAGAAAGGTAGGGACGCGCATACACGTAAGGGAATGTCTGTCTGAGTGATGTCATGTATGATGAGAAAGGTAGGGATGCGCATACACGTATGGGAATAACTGAGTGATGTCATGTATGATGAGAAAGGTAGGGACGTTCATACACGTATGGGAATGTCTGAGTGATGTCATGTATGATGAGAAAGGTAGGGACGCGCATACACGTATAGGAATGTCTGTCTGAGTGATGTCATGTATGATGAGAAAGGTAGGGACGTGCATACACGTATGGGAATGTCTGTCTGAGTGATGTCATGTATGATGAGAAAGGTAGGGACGCGCATACACGTATAGGAATGTCTGTCTGAGTGATGTCATGTATGATGAGAAAGGTAGGGACGTGCATACACGTATGGGAATGTCTGTCTGAGTGATGTCATGTATGATGAGAAAGGTAGGGACGCGCATACACGTATGGGAATGTCTGTCTGAGTGATGTCATGTATGATGAGAAAGGTAGGGACGCGCATACACGAATGGGAATGTCTGAGTGATGTCATGTATGATGAGAAAGGTGGGGACGCGCATACACGTATGGGAATGTCTGTCTGAGTGACGTCATGTATGATGAGAAAGGTAGGGACGTGCATACACGTATGGGAATGTCTGGGTGATGTCATGTATGATGAGAAAGGTAGGGACGTATGGGAATGTCTGAGTGATGTCACTTCGGTTCGTGACTCAGCTCAGATGAAATATGCGAAGGCTATGATACCACTTATCATGGGTGAAATATATGAAGGTTTGTACACACACACATACACACACACACACACACACACACACACACACACACACACACACACATGTACATGACAAGTAGATGTCCGCTAGCTTGTAGACATGCATATGTATACAAATAGTAGATGTACTCTAGCTTTTACGCACACACATGTACACGACTAGTAGATGTAATATAACTTGTACACACATGTACACGACTAGTAGATGTAATATAACTTGTACACACACATGTACACGACTACTAGATGTAATATAACTTGTACACACATGTACACGACTAGTAGATGTAATATAACTTGTACACATACATGTACACGACTAGTATATGTAATATAACGTGTACACATGTACACGACTAATAGATGTGTATGTTCAAGCTAGAGTACATCAACTACTTGTGTACAGATGTGAGTGAGTTTGTGCGAGTGTTTACAAGCTAGAGTACATCTTCTTCTTGTGTACAGGTGTGAGTGTGTGTATGTGTGTGTACAAGCTAGAGTACATCTTCTTGTGTACAGGTGTGAGTGTGTGTGTGTGTGTGTGTGTGTACAAGCTAGAGTACATCAACTACTTGTGTACAGATGTGTGTGTGTGTATATATACACAAGTGCGTGTGAGTACAGGTATATTTGTGTCTGGACAAACCAACGTCCACGCAGCCTGAATGTAGGTAAGACTATGACCTTTGCCCTTGACCTGACATTGAAATTGGTATCTGCACAAATAGGATCTGCTGCTACGTGCCTGTTGTTTGTGACCTGGAGTGCCAGAATCTGACCCCTCACCCCCCACTCTGCACGTGAGGACCGGCTTTCAGACGTCATCTCGTCTAGAGATGGTCTATAAAGGTTGTTAGTGCGTGAGTGTCCTCAGTTGTGTGTGATCTTGTGTGTGAACTGTCTAGAATAAGGAGCAAAGGCGTTTGATGTACCTAAGCACTGTAAGTAAACAATTCTCTCTTTGAAAACCTATCTACCTGAACACGGTCAGTAAACAATTCTCTCTTTGAACATTTCTCTCCCTGAACACGGTCAGTAAACAATTCTCTCTTTGAACAGTTCTCTCCCTGAACACGGTCAGTAAACAATTCTCTCTTTGAACATTTCTCTCCCTGAACACGATCAGTAAACAATTCTCTCTTTGAACAGTTCTCTCCCTGAACACGGTCAGTAAACAATTCTCTCTTTGAACAGTTCTCTCCCTGAACACGGTCAGTAAACAATTCTCTCTTTGAACAGTTCTCTCCCGGAACACGGTCAGTAAACAATTCTCTCTTTGAACGCCTATCCACCTGAACACTACAAGTAAACAATTCTCTCTCTGCACATTCCTACACCAGAACACGGCCAGTAACACATTCTCTCTTTGAACATTTTGATCATAACTGTGAGAGTCTGGGTAAATGGTGTAAGTATGTATACAGTATTGTATGCATGTGTTTATAAACGTGTGTCTGCTTGCCTTTGTTGACAACATTCATTTGACAGTTTTTTTCCCCCAAGTGAATGTAACATGCACAAAGATGAACGAAATATATCTGTAGTGTTTGGAAGATGTGAGAGCAACTGGAGGACACTCAGAACCCTTCACCATAAGATCCGGTGTACGATAAGGTTGTGTCCTGTCCCCTCTCTTGTTCATAACATATATAGACAACATATGTAAAGAAACCAGCCAAACAGAGACAGCAAGAATGTCGCATGACGAGAACACAGAAGAAGAACCATCTGCAAATCTAACCATTAGAGAACTCCTGTTTGCGGACGACCAAGCACTAATAGCAAAATCAGCAGCTGAATTACAAGACCACATGAATAGTCTAAACGAAATGTGTAGGGAACATAACATGAAAATTAGCATAACTAAACCAGAGGTAATGACTATAACTAAAGAAGAATAAAACAACAACAACAATTTACTTAAACGAACATCCCCTGAAACAAGTAACGAGCTTCAAGTACATAGGAAGTATAATATCATCAAATGGAATATTAGGAGACGAGAGCGAAAATAGATGCAATAAGGCAAACCAACTCATTGGACAAATGGCACCAATATTAAAGAACAAAAATGTATCAATAACTACTAAGAAAGCACTTCACAACACAATCTTCCTACCAACTCTATGCTACCAATGCCAAACCTGACAGGAAAAAAAAGAGAAAAGAAAAATCACAACAACGGAAATGAGGTTCCTGAGAAGAATACTCAATGTGTCAGGAAGAGATAAGATCAGAAATGAAGAAATCAGGACTAAAGTGGGGTTATAGCTGCACTAGATTTTATTAGAAGGCGACAAGTCAAATGGTTTGGCCATGCAAGTAGGTTACCAGTCAACAGCATACCACAACAAGCAATGATGTACAGACCAGAGAGAAGCAGAGGAAGAGGCCGACCACGTAAACGTTGAACGGAGGGAATAGCAGAGTCCGTGGGAATATCGATATATGAAGCCCATAATCGGGCACTCTCACGATGTTTATACTTCACGTCGACACCGCAAGATACAAGAGGAACATGATGAGATGAGATGAGATGATGAGATAAAGTAATAAATTACATTTATACATTCTAAAATAATACATTACACATATATCCTGACACTACAGATATACTATAAAATAATGCACTACACATAATCTAAATTAATACACCACAGATATACTATAAAATAATGCATTACACATAATAGAAATTAATACACCACAGATATACTATAAAATAATGTACTACACATAATCTAAATTATTACACCACAGATATACTATAAAATAATGTACTACACATAATCTAAATTATTACACCACAGATATCTTTTTATGGCCCTAGCTCGCTTTGAACCCGATAGTAGTCCACACATGCCATTTCTAGCAGCACCGGACTCAATTTTGCGAGTGGATTAGCTTTCCCTATTATCAGTGTCCCTTGCCATCAAGCGAAACATGACCAAGTATGCTTTCCCATTACGCGATGATGATGATTATATGTTGTCTCCACAGCTCACAATGCACCGTGAACAGTCTGATTGTATGTTGTCTCAACAGCTCACAATGTACCTTGACACAGTCTGATTTTATGTTGTCTCAACAGCTCATAATGTACTTTGAAATAAGCTGATTGTATGTTGTCTCCACAGCTCACAATGTACCTTGACACAGTCTGATTTTATGTTGTCTCAACAGCTCATAATGTACTTTGAAATATGCTTATTGTATGTGTGTCTAAACAGCTCATAATGTACCTTGAAACAATGTGATTGTATGTTGTCTCCACAGCTCACAATGTACCTTGACACAGTCTGATTGTATGTTGTCTCCACTGCTCACAATGTACCTTGAAACAATGTGATTCTATGTTGTCTCCACAGCTCACAATGTACATTGAAACAGTCTGATTGTATGTTGTCTCCACAGCTCACAATGTACCATGAAACAGTCTGATTGTATGTTGTCTCCACAGCTCACAATGTACCATGAAACAGTCTGATTGTATGTTGTCTCCATAGCTCACAATGTACCATGAAACAGTCTGATTGTATGTTGTCTCAACAGCTCACAATGTACCTTGAAACAATGTGATTCTATGTTGTCTCCACAGCTCACAATGTACCTTGACACAGTCTGATTGTATGTTGTCTCCACAGCTCACAATGTACATTGAAACAGTCTGATTGTATGTTGTCTCCACAGCTCACAATGTACCATGAAATAGTCTGATTGTATGTTGTCTCCACAGCTCACAATGTACCATGAAACAGTCTGATTGTATGTTGTCTCCATAGCTCACAATGTACCATGAAACAGTCTGATTGTATGTTGTCTCAACAGCTCACAATGTACCTTGAAACAATGTGATTCTATGTTGTCTCCACAGCTCACAATGTACCTTGAAACAGTCTGATTGTATGTTGTCTCCACAGCTCACAGTGTACATTGAAACAGTCTGATTGTATGTTGCCTCCACAGCTCACACTGTACCTTGACACAGTCTGATTGTATGGTGTCTCCACAGCTCACAATGTACCTTGACACAGTCTGATTGTATGGTGTCTCCACAGCTCACAATGTACTATGAAACAGTCTGATTGTATGTTGTCTCCACAGCTCACAATGTACCATGAAACAGTCTGATTGTATGTTGTCTCCATAGCTCACAATGTACCATGAAACAGTCTGATTGTATGTTGTCTCAACAGCTCACAATGTACCTTGAAACAATGTGATTCTATGTTGTCTCCACAGCTCACAATGTACCTTGACACAGTCTGATTGTATGTTGTCTCCACAGCTTACAATGTACATTGAAACAGTCTGATTGTATGTTGTCTCCACAGCTCACAATGTACCATGAAACAGTCTGATTGTATGTTGTCTCCACAGCTCACAATGTACCATGAAACAGTCTGATTGTATGTTGTCTCCATAGCTCACAATGTACCATGAAACAGTCTGATTGTATGTTGTCTCAACAGCTCACAATGTACCTTGAAACAATGTGATTCTATGTTGTCTCCACAGCTCACAATGTACCTTGAAACAGTCTGATTGTATGTTGTCTCCACAGCTCACAGTGTACATTGAACCAGTCTGATTGTATGTTGCCTCCACAGCTCACACTGTACCTTGACACAGTCTGATTGTATGGTGTCTCCACAGCTCACAATGTACCTTGACACAGTCTGATTGTATGGTGTCTCCACAGCTCACAATGTACCATGAAACAGTCTGATTGTATGTTGTCTCCATAGCTCACAATGTACCATGAAACAGTCTGATTGTATGTTGTCTCAACAGCTCACAATGTACCTTGAAACAATGTGATTCTATGTTGTCTCCACAGCTCACAATGTACCTTGACACAGTCTGATTGTATGTTGTCTCCACAGCTCACAATGTACATTGAAACAGTCTGATTGTATGTTGTCTCCACAGCTCACAATGTACCATGAAACAGTCTGATTGTATGTTGTCTCCACAGCTCACAATGTACCATGAAACAGTCTGATTGTATGTTGTCTCCATAGCTCACAATGTACCATGAAACAGTCTGATTGTATGTTGTCTCAACAGCTCACAATGTACCTTGAAACAATGTGATTCTATGTTGTCTCCACAGCTCACAATGTACCTTGAAACAGTCTGATTGTATGTTGTCTCCACAGCTCACAGTGTACATTGAAACAGTCTGATTGTATGTTGCCTCCACAGCTCACACTGTACCTTGACACAGTCTGATTGTATGGTGTCTCCACAGCTCACAATGTACCTTGACACAGTCTGATTGTATGGTGTCTCCACAGCTCACAATGTACCATGAAACAGTCTGATTGTATGTTGTCTCCATAGCTCACAATGTACCATGAAACAGTCTGATTGTATGTTGTCTCAACAGCTCACAATGTACCTTGAAACAATGTGATTCTATGTTGTCTCCACAGCTCACAATGTACCTTGACACAGTCTGATTGTATGTTGTCTCCACAGCTCACAATGTACATTGAAACAGTCTGATTGTATGTTGTCTCCACAGCTCACAATGTACCATGAAACAGTCTGATTGTATGTTGTCTCCACAGCTCACAATGTACCATGAAACAGTCTGATTGTATGTTGTCTCCATAGCTCACAATGTACCATGAAACAGTCTGATTGTATGTTGTCTCAACAGCTCACAATGTACCTTGAAACAATGTGATTCTATGTTGTCTCCACAGCTCACAATGTACCTTGAAACAGTCTGATTGTATGTTGTCTCCACAGCTCACAGTGTACATTGAAACAGTCTGATTGTATGTTGCCTCCACAGCTCACACTGTACCTTGACACAGTCTGATTGTATGGTGTCTCCACAGCTCACAATGTACCTTGACACAGTCTGATTGTATGGTGTCTCCACAGCTCACAATGTACCATGAAACAGTCTGATTGTATGTTGTCTTCACAGCTCACAATGTACCGTGAAACAGTCTGATTGTATGTTGTCTTCACAGCTCACAATGTACCATGAAACAGTCTGATTGTATGTTGTCTCCACAGCTCACAATGTGCCATGAAACAGTCTGATTGTATGGTGTCTCCACAGTTCACAATGTACCATGAAACAGTCTGATTGTATGTTGTCTTCACAGCTCACAATGTACCATGAAACAGTCTGATTGTATGTTGTCTCCACAGCTCACAATGTACCTTGAAACATTGTGATTCTATGTTGTCTCCACAGCTCACAATGTACCATGAAACAGTCTGATTGTAAGTTGTCTCCACAGCTCACAATGTACATTGAAACAGTCTGATTGTATGGTGTCTCCACAGCTCACAATGTACCTTGACACAGTCTGATTGTATGGTGTCTCCACAGCTCACAATGTACCATGAAACAATGTGATTGTATGTTGTCTCCACAGCTCACAATGTACTATGAAACAGTCTGATTGTACGTTGCCTCTACAGCTCACAATGTACCTTGAAACATTGTGATTCTATGTTGTCTCCACAGCTCACAATGTACCATGAAACAGTCTGATTGTAAGTTGTCTCCACAGCTCACAATGTACATTGAAACAGTCTGATTGTATGTTGTCTCCACAGCTCACAATGTACCTTGACACAGTCTGATTGTATGGTGTCTCCACAGCTCACAATGTACCATGAAACAATGTGATTGTATGTTGTCTCCACAGCTCACAATGTACTATGAAACAGTCTGATTGTACGTTGCCTCTACAGCTCACAATGTACCTTGAAACACGCTGATTGTATGTTGTCTCAACAGCTCACAATATACATTGAAACAATCTGATTGCATCTTGTCTCCACAGCTTACAATGTACCTTGAATCAGTATTGTCCTCCGCCATTATCACCCTAACACTGTTTCTCCTGTCCGTGTGTGCGGTCATCCTGACACGTCGGTCCAGGAAGTACGCCCAAATCCCCGTGGCCACGCCCAGAATCCCGTTGGTAGGGAATGCGGCTAGTCTAGACATGTCACGCTGCCACATGGTGCTAGCGGAATGGGCGGCCAATCTGGGTCCAGTTTTTAGAATCAAATTATTTCAGGAAGAGATCCTGGTGCTCAACAACTTCGGCAGTATCCACGACGCGCTGGTGTTGAAGGGCAGCGACTTCGCCGGCCGGCCACCCATGTACCGGACATCGCAGTCGCAGCGACACAAACATTCCATCGTGTGGCAAACCTACACAGACAAGCTACAGTTTCTCCGCAAGGAGGTGCTCAAGTCGCTGAAGATGTACGGGGGTGGCATGGAGAACCTGCAGCAGAGGTCCGTCCTGGAGATCACCAAAATGCTGGAGAGCATCGGCGAGTGGACCGGAACCAGCTTCAGTCCGTGGGATCACATCTATGAGGCCGTGTCTAACGTCATGCTGGGGCTGGTGAGTACTTCCAGGGAGGTATAACTGTCGTCTGGTGCAGTGAGTGGTCGGTTAGAGGGGTACGTGAACTGTGGTTAGAGCAGGGAGGTATGACTGTCAGTTGGTGCTGTGAGTGGTCGGTTAGAGGGGTACGTGAACTTTAGTTAGATCAGGGAGGTATGGCTGTTAGTTGGTGCTGTGAGTGGTCGGTTAGAGGGGTACGTGAACAGTGGTTAGATCAGGGAGGTATGGCTGTCAGTTGGTGCAGTGAGTCGTCGGTTAGAGGGGTACGTGAACTATGCCTAGATCAGGGAGGTATGGCTTCAGTTGGTGCAGTGAGTGGTCGGTTAGAGGGATACGTGAACTGTGGCTAGGTCAGGGAGGTATGGCTTCAGTTGGTGCAGTGAGTGGTCGGTTAGAGGGGTACGTGAACTGTAGCTAGGTCAGGGAGGTATGACTATCAGCCGAATGTAAGACGGCCCCGCATCCCCAATTTACAACTCTTTGAAAATAAAGATTGTTCGTTCGTTCGTTCGTTCTCTCTCTCTCTCTCTCTCTCTCTCTCTCTCTCTCTCTCTCTCTCTCTCTCTCTGTCTCGCTGTTATACTTCATAACATCAACGCATGCTCTCTCTCTCTCCCTCTCTCTCTCTCTCTCTCTCTCTCTCTCTCTCTCTCTCTCTCTCTCTCTCTCTCTCTCTCTCTTCTTTATTGTGTGATTGTAATAAGTGACGTGCTTTGTAATTATTTTGTATTTCAAAAATTATGTAACGCTTAGTTGAAATGTCTAATAAGTATGAACAGTGGCTCAGTAAAGATAGATTCCGAGTTGGACAAATAAATATCCACCAACTGTAACGGAAGCTGCTAGAAACAATCGCTTATGCATAAAGAAAATTTTCACATGTTAGGCGTTAGCAAAAGTCGGTTAAATGGCAACATTTCAGATTGTGACATCGCAATCAAAGTATTCAAGTTATTAGAAGATATCCTTACAAGAAATAAAAGACGGGTATAGCAATTTATATTTCTTATTCTCTTAACGACCACCGTAGGCTAGATTGAGTGTGTATAGCTTGGGGTTAAACTTCAGAATCGCATACACCTAGTAGTTGGCTATCTTTAACGAAACCCCAGCGCAGGAAACATATGGTATAACAAATTCACTTCTTGATGGATGTGTTCTTCAGTAATGCGAAAAAAATGTATACTCATCGGAGACTTCAACATAGACATTAACAAATTCAACAAAACTTTGGAAAACATAATAGCGTCATATAACTTCCAACAATTAGTCAAACAAGTCTCTAGAATAACAAAATCATCTGCAACACTTATAGATCAATGTGAACTATATGTACAGGCAACATCATAGAATTATCATACCAATTAATCACTATGTGATCACTATCCAGTATTTGCATATGATCAAAAAGAGGTACCAAAACTCCGAAACACAAACACATAAGTATAACATTTAGAAATTATAAAAATTTCAATCAAGATGTCTTTTTACAAGACTTGCTCAACTCATATCTGGACTATGTTTGTCAGCTTCCTGACCCAGATGATGCCCTTTACAGCAGGCTGAAGACCTTTATTAGTGTATTTGATAAGCATGTTCCATTTAAGGAAGTTCGGGTTAAACATCACACTAAACCTCTGTTGATAACCCAGTAAGTAGTTGAAATTATGACAAACCTGGATGGGGTTACATAAAAATACAGACCTAACCACATATAGTAGTCTGAGAAACAAAGTTCAGTATGTTATTCGAAAGAAAAGGAAGTACTATTTTAAGAATTTAATAAGAGATTAAACCAATACTAAAGATATATGGAAACAAATACACAATTCCTCACAATCATTATCATCAAATCTGATTATTTGTGAGCAATTGAGTAGTTTCATTCAAACTGACATAAACCAGCAGAAGAATACAATACAAGATGCTCCTCGTGACATATCTTTATTGTCATCATTTTGTGAGAATAAATGCTCTATAGACAATCTCTCCAACATACCGATCAGGACTAGAAGAATCAGCAAGCGGATCCTACGTTGTGCTACACCAATGATCTGCGAGTCATTAAAATTCATATATAATCAGTGTCTCATCAAAGATCACTTTCAATCAATGCTTAAAATTGCTAAAGTGTATCTTCATTTAAAAGATGGTTCATCAGACATTGGTCTCATGAGTAGCTATAGGCCAATTTCCATATTATCATCACTAACCAGACCTCTAGAAATCACATTCTCCAAATAACACTAGAACACTTAGTTCGCCATAAACAAATAGTTGACAGTTAGTCAGGTTTGTGACCACAATATTCTTGTCTTACGGCATTAACAAACATGATTAAAAAAACTGGCATCAAAATATTAACAACAATACTCTATGTGGAGCGGTGTTAATAGACTTTAAAAAAGCATTCGCTATCATAGATCATACTACTTTAATTATCAAACTAGAAGCAATGAGAGTAAGCTATAATGTAGTGGCATTAATAAAATCGTTTTTGTCAAACAGAAAACAAGTAGTATCAAACAATAAATAGTTATCTCAAACCATAACTGTTAATATTGGAGTACCTCAGGGGCCCTCTGTTATTTGCCATTTATATAAAAGATCTTCCTTTATAGCTTTCATCGTCCTGCTATCTATTTGCAGACGACTGCACAGTATATACAAACGCTATTGATTGTAATGTGCAACAGAAATTACATAATGCTGTTAACTGGAGTTATGCAAATCACATGCAAATTAACATTCCCAAGACAAACTCTATGTTAATAGCGACAAGACAAAGACTTCACACTCTAAACTCACAGAGAACTCTTCAGCTAAGCATTGGTAGCTGTCGTGTCCTCCTTTAAAGTGTCGTCCCTGGAGTGAGGAGAGTCAACACCCACATTATAATATTTTTCTTTCCTATCATTATCCTGGAGAATCCACCAGCTTCCGTCCACCACACTCCATCAGCCCGTGGACACCTTTTCCTATCACTCTCTCACTGTCGTACTATGCCCCCTCTCATACTTCCCCAACGCAACATACTCAACAACTCTTGCTTCTAAAAATTAATAAAGATTAATTTATTAAAAGAAAAATGTGTAATGTACGCAAGGCGTGTATGCGAAGAAAATGTGTGATGTGTTCTATAATGTGTGCATGATCGGACTTTCAGATAATAGCATAGTTTCTTCATTGCAAGGGCACACCACAGCACATTAAATCATAACCAGTGCACCTCACCCAGTGTCGAAACCCTCTTGCCGGATACTGACTGTCATCGGTAGCCACCTGGTAATCCATCTTCATGATCATCCGAAATAGATACTGTTTGTAAGTACAGATTGATTACGGACTGGTTGCCAACTAACTTTGTAAGTTCCTATCGGTCCTAAAGAATGCACAAATCCTTTGTAGTGTATTTAGGTTTTACTGTTAATGTTTCTACACTTGATCCTAACTAGTGTTCATATAGGTTCAAGTATATGTCATATGTAATATTACACTGGAATCTAGCACACGATGTGACTTATCCGTTAATGTTCTCGTTCCTTAAACAATGTTTGTCTGATATGTGATATATCGACAATCATCACCCATCCTATGTGAACCATACCATGCAGGAGTCGTTATATTGGCTGGCTCTTCTGGGCCATGCCATGGTGAACCCTTCTGAGTATGAGTCCAGCGTAAACATATACCATCTTTCTTAGAGTCCAACTGGTGGTCGTCCACTTGGAGTGCACTACTTCAAAACCAGTGTTGAGTTTCCTAGTAACTGGTGGGGAACCTTAGGCAACACTGCAGTCTAACAAATCACATCTACAAATTGCCATGACAGGCACGTGAACCATTAAATCCACTAATAAGCACAAGGTAGACATTATTCCAATAGAACCGCAGTGCCGAAGCACGTCCGCTAAAATCCAAGGTTTGAGTTCAACTCTCCTCTCCAATCATGGTTTTCTGGCAAACCTCTAAAATTGGTCACGTGACATGGTTGATGTCCTGCAGGTGTTATTTGGGCATATCATCCATTGTCAAGAATCTATTTTTCCTGGCTCCATCAATGTCAGAGTTGTCATCAGTTGTTTAGATTCCCAAAACAAGCCAGCGAGTTCCTGTATACTCCCAACAACAGTTGCCAATAACCAGCCGTCAATCTTCTGTCGACTGGTGACAATCACCGCTGCCATTTCTGTTTGATGTCTGGAAATTCTAATTGACAGACGGACTGTTTCCTGTCCCTAGCTGCCCATTCCGGTTGTCTGTGACTGTTGACAACTGTCAAAGCGATGTATGCATTCATCTCACTTCCGAATGTTCATACATTTGCTGACCAGATGTACAAGTACAGCTGTTATTTATGCCCGACCTGTTTGGGAACACGTGCAGCCACAACTATGAATGTTTTCTCTGTATTAGTTGAAACAATTGTCGCTTAGCAGATCGTCCGTTTAATCAGAAATCCTCTTATAGTAATCAGCTGGTCAAACGCGGTGTTTTATTTTGTGACATAGGCCCCCTCTTAAGAGAGTAGTCCATCTCACTCTTCTACACCGTGATTAATCCAGATGATTCATTCCTCTTCCTCAGGAGCTGGGTGTCTTGACAAGAAGTCCGCTCCAACATTTTCCTTCCCAGGAATGTACTCCACTGTGAAATTATAGGGTTGAAGTAACAAAGACCACCGCATCAAACGCGCGTTGAGCTTCTGTGAAGTAGCCAGGAACATCAGGGGCTGATGATCCGACTGAACCCGAAACTTGACTCCATACAAATATGGCTGGAATTTTTGCACTGCCCATACGAGGGACAAGCACTCTCTCTCGACGGTTGAATAATTTCTCTCCGCCGGGAGTAGTTTCTTACTTGCGTATGCTACAGGTTTCAAAACCGTAGCATCGTCTTTTCCTTCCTGTAACAGAGCTGCCCCAATCCCAATTGCACTCGCATCCGTTCTCAACACAAATGGTTTGGAAAGGTCAGGGAGCTGTAATACAGGTTTGCTGACCAAGGCCTCCTTTAACTGACTATAGGCATTCTCACATTCTGGTGTCCAAATGATTTGGTCCGGGAATCCCCTTTTCAAGGTTTCCATCAACGGAGCTCCCAGTTCAGTGAAATGTGGGATAAATTTGTGGTAGAACCCACACAACGAGAGAAAAGATCGCACATCCTTCTTCGTTTTTGGCCTTGGTGCATTTCTGATTTTCTCCAGGTTCTTCTCTTCTGGGACAATGTGTCCTGGAGTGATGGTGTGACCTAGAAATTCCAGAGTCTGGTAACCAATCATGCACTTGGTTGGACGAGCGGTAAGCCCTGCTTCCTTGAGCCTATTAAACACTCTCTCCAAGGATTGTAAGTGGTCATCCAAGCTGTCACTGGAAATCAGAATATCATCCATGAATGAGATGATGGACGGATCCTGTAAAGGATCAAGTAAAGTCCTCATCATGCGTGTAAACACACTAGGTGCATTGCTGAGTCCAAAGGGCATGACCTTGAATTCGTAGTGTCCACTGGGTGTACTGAAAGCCAACAGTGGTCGAATCTCCGGTTTGACTGGTATCTGATAGTAACCCCGACTCAGATCCACCTTTGAAAAGTACCGAGCCTTATGGAGCCTAGCGAATAACTGCGTTGGATTCGGCAAAGGTTCCACCTGAAACTGTGTATGACTGTTCAGAAGTCGGTAATCTATACACAACCGGTGTTCTCAACTTGGTTTGCGTAACAAAACTACCCCTGCGTTGTATGGGGATGTGGATGGTGCAATCACGTCATCCTCCAGCAGTTTCTGTATTTCCTCCTCCAGGGCCTTTTCTTTAGAGAATGGCACTGGGTAAACCTTTTGACAAACAGGTTCCTGTGTGGTCAAAGTATTCTCGAACTCAACCAACCTCGTTCGTCCTGGTTTATCAGTCAGTATCTCCTTATGAGACTTGAGAACCTGGGTTATCCTTTCCCTCTCCTGGGAGGTCAGATCAGGGTTCACTTGCACATCCTTATAGGTTTCCTGGTGTACCAAGGGATATTCCCTGCCCTCGCTGGTTTCCACTTCAGTCTCCACTGCAACTGCCATTGCCATGAGGTGAGCTGCGTTGTCTCCGGGTCTCTCTTCGTATTTCCGCAAGAGGTTGATATGGAAAATCTTCGAATTTCCCCGGATCCGGATCTGCTAGTTGGTTCTGGATATCACCCTTTCCACGGGAAATGGTCCTTGCCAACCTATCTCCAGTTTGTTGTTTCCCGTTGGGAGTAGCAACAAGACTTTATCTCCCACCTCTAGAGATCTTTCTTTAGACCTACGGTTGTAGTAAGCCGCATGTCTTTTTCTGGCCTTTTTCAAGTTTTGATTTGCCAGAGTCCATCCCTTGTGGAGTTTTTCTTTCAGTTCCTCCACGTATTTATAGGATGAGATCACTTCTTCTGACGTCCCCTCTTCAGTCCAACTCCTCAACATGGCTTCCAACGGTCCTTTGATTGGACGACCAAACAGCAACGTAGCGGGTGGTAGTCCTGTTGAGCCATGAGGAACTTCCCGATAGGCAAACAGGGCTGCTGGGATATATTCATCCCACCTATCAGGTTTTTCCTGCGCTAGTTTCCTGAGCATTATCATCAACGTGCCGTTGAAACGCTCTACTTGTCCATTGGCTTGAGGGTGGTAAGGGCTGGTATGTATGTGGTTAGAGTGAAACACCCTAAATACCTCCTCCATGAGTTTTCCACAAAACTGAGACCCATTGTCCGTCAGAATTTGATCCGTAAAGCCTAATCTGGTAAAGGCCTCCATCAGTGCGTCCGCCACTCGTTTCGAGTCAATCGTGGTCAACGGTATGGCCTCACCCCACATTGTACAGCAATCCACCATTGAGAGTATATACATGTTCCTCTTCCTAGTCCTGGGAAGTGGACCCACGATATCGATGGCTACCCTCTCGAAAGGAGAGTTCATGATGGGCATATCACCCAACACCACCGGTGCTGTCCAGTGTTTCGGTGCCACCCTCTGGCACTCAGGGCATGACTTCACATACCGACGCACATCATCTGTCATTCCCGGCCAATAGTAATGGCAGGAAATCCGCTGCATGGTGGCGGCAATACCCATGTGTCCAATAAAGGAGATGGTATGCCCCATATGAAGAATCTGGGACCGGTGAGCTTTCGGGACGACCAACTGACCGTATAGGTTGTCTCCCCTTCCTGCTCTCCTGTATAGTATCCTATTCTTCATGTAGTACTGTCCCCGTCCTGGTGGATCAGCACTTTT
This sequence comes from Cepaea hortensis, assembly GCA_963921405.1. NCBI lineage: Eukaryota > Metazoa > Mollusca > Gastropoda > Stylommatophora > Helicidae > Cepaea > Cepaea hortensis. The sequence continues at coordinate 702,970 of OY992889.1, read as the reverse complement.
CTGCAGCTTTCTGTAGCAAGGACGTAAAGTATCATCCTCACTCTGGGCAGTTCGTAGCTCCCCCGGCATTGGGTTAGTCACAATTGCTTCTGCCTCTTCCGTTATCGTCTGAGAGCGAGTCTGTATTGCTCCCATATGGATTGGCTCCCTGGGCATTCCCAGAAAGACATACCAGCAACCGAGGATTAGGGAGAAAATGGGATCGGTCAATACAGCGGCCTTGATGGTGCCGGTGACGTACCTTGACCGAATCTCCACATTAGCAATGGGCAACTTCATGGCCACAGCACTCTTCTGTGCAGGCTGTATCTCCATGGTCTCACCTGTGAATTGTTCTGGATGTACCAGATCCGCAGAAATCACGGCCTCCACGTCCAGTCCTGTGTCGTATAAACACTCCACTTGACGACCGTTAACCTCTACCAATTCCACTACAGGTGATTTTTCCTGGTCTGGAGTCTCTTCCTCGGCCTCGACCTGTTCGGTGGGCTCCACCTTAGGTTTCCCGGGGCACACGACGAATTGAGTGTCTCCTGACTTTTGTACTGCAGTCAATAGCATTGTGCATATTCGACTTGCATTGGTTGCACCATTTCCCTGTCCTAGATTTTCTATTGCAGGACTTGAGTGAGCTCTCCTGGTGGCGAGCTTCCTTGTTGACCTTGGCATTTTCCGTGACAACCTCCTTGGAAGTCACTTGACATGCTGCGAAGTGAGGGTTCTTTGCCTTCGATTTGCAATCCCTCGTATTGTGAGAGTGTGACTTACAAATTGCACACCACTTCTCCGACCACGGTCGTTTTGGTGTAGAGCTTGAAGTGCTTTTGCTTCCCTCCTTCTTCTTCTCTGAACTATCCTCTGATTTTTGCACATAAGGTTCCCACTTTTTTGTTCCTGAGTTTTTGGCTTTCTTCTTGTCATGTTTCTCTTGACTTTTGGAGTTGGTGGAAAGGTTTTCCCCTGTCTCCCCATGTACTTCGACGAAGCGTTCTGCTAATTTAGTCACGCGGTCAATACGTTCCGCTCCTTGTTCTCCCAGGAACGTCCTGAGAGGTTTAGACATTTGCTTCTTCAGCTGGTCGACCACCATGAGCTCTTCCAGACTTTCATAGTCATGTGCGAACCCAGCCAAATCCATCCACTTATGGAGATAACATTTTAGACGCAAACTGTAGGCGGCACACAACTCCCCCGGTTCTCGTTTCGCTGCTCGAAATTTTTTCCGGTAGGTGTGTGAAGTAACCTCGAATCGTTTCAGCAGAGCCGTCTTTAATTCGTCGTAATTGTTCTCATGTCCTGGTGGCAGACGAGAATAAACCTCGTAGCCGGTCCCGCGTAATCCCTGGGATAGCTTGAGATTCCATTTGTTACGCTCCAGACCCATAGCAACAGACATTGCCTCGAAGCGTTGAAGGTACTGGTCAATCTTCTCTTTGTCCTCCTCGTAGACCGCTAAAGGAAACTTCATAGCATGGTACCCATGTCCACCTACTGATGTTGAGCCTGAGATGGATGAACCTCCAACTGCTCCCTCAGTTTCCCCATTAGATTGACTCTTCAACTTGAGTTCCCTCATCCGGTACTCGTGCTCCCTTTTCTGAGCTTCTTGTTCAGCTTCCAGTTTCCTAGTTGCTTGCTCAGCTTCCAATTTCCTAGCTTCTTGTTCCAACTCCATCCTTCTCAATTCCAGCTCGGCCTTTCGATCTTCCCTTTCTGCTTGACGATATTCTCTCTCCACTTCCTGTATGTAATCCGTTAGAGCGGAACTCGACAGTCCCATTTCTTCCCCCTTTGCCTTTAATTCTGCAGTGTTTAGTTTAGGGGTGGCCATTTTACAGAGAGGTAAGCTAGCAGGCCGAGTACAATATAAAGGTAAATTACTATATAGATATATGAACAAGTACTATAAATCTAGATATTACCACACACAGCACATTCACTCAGTGAAAAGAGTAGAATCAGGACCACAGACCTGGTCGTCCACTTGGAGTGCACTTCTTCAAAACCAGTGTTGAGTTTCCTAGTAACTGGTGGGGAACCTTAGGTAACACTGCAGTCTAACAAATCACATCTACAAATTGCCATGACATGCACGTGAACCATTAAATCCACTAATAAGCACAAGGTAGACATTATTCCAATAGAACCGCAGTGCCGAAGCACGTCCGCTAAAATCCAAGGTTTGAGTTCAACTCTCCTCTCCAATCATGGTTTTCTGGCAAACCCCTAAAATTGGTCACGTGACATGGTTGATGTCCTGCAGGTGTTATTTGGGCATATCATCCATTGTCAAGAATCTATTTTCCCTGGCTCCATCAATGTGAGAGTTGTCATCAGTTGTTTAGATTCCCAAAACAAGCCAGCGAGTTCCTGTATACTCCCAACAACAGTTGCCAATAACCAGCCGTCAATCTTCTGTCGACTGGTGACAATCACCGCTGCCATTTCTGTTTGATGTCTGGAAATTCTAATTGACAGACGGACTGTTTCCTGTCCCTAGCTGCCAATTCCGGTTGTCTGTGACTGTTGACAACTGTCAAAGCGATGTATGCATTCATCTCACTTCCGAATGTTCCTATGTTTGCTGACCAGATGTACAAGTACAGCTGTTATTTATGCCCGACCTGTTTGGGAACACGTGCAGCCATAACTATGAATGTTTTCTCTGTATTAGTTGAAACAATTGTCGCTTAGCAGATCGTCCGTTTAATCAGAAATCCTCTTATAGTAATCAGCTGGTCAAACGCGGTGTTTTATTTTGTGACAGTAGCACGCCTGTAGAAAGTGTCACCGAGCACAAGACACTGGGTCTTATCATAGATCACAATCTAACCCTTAATTCCCATGTTCACTATGTCGTTAAACAAATATCATAAACAATATGATAACTTACCAAAATCAAACATGTCCTTGATGAAACCTTAAGAAAGATATTATATACTTCCCACATACAACCAAATATTGACTATTGCTCCACAATGTGTTATGAATGCTCCAAATCATTAACAAAACGACCTTATTCAATCCAGAATAGGGCAGTGCGTTCAAACAGGTTGCAACTGTATGTATAATGATTGATAGTGTCTTTGATTTCTTGTGGAAGATTATTCCACAATTGAGTGGCAGAGTATGCTAAGCTTGTTTTATATAAGTCTATCCTAGGTTTAGGGACATGAAGTATATTTAGTCGTTCGCTATGTCTAGCGTTATATTTAAACAATGGCCAAATGTAGATTGGGGCATTTTGAAATATGATTTTGTGAGTTAGTTTAGCCTTATTAAAAAGTAGGCGTTTGTGGCACTCTTCCGGTACAATGGCGACAAGATGAAGCGTTTCTTTTCGGAGGGACGCTATTTAGTGTTTTTCATTGGATTTCGTGTGATTTCCTTTGGATTCCCTGTGAATAGTGTTTCCCTGTGGATTATGGGATGTTATATTGTGTTCCTTTTATTGGAAGTTTTCAAAAGAAGCCACGGAAGGCAGGTGGTGGATGTAATTTTGAGGGCAGCCGACAGATATTTGTGGGTCATGGCCTCGAGTTACACGACGGCAGGCAGAGGAACTCGTCTTGAGTCAATGGTTGCTGTCTCCGACCAGTAAGGTCACTGCCATAGAGGAAAGCAACGGCAAACTACCTCTTTAAAAGTGCCTAGTATATCACGATTCGCTTAAAGACCGATCATCGCAAGACACTGGTGATCGAGTGAAATGGCGAGTCATGACCGCCCACGCTTTCCGGCATGGCACATGATTGATTGATTGATTGAGTAACTGAAGACGTTCATGTAGGTTAGAATTGTCTGTAAACTTATCACCATTGATTAGACGCACTGCCCTTTTCTGGAGTAAAAAAAGGCGTTTTGTTATTGATTTGGAGCATCTATCCCAGATTGTGGAGCAATAATCAATATGTGTTTGTATGTGGGAAGTATAGAATATCTTTCTTGTATTTTCGTCGAGGAAGTTTTTAATTTTGGCAAGTTGGTATACTTTTTTGGCTATTTGTTTAACTAGAGCATGAACATGGGAATTAAAGGATAGATTTTGATCAATGATAAGACCCAGTGCCTTGTTCTCGGTTACACTTTCTACAGGCGTGCTACCAATGTGCAGCTGAAGAGTTCTCTGTGAGTTTAGAGTGTGAAGTCTTTGCCTGGTTCTTATTAACATATATTTTGTTTTAGAAATGTTAATTTGCATGCGGTTTGCATGACTCCAGTTAACTACACTATTTATTTACTGTTGCAAGGATAATCCTAGCACATTACGATCAATAGCGTTTGTATATACTGTGCACTCGTCTGCAAATAGATCGCAGGACGATGACAGAACGAACGAACGAACGAACGAACGAAATTTATTTTAAAAGGGTAACAAATTGGGCACGCAGGCCCGTCTTACATTCGGCCCTTTCGATCACTCATCTTTCATTCATCAAATGTGCATGTTACATTTACATACGGAAAAACACATTGTCAAATTGATTTTGTAAGCAAAAATAATGCATATTACGCATGGTACATTCACATCGTGGAAAAATAAAACATTATCAAATGAAAGTGCATATTGCAATGTTGTGAGACACATCCCCTATCCACCCTCACACCCCGCAGCCACCCACACATCCCTCAGCCACCCACACATCCCCCACCCGCCACACCCCCACCCACCCACACATACCTTCACGCACTCACACAGACTCAGGCAAACATACATGCCGCCACCCACCCACCGATCCCCCATCCACACATTTCCCCACCAACACATACATCCCCCACCCATCCCATAACCGACACGCACACACTCACCCACATATTCTCCACCACCCACCCACACACCCGCAACCACCCAGCAAAACACACATCACAAAACCACACACACATACCCCCGTCAACCCACACATCCCGCACCTATCCATACATACATCCTGCATCCTCACAATTTTCCCCACCCAGCCACACACACATCAGCCAACCTACACTCACTCACCCACCCAATATCCGCCACCTCTCAATTACACATCATCCACCTATACACACATCCTCACCCACAAAAACATATCCCCACCTGCCCACACATATCCCCCACCCATAAACACCCAAAAATTAACACACCTCCCACCCACACACACCCCACCACCCACATATACCCCACCCACACACATCCGTCGCCCACACACATCTTCCCACAAACACACACATCTCCCAACCATACACTCATCTCTCACACACATCCACCCACTCACGTACTCATCCATCAACCACTCACACCCACACATCACCCACCCGCCCATCAACACATGCATTTCTCATGTACCCTCCCACCCACACCCCAACCACACAGCCAAACACACATCTCCCATCCTACAGATATAAGGGAAGATCATTTATATAAATGGCAAATAACAGAGGGCCAAGTATAGACCCCTGAGGTACTCCAGTATTAATGGTAATGGCTTGGGACAGAGATTTATTGTATGATACTACTTGTTTTCTGTCTAATAAGAATGAGTTTATTAATGTCACTTTATTAAAGCTTACTTTCATTGTTTCTAGTTGTTTTTAAAAATTAGAATAGTATGATCTATCATATCGAATGCTTTTTTAAATTCTATAAACATCGTTCCACATAGAGTATCGTTGTTAATATTGTGATGCCAGTTTCCTATCATGTTTGTTAAGGCCGTATGGTAGGAATATGTTGGCCGAAATCCTGAGTGACTGTCAGCTATTGGTTTGTGGCGAACTAAGTGCTCTAGTGTTGTTTTGTGGATGTGCTTTTCTAGCGGTTTGGATAAAGAGGATAATATGGAAATTGGCCTATAATTACTCATGATGCAATCTTCTATTGAACCAGCTTGTGAGGATACACTTTAGCGATTTCGAAGGCTGATGGGAAGTGACCTTTTGTGAAAAATTGATTGTATATAAAAGTTAGTGACTCGCAGATTGCGGATGCAGCATATCGAAGGATCCGATTACTGATTCCATCTAGTCCTGATGAGTTATTGTTTTTTAGGTTACTGAGATGAGTAAATACTTCAGTGGTCGTCATTAGCGGTATTTTTGTGGAAATGTCTCCATAGCATTTGCTCTTACAGAATGATGATAATAAAGATATGTCATGAAGCACATCTGGTATTGCAGCCTTCAGTTGGTTTATGTCAGACTGAAAGAAACTACTGAATTGATCACATGTAACCTGATTTGATGGTAACGATTGTGATGATTTGTGTTTGTTTGTCAAGCTATTAATTGCTTTTCATATATCTTTAGTGTTGGTTTTATCTATTATTAAGTTCTTAAAATAGTTTTTCTTTTCCTTTCGAATAACATATTAAACTTTGTTTCCCAGACTACGGTACATAGTTAGATCTCCATTTTTATGTGCCCTGTCTCGGTCTCTCATAAGTTCAACTACCTCCTGTGTGATCCACGGGGGCTTAGTGGGATGTTTAACACGAACTTCCTTAAATGGAACATGCTTACCAAATACGCTTAGAAAGGTCTTCAGCCTGTGGCCCAGAGCATCATCTGGATCAGGAAGCTGTTAAACATAGTCCAGAGATGAGTTGAGCAAGTCTTGTAAAAAGGAATCTTGATTGAAGTTTTTGTAATTTCTATATTTTATACTTATATATTTGTGTTTCGGAGTTTTGGTACCTCTTTTCGACCACGTGCAGCATACTGGGTAGTGATCGCTCATTGCATTAATAGGTACAGTACATTCTGTGATGTTGTCAGCACACGTTGTATAGATATGATCTATAAGTGTTGCAGATGATTTTGTTATTCTAGTGGCTTGTTTGACTAACTGTTGGAAGTTATATGACTCTATTATTTTTTCCCATATTTTGTTTGATTTGTTAGTGTCTATGTTGAAGTCACCTAGCAGTATTATTTCTCTCGCATTACTAAAGACTACATCCATAATAGTGGTGAGTTTTTCCTACCAGATATTTCCTGCACTGGGGTTTCGATAAAGATAGCCAACTATTAGGGGTATGAGAGAGACAGACAGAAAGACAGACAGACAGACAGACAGACAGACAGACAGACAGAGGAGGGAAGGAGAGATAGAAAGAGAGAGAGAGAGAGAGAGAGAGAGAGAGAGAGAGAGAGAGAGAGAGAGAGAGAGAGAGAGAGAGAGTAGATGTTATGAAGTGTGACAGAGAGAAATGGTACTCTGTAATCAAATGCGTGATTGTTGTGTGGGTGTGTCCGTCTGACGACTGATGTCTTGTGCTGCAGACTCTGGACACCAACTTTGAGCAGTCGAGCCCGAGCTTCCAGGCGGTCAAGGAAATCAACCGTCTCTTCAACGACACCTTCGGCACGGGGGAGGCGCGGCTGGCCGACCTCCTGCCCTGGCTCAGCAAGCTGGGTTACGGCAAGTACGCTCATCGCCTGGAGGAGGCACTGGCACTCAGGGATCACTTTTGGGAACAAGAGCTGCAGCTTCTCAAGGTAGGGATCGTGTCAGCAGTGTTGGTTAGTACACACACACAGACACACACACACAGACACACACACACACACACATTTATACACACACATACACACACACAGACACACAGACACACATACAAGCAACACACACACATACATATATATATATATATATATATATATATATATATATATATATATATATATATATACATACACACACAACACACAAATACACACGACACACACATACACATAACACACACACAAATATATAAACAAACACACAAACATACACATACACAACATACACAACACACACAAGCACACACACACACACACACACACACACACACATATATATATATATATATATATATATATATATATATATATATATATATATATAAAGAAACACAAAATACACACACATGCACACACACAAACATACAAACGGAGACAAAACACACAAACATTCACACAACACACAAACACACACACACACACAATACACATGCGTGAACATACACACTATACACACACACAGACATACACGCAGGCCAACAGATGGACAGGACGCCGCTCTGTTTGCCTGTATGTGTGTTTGATGATGGGTGGCGGAGAAGGGATATCCCCTATCAAAGGAGAAGTAAGGTGCCTCCTTTCCTCTGCTAACCTACGGGACACCCTTGGGCAAGGTGGAGTACCCGTTTAGCTTCCCGATCAGGGTTACGTGAAGCCAGGGGGCAGGTGGTGGATGAAGTTGAAGAGCAGCCGACATGTAGTCGGTAATTTCACCACATTACGCAGATGCTCTCTTTTTGAAGACAGTGGCTACGGTCATCGACCAGTAAGGTCACTGCTAAAAAGGAAAGCGATGGCAAACTACTTTCTTTGCAGATGTCAAGAAAGTCATGGGTTGTAGTTTGATATAAAATCAGAGAAATGGCGTAAATGGGTGCTCCAAATGAGCATCCTCTCCCGTTAGGGGTAGTCATGTGCACCATGTGATCGCCGACCGTCAGCAGGAGACCAAAGAGTAACAGTATTTAAAATGGGAACATGGGACGTGGGGGTGGGGATGGCAAACTGGCCAATATCCAGCAAGAAATGAGAAAATTGAATATTAACATTTTGGGTATATGTGAGACCAGATGGAAAGGGGTTGGCATGATAACATCCGAGCAATATAAAACAATTCATTCTGGCGGAGAGAAAAAACATCAAGGGGTAGCATTTACAATGGATCTAGAGATATCAACATGTATCAAAGGATGTAGGATTGTGTCAGGCAGAATATCACTGGTACAGTTAAGTGGCAGACCTTTTGATATCAACATTATTCAAGTTTATTATCAACAAAAGACAGTAGTGATGACCGCATTTATGCATTTTATAATGATTTGGAGAATGTCTTCAAGAAATGCAAGAATTCAGAATTAAATATTATAATGGATGACTTTAATGCTAAAGTTGGAAATCAACAAGATGGATGCACAGTGGACAAGTATGGGCCAGAAGAACAATGGAAGAGGTTGCAGACATTGCAGTGGGCAAATGAGCCTGATATGATTATTGGAAACACCTGGTATCAACGTCACCCAAGGAGATTAGTTTAGTTAGTTTAGTTTAGTTTAGTCGATGGATCAACATCACGGCGCACGGGTGCAACCCATAAGTGCTCCGTTCTCCTCCTAACTCAAACCTGAGTCTGGAGAAACTCAGCTCAATGCACGAACTCCGTAGCACCGGCGAGGATCCTGAAATACTTTGGGTAGATTTTTAAACTCGAAATTTTGCCTGGTCAGCGCTATTAGGCTACTCTTTTTCGATTTCCAACTGCCAAGGGATTTTATACGTGCGCAACAATACACACGGGCGTCCGATCTCACTACTCAGAGACCAGGAGCAATTTTATTACTAGAAGTCCACGTGAAAAAATCCCGGTCCTCACCGGGGCTTGAACCCGGGACCTCCAGCACTCGAGGCGGACACCATACCTCGAGACCACGCAGCCCCCCTTAAGGATTATGGACACTGAGGAGCCCTGATCATTAAATCAGAAATCAGATTGATAACATTCTCAACAGAAGATTTCAAATTCCCTTAAAGATCACAAGAAATATACAAAGAGCAGACTGCTACAGCAATCATAAGCAATATACATATACAATTAAAGAGAGTCAAATATACACCAAGATACACAAAATGTGATCTACGGGCACTGAAGAGTGAGGAGATGAAAGATAAATTCAACGTACGTAGAGATAAAGAACATATTTGATGCACTGGCTGATCTGGAAATTCTGTTTAATTATGTCAGTGACTAATGGGAAATATTGAAGAACTCAGTCAACAAGGTTACCGCTATACCAAAAATGAAGATGATTAGAAGTAAGAAATGTATGCCGGAAGACATCTTAAAACTAATAGAATTAAGAAGAAATGACAAAAATAATCATGACAAATATGAAGATAATCACACAAAAATTAGGAAATTGTTCAAAGAGGCAAAAGAAGCATGGCTTGAGGAAAATTGCAGGGAAATTAAAAACTAATACAACACTCGGGATACCAAATTAATGCACAAAAGAATTAAGGACATCAGTAAGAAAAGAACACACACATCAACGGGTTGCCTAACAACCAAAGATCACAAAATTAAAATATAAAAACATCAGATTGTAAATGCATGGCAAAATTATGTGAAAGACCTTTATAATGATACAAGATAAGACCAGTATGATAGTCTGAATAATAATGAAGGACCATCAATTTTGAAGATGGCAATTTAGAATGCTCTTAACCATATGAAAACTGGCAAGACCCCGGGTACAGATAACATCACAGTAGAAATGATCAATGCCATAAAGGAATATGGAATAGACCAAGTCGCCAGACTTCTGAACGCAATATACGATACAGGAGATATACCTCCTGAATGATGCACTTCTATACTTATTGCAATCCTGAAGAAATCAGGAGCCTTGGAATGTGATCAACATCGAACAATTAGAATAATGGGCCACATCGCGAAATTGTTTACTAAGAATAATCATGCAAAGAGTTAAGAAGAAAATACAACCAGAAATATGAGAAGAACATAATTCGTTCGTAGAAGGCAAGGGCACAGTAAATGCTGTGTGCTTGCTGATAAAATTAATTGAGCCTTTTACAGAATTAAACAAAGACCTACATTTTAACGTCATTGACTACACAATGGTTTTCGATAAAGTAAGACATGTGAACATAATAAAAATACTTACAGATCTGCAAACGGATGAGAAAGACATTAGACTTGTAAAAAACATACACGTTTATTGTAAACAACAAGCTGCCATAAAGACAAATAATGTAGTAAGTCAATATCAGCCTATTTAGAGAGGTGTGCGGCAGGGATATGTAATGTCTCCAGATCTCTTTTCTCTATACAATGAAAATATTTTTTGGAGATTTAGAAGATACGAGAGGAATCCTCATTGGGGGACTTAACATCAATAACATTAGACATGCGGATGATACAGTATTGATTGCAGACAATGAACAGGATCTGCAACATTTATTAGATGCGGTTATTGTACACAGTGAACAACTAGGGTTAGAATTAAATTGTTGATTATGGTCGTCTCTGAGAAGAAAGAAATACCACAATGTACTATAACGATAAATGGGGATATTCTTAAACAAGTGAATCGGTACATCTACCTCGAAACAGTCATAGCATCTGATGGTAGGCGCTGTGAAGAGATTAGAACAAGAATCGGTACATCTACCTCGGAACAGTCATAACATCTGATGGGAGACGCTGTGAAGAGATTAGAACAAGAATCGGTACATCTACCTCGAAACAGTCATAACATCTGATGGGAGACGCTGTGAAGAGATTAGAACAAGAATCGGTACATCTACCTCGGAACAGTCATAACATCTGATGGGAGGCGCCTTGAAGAGATTAGAACAAGAATCGGTACATCTACCTCGAAACAGTCATAACATCTGATGGGAGGCGCCTTGAAGAGATTAGAACAAGAATCGGTACATCTACCTCGAAACAGTCATAACATCTGATGGGAGGCGCCTTTAAGAGATTAGAACAAGATTGCTATGGCAAAGTTGACCTTTTGCAAGATTGAAAACATACTGACTAATAACAAGGTGTCAATTGCAACAATGAAACGAGTGTTAGGCGCTATAAAGAACCTATACATTTGTGAGCATGTGAAGCGTAGACAATGAGTAGACAAGCTGAAGAACATCTATTGGCGGTGGAAATTTTCTGAGGAAAATGCAGAGAATAACATAGACGGATAGAGAAACCAATGATCAAGTCCTGCAAGAAACAAATTAAAACCGCAAACTTATTAGAGAAATTAGACGCCGACCGTAAAACTTATTTTTGGGCATGTTACGAGAAGAAGTAAACTAGAGAACTTGGTGACAACTGGCAAGATTGAGAGAAAAAACAAGGGGAATGCAGAGAAGTAAATATCTGGATGACTTGACCACATGGCATAGTGAAGACAAGAACACAGAGCTGATCCATGACTCTGGTGATCGCGTGAGATTGCGAAATATGACAGGTCACACTTACCAACATATACTTGATGATGATGTATGAACATGCGCAGTTTCTCTCTCTCTCTCTGTCTCTGTCTGTGTCTGTGTCTGTGTTTGTCTGTCTGTCTCTCTCTCTCTCTCTCTCTCTCTCTCTCGGTCTGTCTGTCTGTCTGTCTCTCTCTCACTCCCTCTCCATATTTACCTGTGTTTTAATTTAAACTCACTAACGGACTCACACACTTTATGCACACACAGATATTTATACTGCTATGCACAGAGAGAGAGAGAGAGAGAGAGAGAGAGAGAGAGAGAGAGAGAGAGAGAGAGAGAGAGAAGAGAAGAGAGAGAGATTATTAGTCAAAGCCACATGCGTGCACACATTCCACAGAAGTCACATAAAACCAGAAACTAATTCTGCCGATGATTCGCTTCAGGAGCGAGAAGACTCAGAGTGCATCGTCCAGAGATTGTTATCCCTGACCACTGACCTGAAGGCTGACCACATGGACATCACAGAGGCCACTGCCAAGGAAGTCTTCACCAACCTCATCCTGGCAGGTGAGGGCGTATAGCCGTGTGCGAAGTCTCTAGTCCTGAGAGCTTTCATTGTTGTGGGTATCTTAGACATGTCACGTGATGAACTTTCACCTCTATAGCCACCCAGACTGCTGCAGCTATTTCACCAATCTCTACCCGTAAACCCACATTACCAATCTCTACCGTTACACCCACATTACCAGTCTCTACCGTTACACCCACATAACCAATCTCTACCCTTAAACCCACATTACCAATCTCTACCCTTAAACCCACATTACCAATCTCTACCCTTAAACCCACATTACCAATCTCTACCGTTACACCCACATAACCAATCTCTACCCTTAAACCCACATTACCAATCTCTACCGTTACACCCACATTACCAATCTTTACCCTTAAACCCACATTACCAATCTCTACCCTTAAACCCACATAACCAATCTCTACCGTTACACCCACATTACCAATCTCTACCCTTAAACCCACATTACCAATCTCTACCCTTAAACCCACATAACCAATCTCTACCGTTACACCCACATAACCAATCTCTACCCTTAAACCCACATTACCAATCTCTACCCTTAAACCCACATTACCAATCTCTACCGCTACACCCACATAATCAATCTCTACCCTTAAACCCACATTACCAATCTCTACCCTTAAACACCACATTACCAATCTCTACCGTTACACCCACATAACCAATCTCTACCCTTAAACCCACATTACCAATCTCTACCGTTACACTCACATTACCAATCTTTATCCTTAAACCCACATTACCAATCTCTACCGTTACACCCACATTACCAGTCTCTACCGTTACACCCACATTGCCAATCTCTACCCTTAAACCCACATTACCAATCTCTACCCTTAAACCCACATTACCAATCTCTACCCTTAAACCCACATTACCAATCTCTACCCTTAAACCCACATTACCAATCTCTACCGTTACACCCACATAACCAATCTCTACCCTTAAACCCACATTACCAATCTCTACCCTTAAACCCACATTAACAATCTCTACCCTTAAACCCACATTACCAATCTCTACCGTTACACCCACATAACCAATCTTTACTCTTACACCCACATTACCAATCTCTACCGTTACACCCACATAACCAATCTTTACTGTTACACCCACATCACCAATCTCTACCGTTACACCCACATAACCATATTTACTGTCACGCCCACATTACCAATCTCTACCGCCACACCCACATCACCAATCTCTACCGTTACACCCACATTACCAATCTCTACCGTTACACCCACATCACCAATCTTTACTGTTACACCCATATTACCAATCTCTACCGCCACACCCACATCACCAATCTCTACCGTTACACCCACATTACCAATCTCTACCGTTACACCCACATCACCAATCTTTACTGTTACACCCATATTACCAATCTCTACCGCCACACCCACATCACCAATCTCTACCGTTACACCCACATTACCAATCTCTACCGTTACACCCACATCACCAATCTTTACTGTTACACCCACATCACCAATCTCTACCGCTACACCCACATCACCAATCTCTACCGCTACACCCATATCAGATTGTGACTTGCGAGATATTGACTGTGTGACCCGTGGAGTGCAGATATTGACTATATGACCCGTGGGGTAGAGATATTGACTATATGACCCGTAGAGTGCAGATATTGACTATATGACCTATGGAGTGCAGATATTAACTGTATGACACAATGAGTGAAGATATTGACTATTTGACCCATGGAGTGCAGATATTGACTGTATGTCACATGAAGTGCAGATATTGACTATATGACCCGTAGAGTGCAGATATTGACTATATGACCTATGGAGTGCAGATATTAACTGTATGACACAATGAGTGAAGATATTGACTATTTGACCCATGGAGTGCAGATATTTGACTGTATGTCACATGAAGTGCAGATATTGACTATATGACCCGTGGAGTGCAGATATTGACTGTGTGACCCGCTGAGTGTAGACATTGACTGGCACACAAACTACAGCAAATTAAAAGAGGAGTGGCCAAATAAAAACACTACGCAGGAAGCTAAAGAAGGCTGATAAACCAACATAGAACTGATGTTGTTAGCCGCTACACGCTGCGGTATTTGCTGAGGAGGGAATCCGAGTACTTAAAAGTCGCTTAAAAGTCGACAGGGTCGACTTTATTGCACGGGTTTTATCCCATATGGCTCGGTCTCTTTCCGAGGCACGGAAAGCGTCGCACAAAGCACGAACTCCGTAGCTTTTAGCGACGACCCACAGGAGTCTCCGAAACATTTAACTCGTAAACCGAAGGACGCGGCCCGGAATCGAACCCACGACCTTCGGAGCACGAGATAAACGGCTTAACCACTTCGCCACGAGTACTTATGGACTTAATGGTTCGATGTGCAATGAGGATGATCTGTCGACTAACTAACTAACTAGATATTGACTGTGTGACCCGTGGAGTGCAGATATTGACTAAATGACCCATGGAGTGCAGATGGATGTTCGTCCATCACGAATGATGAGGACCATTCATTCATTGCATCTTTGATTTGATGAAGAACGAATGACTTGCGCTTTAGTTTGGATTATAGCGAGGTAGTGGTCTCGCAACTCCGTCGACCTCGCTCTCTCGTCTGCGTCCATCTGGTTCCAGTGGCGAGCTTGGCGAGACGACTGGAGACGGACAAAGATGCAGTGGACGTTAGGCTACCACGGCCAGTTATCCCTGTATATATTGGCTCTCGAGAGCCTCGTGCAAACGGCCCTTCCGTCAATTCCTTTAATTTTCAGTTTTAAGACAAGCGTAGCGACAAGCGAATGAGCGTATGACTACTGATAGGATCAATCAGATATCCATCGGATAGACGGACTGTCCGCCAGAACAGACCACACACACATGCGGCTAGCGAGAAACTGCCCACAGAAGATATTGCTCATCTAAGTTGCGAACAAATCTTCCGATTTACGGCCGAGCCTCAGCAGTTCGCAATGCATATGACTGCTGGCAGGATAGACTACACACGCACACGCAGGCCAAGAGTAGCATCGCTAAAGCGCGCCCTCCCGGTACAAGGTGATACATGCAAAACCACTGGACGCCTACCGACGAGCTTTCAAGCTACGCCGGCAGGACTGACCGAAAAGCTATACCAGCTTACTGACTGCAGGCCCACTACTCATCGAGAGAGAGAGAGAGTGGGCGCTTATCGAGACTTTGTCGAACAAATTTGCTCTTTTGCCCGCTCAAACCACGACCCTGGCTGCACGATGCGGTTACATTCTCGAAACGCCTGCCTCGCTAACTTGCGTTGGCTGGGAAGATCCCATTTTGGTGCACCTCACACAGCCATCCGAGACAACGAACGCTAGACGCGGCAGATATAAACTGTGTGACCGACCCGTGGAGTGCAGGTATTGACTGTGTGACCAGTAGAATGCAGATATTGACCGTGTGACCATTGGAGTGCAGATATTGACCGTGTGACCCGCTGAGTGCACATACTGACCGTGTGACCCGCTGAGTGCAGATATTGACCGTGTGTTCCACCAAGTGCAGATGTGTCCATCTATACAGGCTGCTAGCAACTTATACCCAGTACATATCTAGACGTGAAGATGTTCTATGATTGACTTCGCTTAAACCACCACAACTACCATCAACACCACCACCACCATCAACACCACAACTACCATCAACACCATCACTACCACCACCATCAACACTACCACTACCATCAACACTATCACTACCACCACCACCACCACCACCACCACCACCACCACCAACACTGTTACACCTAGTAGTAGTAGTAGTAGTAGCAGCAGCAGCAGCAGCAGTAGTAGTAGTAGTAGTAGTAGTAGTAGTAGTAGCAGCAGCAGCAGCAGCAGTAGTAGTAGTAGTATTAGTAGTAGTAGTAGTAGTAGTAGTAGTAGTAGTAGTAGTAGTAGTAGTAGTAGCAGCAGCAGCAGCAGTAGTAGTAGTAGTAGTAGTAGTAGTAGTAGTAGCAGCAGCAGCAGCAGCAGTAGTAGTAGTAGTAGTAGTAGTAGCAGCAGCAGCAGCAGCAGCAGCAGCAGCAGCAGCAGCAGTAGTAGTAGTAGTAGTAGTAGTAGTAGTAGTAGTAGTAGTAGTAGTAGTAGCAGCAGCAGCAGTAGTAGTAGTAGTAGTAGTAGTAGTAGTAGTAGTAGTAGCAGCAGCAGCAGTAGTAGCAGTAGTAGCAGTAGTAGTAGTAGTAGTAGTAGTAGTAGTAGTAGTAGTAGTAGTAGTAGTAGTAGTAGTAGTAGTAGTAGTAGTAGTAGTAGTAGCTGGTGTAGTTGTTGATGCTGTAGTATTATAGCAACAGCAACAGCAGCAGCAGCAACAATAATAACACAATCTACAATTCAATAAGTCGATAAGAGTGCCATCATGGCGCTGTGGAGTGGAGGTGCTACTGTTTCAGACACCCCACGTTATGAAACATGTCCTGCCTTGGAACCATGGCCTGATCTACAGCAACAGACAACTGACGGAGACGACAATTGAGGGCAAGAAAAATGGGCGCAGCTGCTGGACAGGTGTCCTAGTGTTGAACAATTCACTTGTGTGGGCAACATTGAACCTGGGAGTTGGCCATCGACTGTATGTGGTCGGGCCCATACCGTAAAGTCTGGTCACGCCTCTGAATACCACCCCAATCTGGCCACGCCTCTGAATGCCACCCCAACCTGACCACGTCTCTGAATGCCACCTGAAACTGACCACGCTTCTGAATGCCACCCAAATCTGGCCACGCCTCTGAATGCCACCTGAAACTGACCACGCTTTTGAATGCCACCCCAACCTGGCCACGTCTCTGAATGCCACCTGAAACTGACCACGCTTCTGAATGCCACCTGAAACTGACCACGCCTCTAAATTTCAGCTGAACCTGGCAACGTCTCTGAATGCCACCTCAACCTGGCCACGCCTCTGAATGCCACATGAAACTGACCACGCTTCTGAATGCCACCTGAAACTGACCACGCCTCTAAATGCCAGCTGAACCTGGTAACGCCTCTGAATGCCACCTCAACCTGGCCATGCCTCTGAATGGCATCTGCACCTGGCCGTTGCAAGTATCACACCTGGTGAGAGTGAGCATCTGACAATAATATTTGAATTCTCACGAGATGACGTTTATCTTGGCAGGAACTGACACCACGGCGTCCTCCCTGGCCTGCCTGCTACTGGTATTCCTACACCATCCAGCCATCCAGGAGCAGATGTGGGAGGAGATCAACCAACAAGCCGGAGACAGCCGCCTGGTGACGCTGTCAGACCGCGACCGCATGCCTTACACCCAGGCCGTGCTGTTGGAGCTGCTGCGATACATCTCCCACGTCCCGCTGGCCGTACCACACTACACCATGCGCGACACCAGTGTGCTGGGTATACCTGTCCCCAAGGATATGACAGTAAGTTGTACAGTAATCACACAATCAGTCAGTCAGTTAATCAGTCAATCTATATGTCAGACTATCAGTCAGTCTGCCTGTCTATCCATAAGCCTATCTGTCAACCAGTCTATCTGCCAGTGAATAAATCTGTCTGTCAGTCTAACAATCTATCTGTCAGTCTATCAATCTATCTGTTAGTCTATCAATAATTATGTCTGTCACTCAGTCTACCTGTAAATCTATAAATCTATCTGTCAGTCTATCAATCTATCTGTCAGTATATCTGTCAGTCTAACAATCCATCTGTCAGTCTATCAATAATTCTATCTGTCAGTCTCTCAATTTATCTATCTATCTATCTATCAAACTATATGTCAGTGTATCAATCTAACTTTCAGTCTATCAATATGTCAGTCAGTTTATCAATCTATCTGTCAATCTAACTGTCAATCAAACTATATGTCAGTCAATCAATCTATATGTTAATCAATCGATCTGTCTGTCAGTCAATCAATCTATCTGTCAATTAATCCACCTGTCAGTAAATAAATTTATATGTCAGTCAATCAGTCAATCTATCTGTCAGACAATTAATCTAGATGTCAGTCATTCAGTCTATATGTCAATCAATCAATCTATCTGTCAGTCAATCTATCTGTCAGACAATTAATCTAGATGTCAGTCATTCAGTCTATATGTCAATCAATCAATCTATCTGTCAGTCAATCTATCTGTCAGTCAATCGGTCTATTTGTCAGTCAATCAATCTATCTGTTACTCAATTAATCTATCTGTCAGTCAATCAGTCTATATGTCAGTCAGTCAATCTATCTGTCAATCAATCAATCTATCTGTCAGTTAATCGGTCTATTTGTCAGTCATTATATCTATCTGTCAGTCAGTCAATCAATTAAATAATCCGCCTGTCAGTCAGTCAATCAATATATCTGATAGTCAGTCAGTCTATCTGTCAGTCAATAAATTTATCTGTTAGTCTATCAATCTATCTGTCAGTCAATAAATCTATCTATCAGCCTATCAATCTATCTGTCAGTTTTATCAATCTATCTGTCAGTCTATCAATCTATCTGTCAGTCTATCGATCTATCTGTCAGTCTATCGATCTATCTGTCAGTCTATCGATCTATCTGTCAGTCTATCGATCTATCTGTCAGTCTATCGATCTATCTGTCAGTCTATCAATCTATCTGTCAGTCTATCAATCTATCTGTCAGTCTATCGATCTATCTGTCAGTCTATCGATCTATCTGTCAGTCTATCGATCTATCTGTCAGTCTATCAATCTATCTGTCAGTCTATCGATCTATCTGTCAGTCTATCGATCTATCTGTCAGTCTATCAATCTATCTGTCAGTCTATCGATCTATCTGTCAGTCTATCGATCTATCTGTCAGTCTATCGATCTATCTGTCAGTCTATCAATCTATCTGTCAGTCTATCGATCTATCTGTCAGTCTATCAATCTATCTGTCAGTCTATCGATCTATCTGTCAGTCTATCGATCTATCTGTCAGTTTATCGATCTATCTGTCAGTCTATCGATCTATCTGTCAGTCTATCGATCTATCTGTCAGTCTATCGATCTATCTGTCAGTCTATCAATCTATCTGTCAGTCTATCGATCTATCTGTCAGTCTATCAATCTATCTGTCAGTCTATCGATCTATATGTCAGTCTATCGATCTATCTGTCAGTCTATCGATCTATCTGTCAGTCTATCGATCTATCTGTCAGTCTATCAATCTATCTGTCAGTCTATCAATCTATCTGTCAGTCTATCGATCTATCTGTCAGTCTATCGATCTATCTGTCAGTCTATCGATCTATCTGTCAGTCTATCGATCTATCTGTCAGTCTATCGATCTATCTGTCAGTCTATCGATCTATCTGTCAGTCTATCGATCTATCTGTCAGTCTATCAATCTATCTGTCAGTCTATCAATCTATCTGTCAGTCTATCAATCTATCTGTCAGTCTATCAATCTATCTGTCAGTCTATCGATCTATCTGTCAGTCTATCAATCTATCTGTCAGTCTATCAATCTATCTGTCAGTCTATCGATCTATCTGTCAGTCTATCAATCTATCTGTCAGTCTATCGATCTATCTGTCAGTCTATCGATCTATCTGTCAGTCTATCGATCTATCTGTCAGTCTATCGATCTATCTGTCAGTCTATCGATCTATCTGTCAGTCTATCGATCTATCTGTCAGTCTATCGATCTATCTGTCAGTCTATCAATCTATCTGTCAGTCTATCAATCTATCTGTCAGTCTATCGATCTATCTTTCAGTATATCAATCTATCTGTCAGTCTATCGATCTATCTGTCAGTCTATCGATCTATCTGTCAGTCTATCAATCTATCTGTCAGTCTATCGATCTATATGTCAGTCTATCAATCTATATGTCAGTCTATCGATCTATCTGTCAGTCTATTAATCTATCTGTCAGTCTATCGATCTATCTGTCAGTCTATTAATCTATCTGTCAGTCTATCGATCTATCTGCCAGTCTATCGATCTTTCTTTCAGTCTATCGATCTATCTGCCAGTCTATCGATCTATCTGTCAGTCTATCGATCTATCTGTCAGTCTATCGATCTATCTGTCAGTCTATCGATCTATCTGTCAGTCTATCAATCTATCTGTCAGTCTATCAATCTATCTGTCAGTCTATCAATCTATCTGTCAGTCTATCGATCTATCTGTCAGTCTATCAATCTATCTGTCAGTCTATCGATCTATCTGTCAGTCTATCAATCTATCTGTCAGTCTGTCGATCTATCTGTCAGTCTATCAATATATCTGTCAGTCTGTCGATCTATCTGTCAGTCTATCAATCTATCTGTCAGTCTATCGATCTATCTGTCAGTCTATCGATATATCTGTCAGTCTATCGATCTATCTGTCAGTCTATCGATCTATCTGTCAGTCTATCGATCTATCTGTCAGTCTATCGATCTATCTGTCAGTCTATCAATCTATCTGTCAGTCTATCGATCTATCTGTCAGTCTATCGATCTATCTGTCAGTCTATCGATCTATCTGTCAGTCTATCAATCTATCTGTCAGTCTATCAATCTATCTGTCAGTCTATCAATCTATCTGTCAGTCTATCGATCTATCTGTCAGTCTATCAATCTATCTGTCAGTCTATCGATCTATCTGTCAGTCTATCAATCTATCTGTCAGTCTATCGATCTATCTGTCAGTCTATCAATCTATCTGTCAGTCTGTCGACCTATCTGTCAGTCTATCAATCTATCTGTCAGTCTATCGATCTATCTGTCAGTCTATCAATCTATCTGTCAGTCTATCGATCTATCTGTCAGTCTATCGATCTATCTGTCAGTCTATCGATCTATCTGTCAGTCTATCAATCTATCTGTCAGTCTATCGATCTATCTGTCAGTCTATCAATCTATCTGTCAGTCTATCGATCTATCTGTCAGTCTATCAATCTATCTGTCAGTCTATCGATCTATCTGTCAGTCTATCGATCTATCTGTCAGTCTATCGATCTATCTGTCAGTCCAGCATGTAGTTTGTTTGCCAGCCTACCTATCAATCTGTCTTTCGGTCTATAAACATTCTGTCTGTTAGCTTGCAGTCAGTCTGTCTGTTGGTCTAAAGTTCACTTTATACGTCTGCCTCGTTGTGTCTGTCTCGTCATCTCTAGTCTGTCTCATCATATCTGTCTCATCATGTATATCTCATCATGTATATCTCATCATGTCTATCTCATCATGTATAGTGCATCATGTCTGTCTCATTGTGTCTGTCTCAGCATGTCTGTCTTTACATATCTATATCATCTCTGACTCGGTAATTCTGTCTTATCACGCTGTCTCATTATATCTGTATCTTGGTGCGCGTGTGTGTGGGTAGGTGGGGTGTTGTGTGGGTGGGGTGATGTATGGATAGGTGGGAGATGGGCTTAATAACATGGTAATTAGCCTTGTTTATGTTTACAACATTCATTTCACAATGTTTATTTTTCTTCCTATGTAAATGTATAATGCTCTTGATGAACGAAAGACGAGTGATTGGAAGGGCCGAATGTAAGACGGGCCTGCGCGCCCAATTTGTGACCATAATAAAGTTGATTTGATTTGATTTTGATTTGTATCAGTGTGTATGTCTCATCATGTATATCTCATCATGTCTGTCTCCTCATGTCTCTTTCCTTATGCCTATCTAATTTCTGTCTCGTTGTGTATGCCTAATCGTGTCTGTATCATCATGTCTGTCTCCTCATGTCTGCCTCCACATACCTATCTCATGTCTGTCTCAATGTATCTGTCTTATCATCTCTGTCGTTTTGTTTCTGTCTCCTCATGTCTGTCTCCTCATGTCTGTCTTGGTGTGTCTGTCTCATCATGTCTGTCTCATCATGTTTGTCTCTATATGTCTCTCTCGTTGTTTCTGTCTCATCATGCCACTCTCATCATGTCTATCTCCTCATGTCTGTCTTCACAGTCCTATCTCATGTCTGTCTCGTCTGCTGTGTTTATAAAAACAACACGTGTCTAGTCCGATAGCTAAATACCAGCGTACGACGTGACGTGTTATGCTTTCTAGGTACGCCGTGACGTGTTAGGCTGTCTAGGTACAACATGACGTGTTAGGCTGTCTAGGTACGACATGATGTGTTAGGCTGTCTAGGCACGACGTGACGTGTTAGGCTGTCTATGTACAACATGACGTGTTACACTGTCTAGGTACGACATGATGTGTTAGGCTGTCTAGGTACGACGTGACGTGTTAGGCTGTCTAGGTACGACGTGACGTGTTAGGCTGTCTAGGTACGACATGACGTGTTAGGCTGTCTAGGTCTAGGTACGACATGACGTGTTAGGCTGTCTAGGTACGACATGACGTGTTAGGGTGTCTAGGTACGACGTGACGTGTTAGGCCGTCTAGGTACGACATGACGTGTTAGGCTGTCTAGGTACAACATGACGTGTTAGGCTGTCTAGGTACAACATGACGTGTTCGGTCGTCTAGGTACGACGTGACGTGGTAGGCCGTCTAGGTACGACGTGACGTGTTAGGCCGTCTAGGTACGACGTGACGTGTTAGGCCGTCTAGGTACGACGTGACGTGTTAGACCGTCTAGGTACGACGTGACGTGTTAGGATGTCTAGGTACGACGTGACGTGTTAGGCTGTCTAGGTACGACGTGACGTGTTAGGCTGTCTAGGTACGACGTGACGTGTTAGGCTGTCTAGGTACAACGTGACGTGTTAGGCTTTCTAGATACGACATGACGTTGCTTTTGCTTCTCAGAATATGGAAAATGATCTGCTACCCATATTATGAGATAAGATAGAACACAAGGAGCTTGTCTCACACTGAGGCTTGCCCGCGGACCTCTGTCTGGGCAAGCAACGTGCTACCATGTATGCCACAGTGGCAACCTGAGATATGATCAGGTCCATGTTGAGACTTGTCTAGCAATTCTCTAGAAGACACAGACGACTGGTCACCCAGACCCAGGATGCGGTGGTCTAGTGTATATCAATGTGAAACCTCTGTGTGGACCCTCTGTGTGGAACTTCTGTGTGCGGACTGTGTGGAACTGTGGAACCTCTGTGTGGAGCCTCTGTGTGGAACCTCTGTGTGGAGCCTCTGTGTAGAACCTCTGTGTAGAACCTCTGTGTGGAGCCTCTCTGTGGAACCTCTGTGTGGAAGTGTGGAGCCTCTGTCATATGTGTCCCTTTACCTTCAATTTATTTTACTTTAGTTTGGGCGAAAGCAACTGGTGGGTGAACTATTAGGTTCCAGTCTTGAGTGCTATTGACTCACTGTTTCACGGGGGGATAACTTGTGCTATGTGCGGGTATAACCTGCTGTTTCACGGGGGGATAACTTGTGCTATGTGCGAATATAACCTGCTGTTTCACGGGGGATAACTTGTGCTATGTGCGGGTATAACCTGCTGTTTCACGGGGGGATAACTTGTGCTATGTGCGAATATAACCTGCTGTTTCACGGGGGATAACTTGTGCTATGTGCGGGTATAACCTGCTGTTTCACGGGGGATAACTTGTGCTATGTGCGGGTATAACCTGCTGTTTCACGGGGGATAACTTGTGCTATGTGAGAATATAACCTGCTGTTGTACGGCGGAATAATTTGTGCTTTGTGCGAATATAACCTGCTGTTTCGCGGGGGATAACATGTGATATGTGCGGGTATAACCTGCTGTTTCACGGGGGATAACTTGTGCAATATGTGTGTCCCCTGTCTCCAGGTGTACGTCAACTTATGGTCAGCCCACCACGACCCGACAGACTGGCCGCAGCCCTGGACATTCAAACCTGACCGCTTCCTAGACCAGACCGGCCAGCTGCTGCCCCCGACTGACCCGACCAGGAGAAAGTGAGTACATCTCCCGATCTGTTGGTTGTTGATCACATACATGAACATATCACACATGCAGACACACGTATATCAACCGATTTGTTTGTTAATCACATATATCAACAAAACACAAATGCATACACATATGCAGACATACATGCAGACATATATATATATGCATACACGTACACGTGTAGACAACTGGTGCACTTCAGTGTAGGCTACACATGGCGCATGTGTCAAGCAAATCAGGTGAGAACAATGGGAGACAAACCAGGTGAAACAGATGGGAGACAAATCATCGAAGTTAGGATGAAGACAGGACCTCTGGCCAAACACTACAGTGAAGCACAAGAGTCGACAGACAGGGAACCACAGACAGGGAACCACAGACAAGGAAAACAGACAAGGAATCACGGAAATTTGAACCATATACAAGGAACCACATACAAGGAACCACATAAATTGGGTCAACATAAAAGGAACCACAGATAGGGAAGCACAGACATAGAACCAAAGACAGTGAACCATAGACAGTGAACTACAGAGAAGGAACCACAGACATCGGAACCACAGACATCGGAACCACAGACATCGGAACCACAGAAAGGGAACCACAGACATCAGAACCACAGACATCGGAACCACAGAAAGGGAACCACAGACATCGGAACCGCAGACATCGGAACCACAGACAGGGAACCACAGAAGGGAACCACAGACAGGAAACCACAGATTGGGAACCACAGATACCGGAGCCACACATATTGGAATCACAGAAAATCAACCACATATAGGGAACCATCGAGAATGGAACCACCAACAGGGAACCACAAACATCGGACCACAGACAGAGAACAACATATAGTGAAACACAAACAGTGGAACCACAGAGATCGGAACCACACACATCGGAACCACAGACAAGGGAACTACATACATTGGAACCACAGAAAAGGAACCACAGAGAGGGAACCACAGAAATCGGAACCTCCGACGTGGATCCACAGACATCGGAACCACAGACAGGGAACAACAGACACCGGAACCGCAGACAGGGAAACACATACAGTGAACCACAGAAGGTGGAACTAAAGAGAGGGAACCACAGACATCGAAACCACAGATAGGGAACTACAGACATCGGAACCACAGACAGGGAACCGCATACAGTGAACCACAGACGGGTGGAACCACAGATAGGGAACCACAGCCATCGGAACCACAGATATCAGAACCACAGACAATGAAATACAGACAGGCAACCACAGACGATGAAATACAGACAGGCAACCACAGAGAGGGAATCACATATATCGAAGCCACAGATAGGGAGCCACAGACATCGCAACCACAGACATCGGATCCACAGACATCGGATCCACAGAAAGTGAACCACATACATCGGAACCACAGACGGAACTGTTGCATCTGTCTTCTGACTGACTGTTACGTCTGTCTACTGATTGGGCGGGTCTGTCTCGTGTGTTTAATGTTGATGGTTGGCGCAGACAGATGGGTGGGTATCGTGTGTGCAATGTTGCCGTCGATTGATGTTTGGGAAGGCAGATGGGTGTGTATTGTGTGTGTAATGTTGATAATAGAGACAGACAGACGGGTGGGTCTCGTGTGTGTAATGTTGATGTTTGGAGCAGACAGACGGATGTGTCTCGTGTGTGCAATGGTGACTTTAGATGATGTTTGGGGCAGACAGACGGGTGTGCCTCGTGTGTGCAATGTTTACGTATTTCTGGTTTTGTTTGGGGAGGACATGTGTCTCTCGTGTGTGCAATGTAGACGTTTGCGGCAGACAGACCAGTTTGTCTTGTGAGTGTAATGATGATGTCTGGGGCAGACAGACGGGTGTGTCTCGTGTGTGCAATGGTGACTTTAGATGATGTCTGGGGCAGACAGACGGGTGTGTCTCGTGTGTGTAATGTTGATTTTTGGGGCAGACAGACGATTGTGTCTTGTGTGTGTAATGTTGATGATAGGGGCAGACAGATCAGTGTGTCTCGTGTGTGTAATGTTGATGTTTGGGTGAAACAATCTAGTGTGTCTCGTGTGTGTAATTTTATTGATGTTTGCGGCAGACGACCCAAAGTCTCGTGTGTGTAATGATGATGTTTCTGGCAGGCAGGCGGGTGTGTCTCGTGTGTGTAATGTTGATGGTTGTCACCTGCAGGTTGCTGGTGTTTGGGGCAGGTAGGCGGATGTGTCTCGTGTGTGTAATTTTGTTGATGTTTAGGGCAGACGACCCAAAGTCTCGTGTGTGTAATGATGATGTTTATGGCAGGTAGGCGGGTGTGTCTCGTGTGTAATGTTGATGGTTGTCACCTGCAGGTTGCTGGTGTTTGGGGCAGGTAGGCGGGCCTGTCACTTGTGTGTAATGTTGATGTTTCTGGCAGGCAGGCGGGTGTGTCTCGTGTGTGTAATGATGATGGTTATCACCTGCAGGTTGCTGGTGTTTGGGGCAGGTAGGCGGGTGTGTCTCGTGTGTGTAATGATGATGTTTCTGGCAGGTAGGCGGGTGTGTCTCGTGTGTGTAATGATGATGTTTCTGGCAGGTAGGCGGGTGTGTCTCGTGTGTGTAATGATGATGTTTGTCACCTGCAGGTTGCTGGTGTTTGGGGCAGGCAGGCGGGTGTGTCTCGGGGAAGCCCTGGCCAAGAACCGATTGTTTCTCTTCGCGGCAGCTCTGGTACAGAAGTTCCGGTTTGTTCCGTCATCGGAGGACGAGCGAAGCGGGACTCTTCCACCGCTGGATCCCAGAACCTACGAGATGGGGCTGGTTCTCCACCCACGACCTTTCAAACTTCGGGCAATACCGCGGCAGTAACAAGGTGTCTCCAGTCCTCGCTATAGAGAGACTCGGGTTGCCATGGATACCGCCAGACACAGCCTGGTTGAAGACACTCAAAGACAACAGATACAAGATGACGTCAGAGTTCAACCAGTGGCTCTCACACTGTGCGTGTGGGCAATTGTCCTGGCGCAGTCAACAAGTGTATTGATGTAATGTTACAGATTTGATCAACAACTATATAGTTGTAATGCTGCAGATTTGATCAACAACTATATTGTTGTAATGTTGTAGATTTGATCAACAACTATATTGTTGTAATGTTGTAGATTTGATCAACAACTATATTGTTGTAATGTTTTAGATTTGATCAACAACTATATTGTTGTAATGTTGCAGATTTCATCAACAACTATATTGTTGTGGCGTTGTAGACAAGTATATTGTTGTATATTTGTTCAACAACTATATTGGTATAACGTTGTAGTGCCACGACAAACATTTACATAGTGCAGCCCAAAAATCACAGTGCCACTACACACATTTACATAATGACGTCCAATAATCATAGTGTCACGACACACATTTACATAATGACGTCCAATAATCATAGTGTCACGACACACATTTACATAATGATGTCCAATAATCATAGTGTCACGACACACATTTACATAATGACGTCCAATAATCATAGTGTCACGACACACATTTATATAATGACGTCTAATAATTATATTGCCATGACAACCACCCCCCCCCCCTCCCGATGTGTCTCCAACTTGTCGCGGTGGGGGTTGGGCCTTACATGTCCCAGTGACCCCATGTGCTATGCCGATGGATGAACAACTACATATCGGACAGCTCTTGGGATATGGGCCAGACTAAGAGAGACACAACCTGCTGCTCTGCAGGTAGACTGAGGATAGCAGTCAAAAGTTTAAATCAGGTGAACGAAACCACAAATTCTTGGTCCGGACACAAGCACTAAGGCTCTCAGCTGAGGGATGAGGCTGAACGCCTCTGAGCCTTTAATCCCCGGATGTGAGAGCCGGGCCGATACACACCTACCGAAAAAATGGAGGTGAGATGCTGAGCACGCTACATGCTTAGTTCAGATACTTGTTTCGAAGGCTCTCAGCTGGGGGATATGAGGGATCCCTGGATGAAAGGGCAAGGCCGTTTCTCGCTCACTGCTGCACGGAGGTAAGGTGCTGAGCCGGCAGCACATGTAGCCTACCTCGTGAGCGAGTACTAAAAGTAGAAAAGTGCCGTAGTCGCACGAAATGGTAACGAAAAATAACTGTATCTATACTCGTAGAGAGTGTGGTCAAAGGAGGAAGAACGTCTCAATAACACGAAATGGAACGCTTGGCTAGCGAATCCTTTGCGTGGTCCGAAGTCCGAAGCTAAAGCTTGTCTAGTGGATGTTGTCCACAGACTGACCGTTCCAGGTTTGTGCTTGAGCGAAAAGTGGCAAGCAAAATGCCCAATAAATGGAAGTGAGGAATCAAAGCAGACATGAGCAGGACGTGGCAATTCCTCGGGTGAGCCCAGTCTTAGAGCAATGTGTGCCGGCTCTGCAATTTTGGAAGCCAACTTAGATAGCGGGAAATGCCCATGGTCTGACCCTGCCTTCCCTTGAGGGTTGACCGTGATGTCTTTGACCGTTCGACCTTGACCAGCTGAGATGTGGGCGACGCCACAACAATAAGAGTCTAACGTGCCTCGAAACCGAGGAAGGCTAACCTCATTAAAAATGCCCGCCGCAGTCGGAAGTGCCAACCCACGGGTGGCAAAAAAAAAAAAAATTGGCACTACGCATTTACGTCCGAGTTAAATGTCTTGTCCGAATGTCTCTCGTGCTAGGAACAGCTCTGACTATCTAGTTTCAGAACGTCGCTCGTATTTGGAACAGCTCTGACTAGCTAGTTTTCCGAATGTCCATCGTGCCCTGAACAGCTCTGACTATTTTGTCCCCGGGCACAACGACAAGCACATGTCCGAATCGAAAACGCGCTGAGTGGATACCGTCTGCAGACCGGTCTGGTTTGTGCGGTGACGGACCGGGGCGAACGAAATACCTAATATATTGAAGTGAGGAATTACAGCAGCCATGAGCAGGACGTGACGATTCCCTCGGTGAGCCCAGCACCAGGGTGCTATGTGTCGGCTCTGCAACTATGGAAGCCACCCTGGATGGCGGAAAATGTCATGGGCTGTCCCTGCCTTCCCTTGAGGGTGACCGTGAAGTCTTCGACTGTTCCAACTTGACAAGCTGGGATGTGGACGGTACCACAAAAGTGAGAGCCTCCCAGGAATGTTAACCTGGTCAAAATTGCACGCTAAAGTCAGGTGTGTTGGCCTAAGGGTTTCAGCCCAAGGGTACCTAACCGGACACACCGCAATCACATCTGAAAAAAAAAAAACACTCCGGATGAACGCAAAGAAGAAGAAGATATTGCCATGACAAACATGTACATTATTACATCAAATAATCATAGTGCCATAAAAATATTTACGTAGTGGCGTCCAATAATCATAGTGCCATGACACACATTTACATAATGACATCCAATAATCATAGTGTCACGACAAACATTTACGCAGAGACATCCAGTAACCATAGTGCAAAGACACACATTTACACAATGATGTCCAATAATCATAGTGCTACGAAACACATTTACATAATTACGTGCAATAATCATAGTGCCACGACACACATGTACATAACATATAATAAGTATAGTCCTACGACACACATGTACATAAGAACGTCCAATATTCATAAAGCCACAACACACATTCATACAGTGCTGTCCAATAATAATAATAATGCCATGTCACAATTTAGATAGTATCATCCCATCTCATCTAATATGGATTGTTTATGCTTACAAAATCAATTTGACAATGTTTTTTTTCTCCTATGTAAATGTAACATGCACATTTGATGAATGAAAGATGAGTGATCGAAAGGGCCGAATGTAAGACGGGCCTGCGTGCCCAATTTGTTACCCTTTTAAAATAAAGTTCGTTCGTTCGTTTGTTCGTTCATCTCATCATGTTCCTCTTGTACCTTGCTGTGTCGAGGTGAAGTATAAACAGCGCGAGAGTGCCCGTTATGGGCTTCTTGTATCGAGATTCTCATGGACTCTGCTATTCCCTGAGTCCATCGTTTCGTGGTCGGCCTATTCTTCTGCTTCCCTTTGGTCTGTACATTATTGCTTGTTATGGTATACTGTTAGTTGGTAATCGAGTTACATGGCCAAAACATTTAACCTGCTGTTTTCTGATAAAATCTAGCGCTGCTATAACCCCCACTTTAGTCCTGGTTTCTTAATTTCTGATTTTCTTTCTTCTTGATACGTTGAGTATTCTTCTCAGGAATCTCATTTCTGTTGTTGTGATTTTTCTTTTCTCTTTTTCTGTCATTGTCCAGGTTTGGCATTGGTAGCATAGAGTTGGTAGGAAGATTGTGTTGTATAGTGCTTTCTTAGTAGTTATTGTTACATGTTTGTTCTTTAGTATTGGTGCCATTTGTCCAATGAGTTGTAATGCAGTTATTGCATCTATTTTCGATCTCGTCTTCTGATTTGCCATTTGATGATATTATACTGCCACGTGCCGAAACCGTGCCACATGACAGCATCATTCCAACTGGTCCGACATCTTGGAATTTGTCTAGGGTGAAGTATCTCTAATGGCTCGAGTAAACACGTTACGCTTTACAGATCTGCTATGCACACAACCTACAAGTCCTTTGCGTCTTTAAATAACACAGTCACTTTTATTGTAGAACAGTTATCACCGTGGTTGCCATACACCGCCGGCTTCTTGTCGTTCAGCGTTCCGCGTATGACCAACACACCCACTGACTACAAATATATAATGCATAGTTCATTTAATCGTCATGAGGGACTCTAGTTGATGCCTCTGCTATATCTGCCTATCGCATAGTACACTTGGTAAATTGCTTAACAGTTCTCAACAGTATCACTACTCACGCGTAACTTGTAACCACTAGGCTTTGTCACGGCGTGTCTCTGCCCGCCATTTCTGGTCGAAGTGTTCTCAAAACTGTGTCAGCTATCTCGCCACCGCTGGTCGGCGTTTACAGCCCATCGTCAGGTGTCAGCTTCAATGTGTTACTTTCCAATGACAAACTTTCATAACAGGAACATTCTTTAGCTGTCGACTGCGTCTTAGATGAACTTCAAACATTGCAAAACACTTTCAAACTTCTCCAAATCAACCTTTCCCTTTCACGTCTCAGCTCCGTCTCCCGAGCACACGTTTTTCGGTCTTTTGCCTGGGCGCAGGCATGTGACCACATTAACTCCACCTACTCGTGCCCCGGTGTTTGGTTGATTTCTCAACTTGTGTCTTAGTGACATCGTTTTACACACTTGCTCTGTTTCTCGTATCCATCTCATGACACTAGGTACTTGAAGCTCTTTACTTGGTTCAGGAGGCTCTCTTCTAGATGAATGTTTATTGTGCTTTCTTCTTTGGTTATAGCTATTACCGCTGTTTTACTTATGCTAATGTTCATGTTATGTTCTATGCACACTTCGTTAAGATTGTTTATGTGGTCTTGTAATTTTGATTCTGATTTTGCCATAAATGTTTGATAGTCCGCAAATAGGAGTTCTTTAATGGTGTGATTTGCCGTTGTTTCTTCTTCTGTGTTCTATTCTTCATGCGGTGTTATGATCTCTGTTTGGCTTCTCTCTTTAAATATGCTGTATACAAAGGTTATGAAAAAGAGGGGGACAGGACACACCATTTCGTACTCCGGATCTTATGGTGAAAGGTTTAGAGTATCCTCCACTTGTTCTTATTGAACATTCACTGTTGGTGTATAAGCGTCTACATACGTTTGTTATAAGTGTACTCACTCCATATCTTTTAAGGAGTTCCCATAGCTTGTTCCTATCTACTCTAAGCTTTTCTTGGTCGACAAAGGCTAAGTAGAGTATCTCACTAAATTCGATTGATTTTTGTATTAGTTGTCTAATAGCAAAGATGGCATCTGTGCATCCTTTGTTTTTCCTAAATCCAAGTTGTTTCGCTTAGCTGGGGTTCTATTATACGTCGTAGTCTTTTCTCTAGAAATTTGCAGAATGTGTTCCCTGTATGACTCAAAAGGGAGACGCTCTATAATGCGTACATTCTCTTTTACTGCCTTTGTGTTTCCAAATTGGGATAATTATGGCGCTTCCCTAGTCTCGTGGTATATGTTGTTCTATCCAAACAAGGTTAAACAGTCTATGTAGCCATGCTGTTCCTACTTCTCTTGCTGCTTTAATAAGATCATTTGGTATTTCGTCTTGCCCCGGTGATTTAAGCTAATTTTCTTCTTGCAGTGTTTCTGGTTCTAGTTCTTCGATGGCATCTGTGTCAGTTTCTTGAATTCATGTGACATCTGATGGAATGTTGAGAAGTTGTTCGAAGTACTTCCTCCATCTTTTTAGTATTTGTTTTTGTTCACTTATTGGTTCTCCTTTTTCGTTGTTAATTATTTCATTTGTATAGTGACATCCAATAATCATAGTGGCACGACACACATATACATAATAAGGTCAGATAATCGTAGCTCCGCGACAAGTGACGTGACCCAGTTTATGATGTGAAAAATAGAGTGACAGATACTTGGATGTTGAGAATAATGTGAAAGGAGAGATGCAAGCATGATGCCTCAAGCCACATGTGGGTGGCTGTTGATAAGGGGCAGTGAAGTGTGAAAGGTGGTGAGAGGCAGTGAAGTATGAAAGTTGATGAGAGGCAGTGAAGTATGAAAGTTGATGAGAGGCAGTGAAGTGTGAAAGTTGATGAGAGGCAGTGAAGTGTGAAAGTTGATAAGGGACAGTGAAGTATGAAAGCTGATGAGGTCCAGTGAAGTGTGAAATTTGATGAGGTCCAGTGAAGAGTGAAATTTGATGAGAGACAATGAAGTGTGAAAGTTGATGAGAGGCAATGAAGTGTGGAAGTTGATGAGAGACAATGAAGTGAGAAAGCTGATGAGGTTCAGTGAAATGTGAAAGTTGATGAGTGGCAGTGAAGTGTGTAAGCAGGTCAGTCGGGGTCAAATGGCAAAGCTGGACACATGGAATGGACAGTGGAGCAGAAAGATCAGTTGGAGTAAAATGTTGACTTCTCGTCCTTGTTTTTGGAACGTAAATTACAAGTACATCAGAAGTTGGAGTGGGTTTGCCTGATTCTATCCCACAAAAATCAATCCAGTGCACTAGGACGTGTATTGCTACGTTTTTGTTCACAGCAAGCGACCGCAAAAACAAAAATAATCAAAAGCTGACCAGACTAGATGATGGTCCGGCCTGGCGTGGTTCTCGTTGTGTTGTGTGTCTGTTTGTTGTGTGTCTGTTTATTGTGTTGTGAGTCTGTTTCTTGTGTTGTGTGTCTGTTTGTTGTGTTGTGAGTCTGTTTATTGTGTTGTGAGTCTGTTTATTGTGTTGTGAGTCTATTTATTGTTTTGTGTGTCTGTTTGTTGTGTTGTGTGTCTGTTTGTTGTGTGTCTGTTTGTTGTGTTGTGAGTCTGTTTATTGTGTTGTGTGTCTGTTTATTGCGTTGTGAGTCTGTTTGTTGTGTTGTGAATCTGTTTGTTGTGCTGTGAGTCTGTTTCTTGTGTTGTGAGTCTGTTTGTTGTGTTGTGAGTCTGTTTATTGTTTATTATGATGTGAGTCTGTTTATTGTGTTGTGAGTCTATTTCTTGTGTTGTGAGTCTGTTTGTTGTGTTGTGAGTCTGTTTCATGTGTTGTGAGTCTGTTTCTTGTGTTGTGAGTCTGTTTCTTGTGTTGTGAGTCTGTTTCTTGTGTTGTGAGTCTGTTTCTTGTGTTGTGAGTCTGTTTCTTGTGTTGTGAGTCTGTTTCTTGTGTTGTGAGTCTGTTTCTTGTGTTGTGAGTCTGTTTCTTGTGTTGTGAGTCTGTTTGTTGTGTACACACATGTGATAGTTTATATACTTGTCATGAACTCAGGGTTATAGATATTTGAGAAATGTTCCAGAAATCATGGTGATGAAATGTACAAAGATCGTTGATATAAAGAACACGTTTGATATTTATAGTCACTGCTGTCGTGTTGTCATTTATATGGAGATAATCTGTCGTTTCGTCATTTATATGGAGAGAAAGTGACGTGAGTTCAAGTGCTGTCAAGTTATCTGTTAGTCTAGTCTTGTCTGTGATATGGACCATCGATTCTATCAAGGTGGCCGAAGCTCTAGTTGCAGTCTTCACGATTGGGATTTCCCAATCAGATCCTAACGGATAATGACTCTCAATTCATGGGGAAGTTGATGGAATAGGTTTTCCCGATCTTCTACACTCCATACATCCATCATGTGCTTCACCTGGACACCGAAAGGTACAATAAGAACCTAATGAAATGAGATGATATGAGATGAGATAAGATGAGACGAAGTGAGATGAGATGAGCTTCGTCTTCTTGGCTTCTTTTGCGGGTTCTTGGGCCTTCTTGGCCTCGAGCTCAAGTCGAAGTTTTCTGGTTTCTCTGGCAATCTCAGCAAGTTTAATCTTCTCTTGTTCTTTTTTCAATCTAATTTCCTCTTTCTTGTTCTTCATTCAGCCTTCTGTCCTCTCTTTCTTTTCTTCTTTCACCCTCTTCGGTCCTTCCTTTCTATATTCCCGGTGCATATCCAAAACATAGCGTTATAGCCTTCCCCCACTCAATCCAGTCTCCCTTCCAGTCTCCTGTATTTCAGCTACAATTAATCGTTAGGTGGCCATTATACTGTCAGTCTGATTAATCACAATATATTAGTAGTAACGAAACCAACTAAAATCAATAATATAACCAAATCAACAAAATGTGTGCAACGAGAAATGTGTGTGTATAGCCTGACAGATTAGTCCTACTAAGACACACAAAAAACCTCATCAAGATACCTGCTAGAAATGTAAGATTCCTTCTCTGTCTCTGTCACCGCTCATGAAGACTAATAGACTGCAATGGCAGGGGTATATAGAAAGAATGGAAGATAATAGGGAAACAAAACACGCTTACACTCAAGAAATAAATGACCTTAGACCCCGAGGTAGACCAAGAAGACGGCGGAGAGATAATATATACACAGACCTACAAGCACTTGGAAGCAATGATTGGCAAGAGAAGGTCAACAGAGAGACGAATGGAGACGGCTTGTATCTGCAGCAAAGAACCTCAATGGCTCGGAACGCTGAAGAAGAAGAAGAAGAAGAAGAAGAAGAAGAAGAAGAAGAAGAAGAAGAAGAAGAAGAAGAAGAAGAAGAAGAAGAAGAAGAAGAAGAAGAAGAAGAAGAAGAAGAAGAAGAAGAAGAAGAAGAAGAAGAAGAAGAAGAAGAAGAAGAAGAAGAAGAAGAAGAAGAAGAAGAAGAAGAAGAAGAAGAAGAAGAAGAAGAAGAAGAAGAAGAAGAAGAAGAAGAAGAAGAAGAAGAAGAAGAAGAAGAAGAAGAAGAAGAAGAAGAAGAAGAAGAAGAAGAAGAAGAAGAAGAAGAAGAAGAAGAAGAAGAAGAAGAAGAAGAAGAAGAAGAAGAAGAAGAAGAAGAAGAAGAAGAAGAAGAAGAAGAAGAAGAAGAAGAAGAAGAAGAAGAAGAAGAAAAAGAAGACCCTGTCTCTGACCAAAAGACCCCACAAAGAGTTGGCGTTCTAGCCAAAGAACAGAAGTAAGATCCCGGACGAGCCCCTAATTACCCGTAACAAGATCGAGGAAAGAATTCCTGTTACTCTACGATGCTTAGGGTACTGGACCCAGTCTATACCTCACTCTCTCAGAACAAACAATCAGACAATAAGAACACCCAGGAACATGTTTATCACTGCATAGGCGGAGTGCCGTAGACAGAAAGACACTGTATAGGAAGAGTACGACAGACATAAATGTTCGACAACCACACACATAAAGATAGGAATCAGACCTAAAACAAATTGACAGGAACACAATTCTCACTCTCTAAAATAGTTAGCCCAAGACAGTGTCAACAGAATAACTATATAACTTTAATTGAAGAAGGAATAGACAACGTGATATCAGGAACGGTCCCTGAACAAGTATATAAGAAGTCGGTGTGAAGGCGTCTGGTTATGAATCTCATCACTAGAGAAGCCGTGTCGAGTAGAGGAATGTTAGTGAACGTCTGTTGGAAATTGAATACATTACATCTGGCAACGTTATCACCCTGTGAAACTCCTCCTGTCTTTTAAGTGAAAACGGATTGTAGAGATGACGATGATTGTACACTCACTAATTCACTCTGGTCGATGTTCCCCAGGGGGCTGAGTGGTCTCGAGGTATGGTGTCCGTCTCGAGTGCTGGAGGTCCCGGTTCAGGCCCCGGTGGGGACCGGGATTTATTTAAAAAATCCACCTGGACTTCCAGTAATAAAATTTCCCCTGGTCTCTGGGTAGTGAGACCGGACGCCCGTGTGTATTGTTGCGCACCTAAAAATTCCCTTGGCAGTTGGAAATCGAAAAAGAGTAGCCTAACGGCGCTGCCCGGGCAAAATTTCGAGTTAAAAAATCTACCCAAAGTATTTCAGGATCCTCGCCGATGCAACGGGGTTCGTGTATTGAGCTGAGTTTCTCCATACTCACGTTTGAGTTAGGAGGAGAACGGCGCACTTATGGGTTTAACCGTGTGCCGTGATGTTGATCCAACGACTAAAAAAACAAAGATGTTCCCAATCTCTACCAGGCATATTAAACAGTTGTATTACTAAATTATTTTAGAAGGCAACAAGTAAAATGGTTTGGCCATGCAAGTAGGTTACCAACTAACAGTATCCCACAACAAGCAATGATGTACAGACCAAATGTAATCAGAGGAAGAGGCCGACCACGTAAATCATGGACGGAGGGAATAACAGAGTCCATAGGAATATCGATACATAAAGCCCAAAAACGGGCACTCTCCCGCTGTTTATACGCCACCTCGACACCGCAAGGTACAAGAGGAACATAATGAGATGAAATGAGACGAATTCCTGGGAACACAATTACGCCAGCCCTTAACAAGTGTGCGACTCTGTCCAGACATTTGAAACCTCAATAAGGTTTTAGCGAACAAAATGACAACCAATCAGAATCCAGGAAGCAGACATACGCAGCCCTATCTACACAAGCGGAAGTACGAGATCCACCATAAGGACCCCCAACCATAAGTGATCGATAATTCGACGTTTGAACTGGGCCGAAACATTTTTTCTCAAGAAATGAAATTGAAATAGGAAATTGGTTTCTCGATATAGATTCGATGGTGCCACACATGCACAAACCTGATAACAAGGGTAACAAAACCAGCAAAAGGGGGAATATTACTAGAACAACAGATATGTGTGATCAATCGGGTCCGTCGTTGACAATTTATATTACCTTGTCAAAATTAAACTCCAAACCATCGGGTCGATTATCACTTATTGAATTCTGAATGCAACCCCCAGAATTGAGAGCCTAGTAACCCCTATGACGTCATGGATCATGTGGTTAGTCATAGTGCAGCCAAATCAATCAAGAAAGTAAAGACACATTTGTATATTCCTACTCAAGTTAGTTAGATAGTTAGTTAGTTAGTTAGTTAGTAAGTTAGTTAGTTTAGTTAGTTAGTTAGTTAGTTAGTTAGTTAGTTAGTTAGTTAGTTAGTTAGCTAGCTAGTTAGTTAGTTAGTTAGTAAGTTAGTTAGTTAGTTAGTTAGTTAGTTAGTTAGTTAGTTAGTAAGTTAGTTAGTTTAGTTAGTTAGTTAGTTAGTTAGTTAGTTAGTTAGTTAGTTAGCTAGTTAGTTAGTTAGTTAGTTAGTAAGTTAGTTAGTTAGTTAGTTAGTAAGTTAGTTAGTTAGTAAGTTAGTTAGTTAGTTAGTTAGTTAGTTTGTTAGTTAGTTAGTTAGTTAGTAAGTTAGTTAGTTAGTTAGTTAGTTAGTTAGCTAGTTAGTTAGTTAGTTAGTTAGTTAGTTAGTTAGTTAGTTAGTTAGTAAGGTAGTTAGTTAGTTAGTTAGTTAGTTAGTTAGTTAGTTAGTAAGTTAGTTAGTTAGTTAGTTAATTAGTTAGTTAGTTAGTTAGTTAATTAGTTAGTTAGTTAGTTAGTTAGTTTACTTAGTTAGTTAGTTATTTAGTTTAATTCGTTAGTTTAGTTAGTTAGTTAGTTAGTTAGATAGCTAGTTAGTTAGTTAGTTAGTTAGATAGTTAGTTAGTTAATTAGTTAGTTAGTTAGTTAGTTAGTTAGTTAGTTAGTTAGTTAGGCGACAGATCATCCTCATTGCACATCGAACCATTCAGACCATAAGTGCTCAGATCCCCTCCTCAATAAATCCCGCAGCGTGTAGCAACTGACGACACCAGTTCTGTGTTGGTTTATTAATCTTCTTAGGCTTCCTGCATAGTGTTCTTGTTTGGCCACACCTCTTTTAATTTCCTGTTCTCGTATCCTGACCATGGTTGTACTAGGGCGAATCAATAAGTAAGTCACACAGTTCTGTGGGATGGCAGGTAAATGCAGCTGGTGTTTTATACAGTTGTCATTAGGTGACAGCAACATCGAGCTTTATATTCCCGTTCGTCAGGTGGCGCTAGGTGTCTTATGCGC
Source organism: Cepaea hortensis (assembly GCA_963921405.1). NCBI lineage: Eukaryota > Metazoa > Mollusca > Gastropoda > Stylommatophora > Helicidae > Cepaea > Cepaea hortensis. The sequence goes on along the minus strand of OY992889.1, from coordinate 664,183 downwards.
ATGCGGAGCGCAAAGCAAAATGGCGACTGTACTTACGCAGTGTACAACCAAAGAGCAACATGCTGTTGTCCGATTTTTGTGGGCAAAAGGACTGCCTGCAAAGGACATTTATAAGGAAATGCTTCCTATTTATGCTGATAAATGTTTTTCCCTTAAAGCGGTGCATAGCTGGGTAGAAAATTTTTATCAAGGACGCTCTAAAATTGTTGATGAAATCCGATCTAGTCGTCCTGTTAAAATTGCAACAGAAACATCCGTGCAGCGGGTGGAGGAGATGATCAGAGGTGACAGGCGAGTAACGATGACTCTGTAGCATCTGCAATAGGGTGCTCACATGGTTCAGCATACAGCATAATGCATGATCGATTGAAATTTAAGAAAGTGTGCTCAAGGTGGGTACCCAGACAATGCCAGACCACATACGGCTCGATTAACTCAGCAGAAAATTAACCAACTAAGGTGGGAAGTTCTGGAACATTCACCTAACAACCCCGACTTAGCCCCTAGCGATTTCAACCTTTTTGATCCACTGAAAACCCACCTTGGCGGGAGACATTTCGGGAATGACGCCGAACTTGAATGGGAAGTGAAAACGTTGTTTAGAAAACAGAGCACGCAGTTCTATACAGTCAGTTTCGGAGGACTGATAAAACTATGGGATAAGTGCATCAATGTTGGTGGAAATTATGTTGAGAAATTATGTTGAGAAATAAAGGTACAATGTATGCATAAAAATAAACTGGTTTCAAGTTGTTATCATATTTAGTTATTTTTCTTCAGCCATTTGTGACTTACTTATTGACTTCCCCTCGTAGATTCACAGTCATCACTTACTTCTCGTAGAGCACTGGTTCTCAACCGGTGGGGAATTCCCCCCTAGGGGGAATTTTAGGGTTTCCAGGGGGGGGGGGATTCAAATAATTTCAAGATCAAGCTAATACAAGAACCGATTACTTGATATTGTTTTTTTCCCTCCATACTTTATGGTTCTGTACCTCCGCCCTTCTGAAATTCATTTTATAACGCAAGTAGACCTACAAATCACGTTTTATGTAGCCGTCTACACTTGTTCTAGTATGTGTTATTAAATTCAGCTTCCATTTTTACGTATACTGTGTGGGGCGGTGGGATTTATAGGGAGGAAATACGAAGGGGAGCGGGGGGGGGGGGGGGAGGTGAAGTTCTGAACATATGATGAGGGGGGCATAGGCCAAAAAAGGTTGAGAACCCCTGTCAATAGCATTCAGAATGTCAGCCTGCTCCATGGTTTGTCCTCCTTCCACAGTAGCCTTACCTGCAAGCTTGTCAGCCGGCTCCTTTTCTCATACACCCGCATGTCCTGGCACGAAAGTGAAGCTAATCGTTGCCAGCCGAGACCGTTCCAGAGACAGCAGCCACTCTCTTCGGATCCATTCCATCTCTATCTTCTTGAGCATACTCATCGAGTCACTAAGGAAACATGCCCTAGTGAATGTCTGTGTCTCGAGCCATGTTATTGCTTTATTTACTGTCATGATTTCCATAATCAGGCTACTTGTGGTCGAAGCAAAAGCACCAGAATCTTCCTTCACAATTCTCCGGCCTGAGACGTAAAAGCCCATGAACTTCTCACACCTCGAACGACCGACCCATCTGTGTAAATGACAGCATCGCCCTCTAAAGAAGTCTCGAAGATCAAAGCATTTACTTCAGCCTCCACAGCAGCCGGATTTTCTTGTCTGCATTTTCTGTCTAGTTGGATGAAAATTGACAAGGACGTACAGAACTCTGTTGGCACTTGTGCCCACTCTTCGCCAGGTTCTAAGTCCTCAAATGAACACACCTGCTGAAGAAAGTCTTCGGCTTGACCCATCCACGACTTTCCTCTTTTTAACCTGCTGCCCTTTACCTTCTTAATTTCACTGTACAGTGGATGTTGCCTGTTTGCATTGACTCTTATGTAGAAAAATGCTCTGCAAATTTGTATTGTGTCGCCCACTGTTGGAACATCAAGAAGGTATTTTGCATGATTATTACCCGATATCCCTAACATTTTGTGTGGTCTTTGCCAGGTTTCGGCAAGGGAATCAGGTAGCTGTATAAACACTCCTCCTTGATGCTAGCACTCCCTATACTGTTGTTTTACATGTCTGCTAGTTCCTCTAGCTCAGTGGTTCTCAACCTTCTTTGGCCCGTGCCCCCCTTCACCATATTTTGAGAACGTCATATCTCCCCCCCCCCCACTCCCTTTCGTAGTTTCTACCTAAAAATTTGGCCCGTGCTCCCCTTCACCATATTTTCAGAACGTCATTCCCCCCTTTCATATTGCCTACCTAAAAATCCCGCCCCGCTCCTACACAGTATCCGTAATAATGGAAGCTAAATTTAATAGTGCATACTAAAACAAGTCTAGACGTCCAAATAAATCATGATTTGTGGGTCTTCTTACTTTATAAATTGAATTTTAGAAGGGTGATACGTACAGAACCGTACAGTATGAAGGGAAAAACAATATCAAGTAATCGGTTCTTGTATTAACGCGATCTTGAGATAATCTTAATTCCCCCTGGAAATCCTAAAATTCCCCCCTGGGGGAGGGGGGGGGGAAATTCCCCACCGGTTTAGAACCACTGCTCTAGCTCGTTGTCGGTACACATATTGATGTCGTCATACCTTATACCATCTGACCCTGGTGCGCTGTTTCTTGTTCGTCTAAGCACAGCCCTGATCTCGTTCACTGTCTCCGTGTCTTCATCTGTAATGTTCTGGGCCTTACACCTGTCTAAGGTAACCGCCTTGGCAAAATGTCGGCCTCTCATGTCTGTCTGGTTGCTCTGCTCTAGAGAGCATTCGAAAAGGGCTTTGCCCTTATTCTCATCAGATCTCTGCCAGATAAGGTCAGCACTTTGGAAGTCAGGAAACTCCTATTCTTGACTACCAAATTCATATTCCTTACTCTGTCAAGAAGCAATATATGAGTAGGTATAATTATACAAGTCTAAACAACATACGTATATTATTGACTGGTGTATATGAGTAGGTATAATTATACAAGTCTAAACAACATACAGATATTTTTGACTTCTTCTTCTTCTTTCGTTCGAATGAAATATGTTTATACCTGCAATGTTGTCTCTTGTATGAATCTAACAGTCTTTTTCAGTTCACTCAGCGGTCCATAGAGTTTACCTTCCACTGTTGTCTCTCTAGGCCAGAAGGTTCGCCTGGATATGTTGTAGTTTGGGCAGTCCTGGAGTATGTGCTCTGCTGTCTGCGACGCCATATGGCTGAATCCCCAATCTTGAATTTTGTATACATGTGGTTGCGTAATCTATTGTGTCCTGTTCTGAGGCGCAGAAGAATGACCTGTTCTGGTTTGTCCATAACGTGGTAGTCGTCTTGAGTAAGGTTTGGCGGCCTTCTGACTGATTTGATCATTCTTGTCTTTTGGTGGTATGTAATGGGCACATCATGTTGATCTTCTTTTGCTCCTTCCTTAGCCAATCGATCAGCTCTGTCGTTTCCGGGGACTCCACAGTGGGATGGTATCCATTGTATGGTGACCTTATGCTGACTGCTAAGTTCAGACAGTAGTGTCCTTAGAACTGGCAATTTCCCAGACAGGAGTGCCTCTATTACGGATTTTGAGATCCTGTGGTTATTCGTCATCAAGGAAGCTGAGAGTGGCTTTTCTGCGCTGTACACTGTTCTGTTCTTCCTTGTCAAATATTCCTTTCACTTTTGTCTGGATTTGTAGCGATAGTCTATGTTCATCTTTCCACGGGGCTCGCTCTGGAATAGTTGTCAGGGGGATACCAACTGTGAGAATATCGATGGTTTCTCTGCAAAGTCGTTTGGCCTGGTGGATGAAACTACTTCTTTTCAACCGCCCCAAAGCTAAGTTTTCAAATCTGTTCTTCATAGGGTGGCCTGGCAAGCTGAGAAACTTTTCTGCTTGTATTAGTGTTTTTGTATCTCTGTGTTCTCTTAGAGCTTGCATCCTCCACATTTTCCCCATTGCTAAAATAGGGGTTGATCTCATCCCTCCTGTGATGACTCTAAGAGCTTGATTTTGCACCTTGTCCAGCTCCTGTAATGTGGTTTTTTTATGCTGAACACCTCGCAGTTGATCCGTATTCCAAATGTAGTCGTATGCTCTGTTAATAAACTTTTCTAAGTATTTTCCCACTGGCTCCCCAAGTGGTTCCACTTAGCTTTCTCAGGATAGCTATTTTCCTTCTGGCTTTTGCTACTGCTTTTTTTATGTGTCTTCTCCATGTCAGCCTGTCGTCTAATGTTACACCAAGGTATGTTGGTTCTTTATCTTCTCTTAGGGGTGTTCCATTTATCTGAATGATCCCTGCCTTTTGTTTAGGAGAAAGGGTACATAGAGTGGTGCTGCACTTGTCAATGTTTATGCTGACACACCATCTATCCGCCCATGCAACAAATGTATCTACAGCTCTTTGTAGTAATCTGGTGGCCACTGATGCATGTTCATTTGTGCTCCATAGAACCAGGTCATCGGCGTACATTGCCGCTTTAATTCCTCGCGGTAGATTAGCAACAAGATCATTGATGAAGATTAGAAAAAGTGTGGGGGACAAGACTCCGCCCTGGGGAACACCGTGGCGCAGTAGTACTTTCTTGCTCTTGAGGCCGTCTATCTATACTCTGGCTCTTCTGTTGTGCAAGTATGCTTTTACCCATTTGTACATTCTTCCATTGATTTTACAGTTTCTCAGTTTCATCATCAGACCTTCTTTCCAGACTTTGTCAAAGACTTTCTTCAGATCTATCCAAGCCGCAAGCACCAGTTTCTTCTCTTGGAATGCATCCTCAACTTCTTGAGAGAGGTAGGTTGTCTGATCTTCCGTAGAGTAGCACTGCCTAAAGCCAGCCTGTTGTGGCACAAGGATGTTCTCACTTTCAATGTGCCACTGTAGTCTGTGACTGATGACGTGTTACATTGTTTTGCAGAGACAGCTGGTGAGGCTAATGGGTCTGTAGCTGGAGGCAATGGAACTGTCTTTCCCAGATTTTAGGAGGGATATCACGATTGCTTCTCTCCAGACTTGTGGAACACTGCCTAATGTCCATGTTTTATTAAAGATCTGTAGCAACTTTGATTTGGCCTCTGTTTCTAGGTTTCTGATCATTTCATTGGTGATACCATCAGCTCCTGGTGACTTTCGCATTTTAAGTTTTGATATGGCTATCTCCAGTTCGCTGATTGTGATAGGTGTCTCCATAATCTCATGTACTATTTCCTTCTGTCCTGTATGTTGTCGTTTCTCTCGAATCTCTTGTTGTTTCTCTGGACTAATTTTGATATTGTTATCTTGTGCGAACGAGTCCGCAAAATGGTCAGCTGCTTGTTTTCTTGTTAAGATTTTTCCATCTTTATGTAGTGCAATTTTTGAGTTTCTCCCTGTGCCCTCGTCATTAAGCTGTTTTATTAGCTTCCACAATTTCCTTGTGTCTCTTTCAAAGTTCAGAGACTCCGTTTTCTCCTGCCAGCTTTTCCGTCTAGCCTGCAGCTTGGCCCTTTGGAATTTGGCTTTTGCATGCTGGAATTTATTGTGGTGCTCTTGGCTGGGTGTGGCCTCTGCTTGCTTTCTACACACTTCAACATCATTATGCAACTGTTCCAGTTCACTACTCCGGTAGGGTTTCTAATGTTTACGGGCCCCTCTTGGTACTGTTTCTCGCGCTGCCTGCAGTATGCATTTTCCAAACTCTCCAACTACTTTATTTATGTCCTTCTCAGTGTTCAGGTTTCTAACCAGTATGCTGGTGTGATGGTTGTACATTGCCCAGTCTGCTTTCTTGTAGTTCCACATCGAGAGGGTGCCGCTTTCACTTACAAGCTCATTTTCTACAGTTAGAAATATTGGCCGATGGTCACTGCCACCAAGTTGTTTCCCAACAATTCGTGTAATGTTCCACGCCAGGTCTGGTGAATGAAAAGCCAGGTCAGGTGTAGTTGTAGTGTGCCATGATCTCGAGTAGAAGGTATGTGGGTCAGACGGCTTGTTAATCAGGATGAATCTATTCTCATCCTGCCAGTCTTTCAGTCTCTCTCCTCTCTGGTCCATGTGATCATAGCCCCAACTCTGCGAGTGGCTGTTAAAATCGCCATACACAATCGTTTCTCCTTGTAATGGTAGTGTATCCAGTGCATGTGGGCGGTCATTTGGACAGTAGTAATTGATCAGGTGAAGGTCTGTATTGTCTGTCTTATGTTTAATTGCCTGATACTCAGCCCCTTCCATATAGACTTCGATTTGGGAAGCAGTGATGTTATTTTGTACAAGGGTCAGTATCCCACCTTTTCGCCTGTCCTTTCGGTCAGATCGGTAACACTGGTAGCCTCTGATTTTGAAGGCTATATTTTCGTTGAGGTGTGTTTCTTACAAGCAACATACGCTTACACTTTCTTGGGCCAAGATGTTCTCTAGTTCTATTCTTTTCTTGTTGATACCCTTTGCATTCCAGTGCATTATTTTAAGTCTTTGTTTGGTACGGCTAGACGTAAGTAAGTAAGCAAATCTTTATTTTCAAAGGGTTAAGAATTGGGCACGCAGGCCCGTCTGACATTCTGCCCTTCTTCTCTATTTCCTCTCATACATTCTTTCATTCAACATCTCTTATGAAGCAATTCTTTGACAACAAAAGAACAATAAGCATTAAAACGCATGAAAAATAATCAATAATACATGATTCGTTGAGGCAATGTTTAACATGGGCATCATGAATACCCAAGGTGGGTGTAACGTGCCATACATATGGGATTGTTGTTGTTGTTGTTGTTGTGTTTTTTTTTGCAAGTTGTCGTTCGAGATAAGTTACCATTATTATTGTCTTTGTTGCTGTTTTTTTTAAAAGGGGGCATTTAGTCTGTCCTGAGGTAGTGTTCAAACAGGTTGCGACTGTATGTATAATGATTGGTGGTGTCTTTGATTTCTTGTGGAAGATTTGGTACCTCCGAAACACAAACATATAAGTATAAAATATAGAAATTATAAAAACTTCAATCAAGATGCCTTTTTACAAGACTTGCTCAACTCATCTCTGGACTATGTTTACCAGCTTCCTGGTGCAGATGATGCTCTGGACCACTGGCTGAAGACCTTTCTAAGTGTATTTGATAAGCATGTTCCATTTAAGGAAGTTCGTGTTAAACATCACAATAAGCCCCCGTGGATCACACAGGAGGTAGTTGAACCTATGAGAGACCGGAACAGGGCACATAAAAATAGAGATCTAACTATGTACCGTAGTCTGAGAAACAAAGTTCTATTGTCAGGCCCCCTGGTTCCGCAGGCCATCTGAGAAGAACCTCCAATAGTTGTGGTTAGACCCTTACGAAGCATAAGGCCCGGCACTGCACCTGCCCGTGGGTCCAGAGCAAGGCGAGCACCATAACATGTAGCAGTTGTCGACATAATTCACGGCGTTATTGCGTGGCAGCCTGATTTCTGTGGTGCGCCTCCTGGCTGGCTGCCTCCGTCTTCAGCACCTTTATTTTGCAAGAGTAGACTATGGTCTTACTCGACACACGTACACATAATACTGTTCTTCCCGTCCAAACCATTCATTGTTACGATCTTGGTGTGTTGCTGTCGGAAACATAACTGTCATAAGTAGATGGCTGAGCACCGAAAGAAAACAGTGATGATAATAGAAATCTGATTTGCTTCATTCGTTGAGCCCTGTAGCACTGAGACAACGACCCGACAATGCCTGGGTATTTACACAACAGATCTTGCTGTAGATTTATGGCAGACACAACACTGTAGTTCTGCGTAAAGCATAGTCGCAGCACCTTCCACTTGAGATTGTCATTGCGCTGGACAGATTAGGCATCTTACCTTCCGGCTGTGAGCCTGTGTTGATGATTTCACTGTCGGAAGAAAATAAAAACAATGTTCGTTCTAACGGACGAAAAGGTTTACAACCATCTTGCCCCAATTTGATGACGATATGCAGATGATACAGTATTGATTGCAGACAATGCACAGGATCTACAACAATTAGTAGACGCAGTTGTTGTACACAGTGAGCAGCTGGGGTTGGAATTAAATTGTAAGAAGACATAGGTTATGGTCATCACTAGGAAGAACAAAGTACCACAATGTAATATGTAAGTAAATGGGAATATTCTTCAAGAAGTGAATTGGTACAATTATCTCGGAACAGTCATAACATCTGATGGGAGATGCCTTGAAGAGATTAGAACAAGAATCGCCATGGCGAAAGTAGCCTTTAGCAAGATGAAAAACATTCTGACCAATAAAAAGATGTCAGTTGAAAAGAGAAAACGAGTGTTGCGGGGATACATAGAGCCTGTTCTTTTGCATGGATGTGAAACTTGGACAATGTGCAGTCAAGCTGAAAAACATCTGATGGCTGCAGAAATGTGGTTTCTGAGGAAAATGCAAAGAATACCATGGACAACCAGAAAAGCCAATGACCAAGTACTATAGGAGACAAATGAACATCGTAAATTGATTACAGAAATTAGACGTAGACATTCAAAATTTTTTGGACATGTTATGAGAAGAAATGGATTGGAGAACTTAGTGACAACTGGCAAGATCGAAGGGAACAGACCAAGAGGAAGACAGATAGGAAAATACCTGGATGGCTTGGCCACATGGCATGGATGAGACAGGAACACTGAGCTGATTCAAGACACTGGTGATCGAGTGAAATGGCGAGTCATGACCGCCCACGCTTTCAGCCATGGCACATGATTGATTGAATGACGATCATTATCTGTGTCTTCTTAGAATTTAATTATAGCCTTAGTTGTTCACTGTGTACAATTGCCACAGCAGCTAAGTGTTGCAGATCCTTATAGAGCTGGCTAATGCAGTTCAGGGTGTCTAGCTGCCGTGTGTGTGCACAAATGCCCCATCAAAGGGGCGCTGTCATCGTATATAGACTGCATGAAATAATCCCGGCGTGGCAGCACTGTAGCTTCCATGTGTAGCTTCCATGTGTAGCTTCCATGTGTAGCGTCCATGTGTAGCTTCCATGTGTAGCGTCCATGTGTAGCTTCCATGTGTAGCTTCCATGTGTAGCTTCCATGTGTAGCTTCCATGTGTAGCTTCCATGTGTAGCTTCCATGTGTAGCTTCCATGTGTAGCTTCCATGTGTAGCTTCCATGTGTAGCTTCCATGTAGTGGCATTGTCCCATACAATCGCCAACCAGACTTAAATTTCCACTTCTTGTTCAGAAATTAATGACTAATAACTGAACGTAAAATTCCCTAGAAAATTAACTTGAAGTTGGAATTGATCGTAACGTCCTCCTAAAGGACACGCAATATTGTTATAAGAAGGAAACAACCTGCGTTCCTTGGTCAGACGTATACTGTGAATATACGCAATGGAAAGCATGGTGACCACTCAAAAGATCATCGGAAGAAGCAGCAGACACAAAAACGATAGTTAATAAACTGAGATCGCTGTATCAAGAACAACAAGGACCGAGATCTGCGTAGAGACATGAGTAGTATGTAATGTCCTATTTGATTATGATTTGGGGTTGGCAAAAGGCAAAGCTGATCCACAAGCAAAATTCAGTCCATTGTCACTAAGAGCAGTGTATGGACTACGCTTGACTGAAAAGCGAGCAAATGTTTCAATGAAGTGAAGTAAATTGGATAGCACAATAATGTGTGTGTGTGTGTGTGTGTGTGTCAGTGTGTGTGTATGTGTGTGTCAGTGTGTGTGCGTGTCAGTGTTTGTGTGTGTGTGTCAGTGTGTGTGTGTGTGTGTGTGTGTGTGTGTGTGTGTGTGTGTGTCAGTGTGTGTGTTAGTGTGTGTTGTTGTAGTTTTGTGTTTTTTTTTTCGTGGTCTCTCGATTTGAACTTAAGCATAGTCCATATATCTGCTGATACTTCTATTGCCTTGGACTGAGTTTTGCTATTCCATGTTACCAGTATCCCTCACCATCCGCTCTTCGACATCTGACATTCTTGTAATTTACATTTCCGAGTCAAGGACGAGAAATCAATATTTTAGTCCATGCGTTCGGTGAAGGGGCGGAGCCCACTACCTCAGTATCATCACACGGGAAGTTTAAGAGAGAGAGAGAGAGAGAGAGAGAGAGAGAGAGAGAGAGAGAGAGAGAGAGAGAGAGAGAGAGAGAGAGAGCGCTCTTATCCATTGGGTCATGCTGACCTCGTTTGTGTTCTTATTTAAGATAATTATGGAGGTCGCATAAAGATTATTGCGCTTGTTTTACAAGGAAGTAGTTCGAGGTACACTTTTAGCAGACAGACGCAATATTGCTTCTTCCCACCAGTGAGGCTCCGAAGTCGACCCAGCCTAATTAAGAGAATGCGTATACAACACTTTTCAGGATATTCTGGAGATTGGTTTTGAAGGAAAGGCGTTAAGGGGGGTCAATTGCCACTACACCTCATTATATCAGCGCTGCTTACGGTAGAACGTTAACAGATTCTGTGTTTGAGCCAATCAAAAATGGGTGGTAGAATATGCGAAGTAGGTGTGTGTCACAGTTAGACTTAAAAGTTAACATGGTAGCAGACATGTTGTATTATAAAACAATGACACAATTTCGGCGTTATATAAGCCTATGCCAAATAGGGAACGTCGTTTAAGGCGATTAATCATTTCACGACACTTAATCAGTAGATGGGCTCATCAAAAATAGGCGTGTGACCATCTTCAGAAGGCTTCTTATATGAGAAGTGAAAATTGAAACTTGACCAAGCTGGAAAATCTTTGTTCCTGGACAATCCTCTCAAACAGTGTCATGCTGATCCAGTCGACAGTCCAGACAATCTGCATGCTACCAGGAGACAGGATGTCTACGTCCAAAGAGTTTCAGGTTAGTATAGAACCAAGCAATGAGTTGTGTCAAATAAGAACGATAGCCAGGCATAGTGACGGGTATTGTTCGAATATAGAGCATCTATTATCGCCACGGTAAATATGGCAGGCAGTAAATCGTACCATGTATTGTATGTGGCTTCTGTGTTTAGATCCACTAAGGGAATACATTATTTTGAATGACTGACTATCATGGTGTTATTTTCAGGAGAGGAAGAAACCTGGACGAGAATTCACCACCTTTTTACTGGTTGTCAATTTTGCCATGTGGGCTATCAACAAATTTGAAACACAGACTCCACAAACACAATCCAGTCCAGGTAAAATTCACTACTTAATTAAGTCTTTTAGTATCAAACAATTCGTGATGTATTTTGCTTCTTCTGCTAGAATCTCTTCTTCTTATAGTCCCTGCCGTATGGCTGTCTGGTGCTGCGAATCATTTCTGATACCCGACGTTCCTCTACGCTCTGATGTAAAACCAACACACACACACACACACACACACACACACACAAAACTCCAGACGAACGCAGAATTTTACCTTTAGTCACATCATGCTAAATGAAATGGGCCTATGCGTATCTAGTAATGAAAGATCTTCTGTGATAACATATGCTGACTCATCTGAATACATACAAACGCAGTACTGGGATGTCTTCTGTGATAACATGTACTAACCCGTCTGAATACATACATACCCAGTACTGGGAGGTCTCCGATGACAACCTGTGCCGTCCCGTCATGCCTACCCACTATGACAGGTCCTGGTGTCGAAGTTGTCAAGGTGCCTGCCTCGCCCTACGAAGGTCTTGAAGTTCTTTTTGAGACTCCGTCATTTGATTTACGGGTGCAATTATACTTCGGTGACCCCTGAAGGTCGCTGCTGGAATCGTGGAGTTCGTGCTCTGTGCGAGGCTTTGGGCATGACACTGTGCTTTAAGAGACTGAGGCTTACAGGATAAAACCGGTGTACTGAAGTCTACCCTTTGCCTATAAACCCAGTATTGAATATGTATAAGATTAGAATTTAACACGAAGAGTTGTGTTTTCATCCATCATTCATACATAGTCTGTGCTCTTCAGCTATGATTTGCTTTCTATCCTTTTACAGGTGGAGTTCTACGGAGTAGAGGCCTGGGCAATATTTACTGACATCAGTGTCCCATTAGGGATTTACTACCGTCTGCTTCAGCAATATCTGTAAAAACGCCTGGAAAAAGCGGAAACATTAACTACTGTTTGCGTTGCTATGGAGATTGTTTATGTCTGTTAAATACCGTGTGGATCTGATTATTGGTTTCTGTACACAAGACAATAACAAGTATGACCCCTCGTATGTTAATACCTGGGCATGACCCCTCGTATGTTCATACCAGGGCATGACCCCTCGTATGTTGATACCTGGGCATGACAAGTATGACACCCGTATGTTGATACCTGGGCATGACAAGTATGACACCCCGTATGTTCATACCTGTGTATTAGAAGTATGACACCCGTATGTTGATACCTGGGCATGACAAGTATGACACCCGTATGTTGATACCTGGGCATGACAAGTATGACACCCCGTATGTTGATACCTGGGCATGACAAGTATGACACCCCGTATGTTCATACCTGGGCATGAGAAGTATGACACCCGTATGTTGATACCTGGGCATGACAAGTATGACACCCGTATGTTGATACCTGGGCATGACAAGTATGACACCCCGTATGTTCATACCTGGGCATGACAAGTATGACACCCGTATGTTGATACCTGGGCATGACAAGTATGACACCCCGTATGTTGATACCTGGGCATGACAAGTATGACACCCGTATGTTGATACCTGGGCATGACAAGTATGACACCCGTATGTTGATACCTGGGCATGACAAGTATGACACCCCGTATGTTCATACCTGGGCATGAGAAGTATGACCCCCCGTATGTTGATACCTGGGCATGACCCCTCGTATGTTGATACCTGGGCATGACAAGTATGACACCCGTATGTTGATACCTGGGCATGACAAGTATGACACCCGTATGTTGATACCTGGGCATGACAAGTATGACACCCGTATGTTGATACCTGGGCATGACAAGTATGACACCCGTATGTTGATACCTGGGCATGACAAGTATGACACCCGTATGTTGATACCTGGGCATGACAGGTATGACACCCGTATGTTGATACCTGGGCATGACAAGTATGACACCCGTATGTTGATACCTGGGCATGACATGTATGACACCCCGTATGTTCATACCTGGGCATGAGAAGTATGACACCCGTATGTTGATACCTGGGCATGACAAGTATGACACCCGTATGTTGATACCTGGGCATGACAAGTATGACCACCCGTATGTTCATACCTGGGCATGACTGTGCAAGGAAACAATCTGAGGTGACTGTACAGCACGATTGCCAGAAATAAGATCAACCCTTGAAGGCAGTACCAGGACATGTCTGGTAATTCAAGGCGACTGGGGTGATATTGACCAAATGAGGCACCGAGATTGGATTAGTCTATAAAGTCAGGGCCCAGCACCATATGTCCAATGCCAGTAAGGTGGGTCGAAGGGTCCTGGACTTAAGGAGTTGTCCTAAACCAGTTCTGTCCCTCGAATGAATGAATGACCGAATTTTATTTTCAAAGGTTCACATATTGCACACAGACCCGTCTCACATTCGGTCCCTCATAAACCTACATAACTTTCAGACCGAGACAAGTGTTACATTGAAGGAATACCTGTACATAAAAGTCGCTTAAAAGTCGACAGGGTCGACTTCATTGCAACGGGATTTTATCCCATATGCCTCGGTCTCTTTCCGCAGCACGAACTCCGTAGCTTTACGACCCACAGGAGTCACCTGAAAAATTTCACTCGTGAAACGAAGGACGCGGCCCGGAATCGAACTCACAACCTTCGGAGACCGAGTCAAACGACTTGACAAATTCGTCCCTACCTGAATATGGAGAAGTTAAAGTGACATGCGGGATATAATGAGTTTTTTTTTTTTTTTTAAATCATCATCACATGTCATGTGGATAAGAGTGGGAGGTTTTGTTTCACCAGTCTCATGGATCAGGTCTGTATTCTTATCACGATTATGCCGTGTCGCCAAGCCATCCGGGTTTTTATCTCTTTGACAAACCTTTTTTTCCCCTTCTCCTCTCTATTGTGCCACTACAATTTCTCATAGTACTTAAATTGTGGGGGGGGGGGGGGGAGAGAGAGAGAGAGAGAGAGAGAGAGAGAGAGAGAGAGAGAGAGAGAGAGAGAGAGAGAGAGAGAGAGAGAGAGAGAGAGAGAGAGAGAGAGAGATTTGGAAAATCTAATGCGATGTCTTTCTAAAACATCTTGGTACATTGACTGAATCAGTCGATCCTGTGTCTTTCGAAACAAATCCATGGCTGCATATTTTCTGACATCAACTGTTACGATCGTGTCTATTCTTTATAGGTACTGAGCAGTACTAATGTACTGTAAGTCGCTTTACCCCTGTTCAAGTTCCTATCTCGGTGTCCATAATTGTGATTCTTCTGCTATCCTCAACAAACTCAAACCAAAGCCTCCTGTCTGTGCTGTCTCCTGCAGCCCCTCATGCCCTCACCATGTTATTCTTGTGTCTCTAAAACGTTTCTCCATGTTTTAGCCTTCTCCCCCCCCCCCCCCGCCTCTATTTTGTTTGATGGGTTAAAGAGAGAAATATAGAAACTAGATTTTTTTTTTTTTTAAACTATCATAAAATTTACTCAAAGGGTGTCATATCCTATGCCTGCATCTTTTCCTGACTTCTTATGTCGCTGTAATATGGCTGGCTCTTTCCCTAAGCTCCACAGTTATGATTTTGTCATACCGTTTTAGCCTTATTCTGCAGAGACACCAATTAATGGTTGTAGTTCATTAGTAATTCAGTAAAGCCATTTTAGCCTTATACTGCAGAGACACCAATTACTGTTTGTAGTTCATGATATTAATAATTCTGTCATACCGATTTAGCCTTATTCTGCGTTCTTAGTTTATTAGTAATAAACCAGTTCCAGTAAGCTCCGGTCGCCAACATGGCGGTTAGGCGTTGAATTGTCAAGGCCTGTGGCGTGTTTATGCTTGCAGCTACGGTTTGCAATCGCATTTTCCTCATGTTGGACTGGTAGTGCATGGTTCCGTCGCCCTGCTACTGAGTAAATGCGTGGGCGACACTGTGAGCTGTGAAATTCGCGGGGAATGCTTTTACATCTGTCCTGCACAGTGACCTGCATGTTCGGAACAATGGCTACCGGCTGTTGCTGAATTGAGTGAATTGCCTTTTCGGTTCACGAGTGCATTTTTCAGGAGACTCCCGGGAGTCGGCGCTGAAGCTGCGGAGTTCGTGCTTTATGCAAAACTTTCGGCGGGTCGCCATGCGGTTAAAGACTGAGCCATGTGAGAAAACCCGGGTCAATGAGGTCTTTCTGGTGACTGCCGAGTCCATCGACGATGAACTATGGTTTTCGTGGATGAATTTTGTGTTAGCATTCTGGCGGCAGCATTATGCACAGTGTACCTGTGCGGGCTGTTGGATTGCCGAGACTCCTGTCTATTCCACTTTCACATTGGACAGTGGGGAGCATTTTGTGTGATATTCACTGGCACAGGAACGGAGCATAATGGGGATGACCCGTTGCCGTGAAGTTGGAACCTCGACTAACTAACTAAGTAACTAGCTCAACAGTATAATTTTTACATTAGCAATGTTTAGTTTCAGAATATTTGTTGTATTCATGTTTTTGTTGTTTGAAAATACTTTCTTGGGCCCGTGTCACGGCAACGCATCATGTGCCACCAAAAAGAGAAAGGAAGCAGATATGTTAATATAAGAATTATATTGTCAAGTAACTGTCATCTACAGGACGGCCCTGGTATACGTCGCTTCGGTTTACGTCGTTTCGCTATAACGTCTTTGTTACAATGGGACACAACTTCACTTTACGTTGCTACGTTCGGATATAACCTCGTCACCTGTGTTTCTATGCTGCCATGTTACATTTTGTGCAGTGCGTTTTTCCAGGATTTTATCGTGAAATCACCCATAATTGAGTTCAAAGCGCACAGTTAGTGCTGATAGTGTGTCTGGTTGTAAGAGAACCAGGAAAAGTGTTACTCTTGAGGTGAAGTTAAATGTGTTACGTCGTTGTGAGGCTGGCGATCGGGCTGTTGATATCCGTAGTCCATGGTTTACCTCCAACCACGGTAAGGACAATTCGTGCAGATACGGACAACATCAAAGAGGGTGTTAAAACCGTAACCCCTTTGAGTGTTTCCAAAATCACTCGTAACCGAAGTACTCTTATGGAGAACATGGACGCACTATTGGCCGTCTGGATTGAAGACCAGAACCAACGGACGGAATATGCATGCAAGCAAGATTACTATCCGAAAGAAAGCAAAGTCTCTCTATGAAGATCTAGCAAAGAAAGCGGGTGAAAGCAGTACTAGTAGTGCTTATGATAGTTTTGTAACGAGTCGTGGTTTTAATGCCTCTACGTCCCAATAATTCATCCCACTCGCCTCCAACCCACCCTATTTAGCCAATAAATATAAAAAACCATAAAATAAACATTACATAATAAACTGTATTTCATTTAATTTTATGGGAAATAGTGTTTCGCTATGTTTCACGTACATGTCAGGTCTTAGTCAGATATGACTGAGCTACCGTATGACAGTACACGGTACTACCTGCTTTCTGTCAGCGCCGAATGTTGGGCGGCGCTTACCAAACCTGACACCCCACATTGTGCCAACGGCTTCGGGCGGAAGAGCGCAATTGGGAGGGTACTAGCCTTATCCTGGTGCGAGGAAATGCAACCCAAAGACAAAATAAGTCATGGCAGGGCAGACCAGGCCCTAAGCCTTGGTTGGCAGCTGGTCTAGGATCGAAGCTCCGACAGGCGGACAGTTAGAGCATTGCTTTGCTGATCCGGCAGCTTCTGCAGCTTGTCTTGTTCCAGATGTATAGGTGTTAACTTTCCTCTGGAGTGAACTAGGCAGGCCGAGAGAGGGATCATGCTGCATGGGCAACACATGGTTTCTTTATTTTAACCCAGGCTTTGTGCTATGGAGAGGCAATAACTCCATCCCTGGTCTTAACCGGTCTCGGAATCAAAGCGAGAGGCAACTGTTACGGGTTATAAGTCCTTGTCAGTTGGCGTAGACATGGGGCGCCACGCGTTGCCTCTGACGGTGGGAGACACCTACAAGTGTCACTGATCAGCTACCGCCCGCCTCAAGCTGTGCAGCCCCCGTCCAATTGGGTGCTGATCCGCCACAGCCTGCCTGCTTCAATGGGTGCTTGGGGCTAGGACAAAATCTGAATCGCAGGCTGTAAAACCAATGCACCAGGTACTAATAAAAAGAATAATAGAAACCTCAAGCTACGGCTTGCAACCTGGAACGTGAGAACCATGTGTCCATGATTTTCCACTGACTTGACAAATATTGACGATGTGAGAAAAACGGCTGTGATTGATAATGAACTCAATCGTCTTAACATTGATATTGCTGGCCTGCAGGAGACTCGCCTCGCTGAGGAAGGGTCACTCAGGGAAAACAATTACACCTTTTTTTGGAAGGGAAGAGGGCAGGCATAAAAAAGGCAACACGGTGTGGGCTTTGCAGTGAAGAATTCGCTACTGGGAATGATTGATATCCCAGCTGGAGGTAATGAAAGATTATTATCACTGCGCTTGGCAACCTCTTGTGGATTTGCCACCATTCTCACTGCATATGCACCGACACTCGCTTCCTCTGATGATGTGAAGGATACGTTCTATGAGCAGCTAGACTCTGCGATCAAGGCAGTTCCAAATATCCGACTACATTTATATGCTCGGTGATTTCAATGCTCGTGTGGGCAAGGACTCGAGTTCATGGCCAGTGTGCCTTGGAAAATACAACATCGGTCGCATGAATGATAATGGGCAAAGGCTGCTGGAGCATTGCACTAGAAATGACCTATGTATTACAAACTCCTTTTTTAAAACAAGAGAGATGCATAAGGTCACATGGAAACATCCAAGATCCGGTCATTGGCATCAGCTGGACTTCATTATCACACGGAGACAACATCTGAACCATACATCATTAACTCGAAGTTACCACAGTGCTGACTGTGATACAGATCATTCTTTGGTTGTTGCATGGGTTAGACTGAGACCAAAGAGAATCTACACAGCTAAACACAAGTCTAGCCCCAGAATTAATATTATTAACACTCACGATCCTGGAAAGTGCTTTGAATTTCAACAGCAACTTGAGGACGCTTTCAATGATACATCAGAAAATTGTATAGTAAATGATAAATGGAGTAAACTTAAGGAAACTATTTATAAAACAGCGGTAGGAGTTTACGGCACTGTGGATCATAAGAGGCAGGACTGGTTTGCGGCAAACAGCCAGATACTGCAGCCCTTGATTGATAAAAAGAAGATAGCTCTGTTAAGAAACAAGGAAAGACCAACGCGTAACACTCCGAGTGAGCTGAAGCAAGCGAGGAAGGATGTACAAAAGGCTGCCAGGCAGTGTGCGAATGACTATTGGATCAAGTTATGTGAGTCCATTCAAATCGCAAGTGATAAGGGAAACATCAGAAGCATGTATGAAGGGATAAAGAAAGCCTGTGGTCCAATGATCAAAAGAAGTGCACCGCTGAAAACCTTGACTGGAGAAATCATCACTGATAAGAAACAGCAGATGGATAGATGGGTCGAGCACTATTTAGAGCTTTACTCACCAAGCTGGCGGATGATGCCCTCAACGCCATAGAGGCCCTGCCAACTCTTAACCACCTGGACACACTTCCCACTATAACAGAAGTTAAGTGTGCTATAAATGAGCTTGCATCTGGCAAGGCTCCAGGTAAGGATGGGATTCCAATAGAGGTGATCAGGAGTGGGCAAGACACCCTCGCTCTACAGATCCACCAGCTAATGGAGCTATGCTGGCGAGAAGGACAAGTCCCACAGGAATTCAAAGATTCAAACATCATAACACTGTACAAGAACGAGGGAGATCGGAGCGACTGCAACAACTATAGGGGCATCTCACTTCTGTGTATTGTTGGGAAAGTATTTGCCAGAATTGTCCTGCGCAGACTTCAAGTCCTGGGAGATCAAGTCTACCTCGAATCACAGTGCGGCTTCCGTCAGAACCGGTCTACCATTGATATGATATTCTCATTGCGACAGATGCAAGAAAAATGCCGGGAACAAAATCAGCCGCTGTTTATTGCCTTCATCGACCTCACAAAGGCATTCGATTTGGTCAGTCGTGAGGGTCTGTTCAAAGCACTAAAGAAGATTGGCTGCCCACCAACTCTTCTGTCCATTGTGGAATCGTTCCACACAGGCATGAAGGGTATAATCAAGTTTGATGGCTCAACTTCAGAAGAGTTTGAAATCAAGAGTGGAGTTAAGCAAGGTTGTGTACTAGCTCCCACCCTCTTTGGGATATACTTTTCACTTCTACTGAAATATGCCTTTCGTGATCAGGATGACGGTATATACATTCACTCACGCTCAGATGGTGGCCTCTATAATGCTCAGAGATTGAAGGCCAAGACCAAACTTAGCAGGGTACTAATCAGAGAGTTGCTTTTTGCGGATGATGCTGCGATTACGACCCACTCTGAGGAAGAACTACAACATCTACTATCTCCATTCTCCAATGCTTGTTCTGAATTTGGTTTAACAATTAACAAAAAGAAGACACAGATTATGTCACAAGGTGCACATGGTGTACCATCAATCTTTATTGACGACGCCGAACTGGAGATAGTAGACCATTTTACATATCTAGGATCAGAGGTAAATAGCAAGTTATCCCTCGATCAGGAAATCAACATCAGGATTGGCAAGGCAGCAACAACAATGAACATGTTAGCAAAAAGAGTCTGAGAGAACAGGAAGCTTACTGCCAAAACAAAAGTCCTCGTCTACCAAGCCTGTGTCCTTAGTACTCTTCTTGATGGCAGTGAAACCTGGACAACTTACTCACGCCAAGAGAAACGTTTAAACAGCTTTCATATGCGGTGTCTGCGAAGAATACTTGGTATTAAGTGGCAAGACAAAATCACAAATACTGAAGTATTGGAAAGATCAGGTTGTGTGACGGTGTATTCCATGCTCAGTCTTCGTAGACTTAGATGGATAGGACACGTTAGGAGGATGGATGATGGTAGAATACCAAAGGACATCTTTTTTGGTGAATTACAGACGGGTAGGAGATCTCAGGGTCGGCCTCTACTACGATACAAAGATGTGTGTAAACGGGACATGATTGATACAGGCATTAATAATGCACATTGGGAGCACGTCGCCGCTGAACGTGTTGCATGGAGGACAACTATCAGAAATGGAATAAAGACAAAGGAGAAAATGATTGCAGATAAAGCACACACAGAGCGTGAGAGACGCAAGATGGTGCAAAATGGTGGAAATGACCATGTTTTCACATGCACCTACTGTGGGCAAACATTTGCAGCAAGAATTGGCCTTACCAGCCACACTCGCCACCGCCATGGATCGTAGTTATTGCCATATGACAGTTATTAAGCCTTTTTGAAGCACAATGTACCAAACTATCGTCTGTCAAGACGGAAAGGTGCCAATGATGATGTTTCACGTAAAGTCGCGTTTTCCAGGAACGCAACACCGACGTTTACCGGGACCTTCTAGTGCTACCTATAGTACCCCATTCTTTCTATATGCCCTAGCCATTGCAGTCTATTAGCCTTCATGATACCAGTGATTAGCGGGGACTTAAACAGATCATAAATGTCTTTGTTGCTTCTTCTTTTCCACTCTCCACTTTGTGTATTCCTAATGGGCCCAAAGATGCGTCTTAAGATCTTGTTCTCAAAAGTTTGTAACAAGGCTTCATCTCCTTTAGTTGTACTCCAGGTTTCAGAGTCATACAGCACAACTGGTCGGATCAGTGTTTTGTACATTGTGATCTTGGTGTTACGAGAAAGCGCATTTGATTCTAACAGATGTTGTAATGCATAGTATATCTAACTTATAGAGTTGATTCTAGTTTGTATTTCTTCCCTTATTATGCTGGAACAATTGAAGATTGTACCCAGGTATTTGAATGTTTTCGTTCTTTTAATGGTCATATTTTCGATACGTATGTGGCCAGAGGTTTTAGCCATTCCTTCTCTTGAAATCACCATATATTCTGTCTTATCATGGTTGATAACCAGCCCCATTTGTTGAGCTTTTTCCTTTAAGAGTCAATATTTCCAATGTCTTTTGTTCATTTTCCCGTTTTGATCGAAGCGTTGCTTATACGAGCACATAGACCAGGTGATAACAAAGGCCAAGCGGGGTTTGGCTGCGATGCGGGTGATGGCGGCAGCAAACTGTGAGCAGCGCCATATATGTCTTCTGTACGAAGGGCTCGTCATGTCTGGTTTTGAGTATGCGATGGCAATCCTGACTCTCAGCCGTAAGCAGATAGAAGGATGGAAAGGATACAGAACGAAGACATGCGCATTATTTTGGATGTCCAAGAGATACAGCATGCAGGGCGATGCGCTACCGTCTTGATCTTCCAACCATTGAAGACAGAATACAAATTTGCAGAGCATGTGCCTACCTCAGAGTTAAGCAAACACACAACATCCACTGCATAGTGAAATTAAGAAAGGTGAAGGGCCACAGGTTAAAAAGAGGAAGGTCATGGATGGGTCAAGTGAGGACATTCTTCGACAGGTATGTTCACTTGAGGACTTAGAACCCGGCGAGGAGTGGGTACAAGTGCCAAAAGATTTCTGTACGTCTCTTTCAGTCTGCATCCAACTAGACATAAAATGCAGACAAGAAAATCCGACTGCTGTGGAGGCGGAAGTACATGCTTTGATTTTCGAGAATTCGTTAAACGGTGATGATGTCATATACACAGATGGGTCGGTCGTCCGACATGTGAGAAGCTCATGGGCTTTTACGGCGCAGGCCGGAGGGAGTATTGTGAAGGAGGATGCAGGTGCTTTTGCTGAGACCACAAGTAGCCTGACTATGGAAGTCATGGCAGTAAGTAAAGCAATAACATGGCTCGAGACACAGACATTCACTAGGGCTTGTTTCCTTAGCGACTCAATGAACATGATCAAGAGGATAGAGACGGGGTGGATCCGAAGAGAATGTTTCCTGTCTCTGGAGCGGTCTCGGCTGGCAAAGATTAGTTTCATCTTCGTGCCAGGGCATGCGAAAGTACAAGGAAATGAGCGGGCTGACAAGCTCGCAGGTAAGGCTACTGTGGAGGGCGGACACGCCATGGACCAGGCTGACATTCTGAATGCTCTACGAGAAGTAAGACTTTTGCGAGAACTAAGTGATGACTGTGAAGCTACAACCATGGTCAGACTGCGAGAACAGCAAATTAAAAGAGGGGTGGCCAAACAAGAACATTACGCAGGAAGCCAAAGAAGACTGATAAACCAGCACAGAACTGGTGTCGTGAGCCGCTACACGCTGCGGGATTTGCTGAGGAGGGGATCCGAGCACTTATGGACTGAATGGTTCGATGTGCAATGAGGATGATCTGTCGACTAACTAACTATGGCTTAATTGTTTGACCCTGATCTCATTCAGTGATGCTTTCTACAATTCCAGGATTTGTAATACCTTATTTCTTTCTTTCATAAAATCCCTCCTATCGTCTACATAAAATCCCTCCGCCCGGTGGCGATAGTTAAGCCTAACATGACGACCAGACGACCGACAAGAACACGGCGTGGCAAGAGGGCGGGCACACGCAGAAGGCAGTTAAAATGTGACAGATTGGGCATCGGACACGTTCGAGTACTGTACTGGAACTGTGCATCATTTAGTCAACGCCGACCCATTCTTGAAAAACTACTGTACGGAAACGATATTGTAGTCTTACAAGAAACACAGCTCGGCGACGGAACAGTCAATGTCGCGGGATATCAGGGATTCTTTAACGGTCGGCACCTCGGACAGGCCATTCTGGTCCGCGACAACATACTAGTGTCTGAGATCGATATGTCTTCCTGGAACAGTGATGCCCTGCAAGTGCAGGCATTAAGAATAATGACACCAGTGCAGCTTGTAATCGTCAATGTTTATGCGCGAAATGGGAAGGTCGACGTGCGACAATGGCAGAGTTTGTTCGATATGGATGAAAGGCATATCATCTACTGTGGGGACTTCAATGCCAGAGGCAGTCAATGGGGGAATTGCATCACCAATAGACAGGGAGAAGATCTGGAGGACGCCCAGGCATCTGCTGCCCTAATCTGTCTGAATGATGGGAAGGTCACCAGAATAGCCACTCGACCAGGTGACTCTGACAGCGTCATTGACTTGGCTCTGGTGTAGCCCACCATCGCATCAAGGTGCCGGTGGGGCACACTGGGATACCACGATAGTGACCACTACCCTTGTGTCATCCTGATCAAGAAAGACGGGGCCATGAGTCAAAGAAGCAAGACAAATGCCTTCCCGTACGACAACACTGGTCAAGACGCCATAAGCAAGATCAGAAGAAGAAAACTAACTTCCTCCCGCAGGAGACAAGAAAGATGGTTGCAGCCACCATGGTGGAATGGAGAGGTCGAGAAGGCATGGCTGGGAAAGAGGCAGGCTGTCAAAGACTGGCAAAAGGCCAGAAAGGCTAACATGCCACAGGTTGAGTTGGCGAACATGAAGACTGAGGTCGATAGGACGACGACTTTATTCAAATCCTGCGCCAAACATGCCAAGGCCGAGAAATGGGACGAGTTCTGCAGGAAGGTGTGCTACGAGCGATCTCTTACGACATTCTGGCGCCTCCACAAGAGCATGAACGGTGCTGCACAACGTAGGGGTACTCCAGACTTTCAAGGCACAGACCTGGCATGGAAAAAGTCGGATGCGGATAAAGGTAAGGCCCTTCTTGCACGCTACATAGAACAGACTGACCAGAAAGACGAGCCCGCCAGACAGAGGACCACAACGACACTCTCTCAGTTGTGCGAGGGGGTCGGGACAGACGAAGAATGGACAATCACAGCTGAGATAGTGCGTGCGATGCTCAAGAAATCACCTAACACCGCCCCAGGCCCAGACGGCATCCGATATGGTGACCTACTGGTGATATCAGATGATGACATGGAAGAACTGGCCAGAGAATTCAACACCAGTATCCAGAGGGGTCAGGTCAAAGAAGAATGGCTACACAGCTACTTGCTGCCGCTGCCAAAACCGAACAAAGACCATTCCAAGATAAGCGGCTACAGAATCATTACGATGCAGAATACTGTTGGCAAGCTACTGGAGAAAATTGTAGCACACAGACTTGCTTGTGACTTGGAACAGCTCGGTTGCTTCCCGCCCACACATGGAGGATACAGACGCAACAAAGAGTCATGGCTGAATGTGGCGGTCTTTGCTCAAGATGTTTACGAAGGATTTCAGGTCAGAGAAGAGACATGTGCGGCCGCCATAGACTTAGAGGACGCATGTAACAGAGTATCTTTCGAGCACTTGATGCAAACCCTCCTCAGGCTGAAAGTGCACCCTCACCTTGTACGATGGATAGCTGCAGTTCTACTCCAAAGGAAGGTGGTGCTAAGATGCGGGAGTTGGTCTTCTGAGCCGATAACGATATGTCCAGGATTGCCGCAGGGTTCACCACTGTCACAAGTACTATTCAACGTGTATACGGTGCCGATCACTGACCAATAGTTGGATGGGAGGGGTAGGACTCTGTCATTCGTTGACGACATCCTCGTGTATCGACAGGGTCGAGATAGACAGGCGGTTGCCAATGATATGCAGGGCGAACTAGATCGAATTTCCTCATGGTGTGCTGATGCCGATGCCAATGTCAACCCTGCAAAGGCAACGGTTACATGGTTCTCACTAAACAACCATATTGTGAAAACAGACCTGCCGGCAGTAAGAATGGATGGGAGCATTCTGAGTAGAACCCAGTCAATGACATATCTTGGCGTGAGGCTTGATCGTAGCCTGTCCTTCAGAGATCATGTCGATTACGTCATAACGAAGGCTCGAAAAGGTTTGTCAGCAATGAGAGTCATGGCGACTGCCAATATCGAGCAAAGACTGCTAATACTTCTGTTCCAAGGACTTGTGCTTTCACGCATCGAGTATGCCCTGGCCATCCTCACTGTCAGCCCTACACAGATTGGAAGACTTGAAAAGGTACAAAACGAAGCCATGCGCATCATTTTGGGATGCACGAGAGACACCAGCTGTGTAGCATTGAGATACCTCCTTGACTTCCCGACAATGGAACACAGGATCAAGATCTGGAGAGCTCGTGCATACTTAAAAATAAGTGCAGATGAGAAGCACCCTCTGCATGACGATATATTCAGAGAAAAGGGTGACAGGCTAAAGAGGGGCAAATCATGGATGGGTCGGGCGGAAGATGTCGTCAGACAGGTCTGCAGTCTTACCAGTATCAACCCCGGCAAGGAATGGGTGCCGGTGCCTCCAGCTTTTAAGTGCACTTTCTCCTGCATTATCACACTCGATAGACGGTGCAGAGAGCAGAACCCTGCCGCTGTCAATGCAGAGGTTAACGCGCTCATCTATGAACACTCAGATAGCCCCGAAGTGCTCATCTATACAGATGGATCTGTTGTAAAGCAGCAGAGAAATGCGTGGGCATTTACAGCCCGTTCGGCGGGCCGAACCGTTCAAGAATCCAGTGGTGCCCACTCTATGACCACGAGCAGCATGACGATGGAGGTGATGGCAGTTACACAGGCTTTCATATGGCTGGAATCACAGCTTTATACCAACGTGTGTGTACTAAGTGATTCAATGAGCATGATTCAGAAGGTCGAAGCTGGATCTGTACGTAGACAGTGGACTGAATCGCTGCGGAAGTCTGTTGTCCGTAAAGTCACCTTCATCTTCGTCCCGGGACATGCGGGAGTCGAGGGAAATGAACGAGCTGACAAACTGGCTGGCTCTGCACCCCCTGTAGATGGCCAGCCCAAGGATCGTGCAGATGTTATTAACGTCCTTAAAGATATGGCGAGAACAGAGGGCTTTGACGTCAGTAATTCCACATCGCTGTCCAGGATGAAAGACCTGGGAGTAAGAATCGGCACAGCCAGACGCGAGAGGTACATCGGGAAAACAAAGCGTCTCGTCAATCAACACAGAACTGGCACTATTAGCCACCGGACGCTGATGAATATGCTGGGGGGAGGATCTGAGCACCTATGGACATGTCCGGAGTGCAGCGAAGATACCCCAACTGATAACTGATAACTGATAACTGATCCCTCCCATCCTCTACATAAAATCGATCCCATCGTTTACATACAATTACACTATTGTGCACATAAAATCCCTCCTATAGTCTATATAAATTCCCCCTATCATCTACATAAATCCCCATATCATCTACATAAAATTGCCTCATATCGTCTACCAAAAATCTGCCATATCGGCTACATAACAAAATATGGAAACCTCAAGTGTTACACCCACATCGTTTGTTCATTAGCCATGTCTATGTACCATAAAATAATGAAGAGGAAATGCAAACATTGATCGCGTTATACAACAAACATAGCTAAATGCAAACATTGATGGCGTTATACAACAAACATAGCTAAATGCAAACATTGATCGCGTTATACAACAAACATAGCTAAATGCAGACATTGATCGCGTTATACAACAAACATAGCTAAATGCAAACATTGATCGCGTTATACAACAAACATAGCTAAATGCAAACATTGATGGCGTTATACAACAAACATAGCTAAATGCAAACATTGATGGCGTTATACAACAAACATAGCTAAATGCAAACATTGATGGCGTTATACAACAAACATAGCTAAATGCAAACATTGATGGCGTTATACAACAAACATAGCTAAATGCAAACATTGATGGCGTTATACAACAAACATAGCTAAATGCAAATATTGATGGCGTTATACAACAAACATAGCTAAATGCAAATATTGATCGCGTTATACAACAAACATAGCTAAATGCAAACATTGATGGCGTTATACAACAAACATAGCTAAATGCAAACATTGATCGCGTTATACAACAAACACAGTTGTGTATTTGATTACAAACAGTACACACTGACTATATATGCAGATTGTACATTAAGAAAATACAGTGCTATTTATTCCATAGCGCTTCTGTTTATTCTTCATTCATCTACTCATCTGTTATTATGTAACAATGAAGCAGTAAGAAGGTTATAAACAAAGTAATATGTAGATTCCGACAAATACTTTGTAAGCAACCCTGGCATGTATTGGATCTCATACCATCAAATTTACGCTAAATGATCTGCTTCTACATCGCCAAGGCTGATTTGGAACTCTCGACCCTATAAGTCGGGCAATTGTGAAATTGCGTGTCACTAACCGCAAAGCAATATAAATCGACATTAAGAAGGCAATAAAGGTATATCTGTAATGTATCAAAACAGTAAATGAATACAAATGGATACGATTACATTTGTTTCTTCTGTTTCAGTCAATTGCTATTGTAAACTATTAACATTATAATACAGTACACGTCAAGTAATAACTATCAGTAGTTCAAAACCATTGTAAGTAGTAAATGTGACACTATTTGTGCAAGAAATAACTGTCTGTGGTTGAAATAGTACCACAATCAATTGTGTTCTTTTTTCATATAATATTACAACATTATCTTGATACCAAAGAGTAAGTTACGTGTAATAGTATTATACCAAATAGATTGCTGATAAAATGTATGAAAGCAGCACAGAATGAAGCATAAATCCATCTGCTTATAAACACGTGAGCTGAAGACAATAACATATTGGTTTATAATCATCATCATCAAGTGCTCTGCCAGTTGGCGTAGGCGTTCATGGCTCTCCACAGATCTCGGTCTTTGTTCTGGATCAACTCTGCTGATGATATTCCTCCATGCCACCGTCTAGCATCATTTCTCTTGGTCTGCCTCTGCCTCTCTTCCCCTTGATCTTTCCAGTTGTCACGATGTTCTCCAATAATTCTCTTCTCATCACACGACCAAAGAAAGTTGTTTGTCTCTTTCTTCTTGTTGAATATACTGTTCTAATTTCATTAGCCTCTTTCAGGCAATCATTGTTAGTTACTCTGGCAGTCCAAGGAATTCGCAACAGATGTCAGGAACCACAACTCTCTGTTGCTTCAAAGATTTTCCTAATTTCTCAATTTTTTAGTTTATACCAACAATAACAGTTGTGTCTTCTGTCTGACCCACTATCCCGAGACCTAAGACAACTGAAGTGGTTTGTGTCATACACAGAATAAAGAAACAGTCGCAAGTGCAGGATAAGGTTATTGGTGATACTAGAGATGCAATTATCAACACAAGGCCCCGAGCTCAGGGCCAGAATGTAGACGACTTCAGAAAACAACTTCACAGAATTAAGAAATTCAAATGAGTTTGTTCAAGAGAAACACTTCGTATACTTGTATATAACAGTGCTATGAAGCAAGCCATGATCCAGGCAGAACCATAGGCAAACATTGTGTGCAGCTTTCAATTTGGATCATTACAATGTCTTCACATATCCCAGGAAGTGATGTCGGCAAGGTGTTTGGGTTCCCATGATACCAATTATAAAATATATAAAGCTTGTTTCTGAATAGCACACAACCTCTGAGGCGGCAGACAAAGTCAAAGAGTTTAGAGACGAACACAAAGTCTACAGGGGTCGTGTCTGTGCTGAATACCTTCCACAAGGAACCATTCTCCTCCAAGACATAAATATCCTCATTGTTGTTGAAACTGATCTTAATGTAGGCATTTGCATCCATTGAAGTCATGCATACATGTACATTGTCGGTTTCTGTATTAAAACAATGAGCAGTTACAACATCCTGTGTTCTCACGAAAACAACTATGTACTGTTGAAATCTGATGATATTGTAACCACTTACATCACATGTCTGTGTCATCCACGCCCTACGACCATGGGTATAAGACCAGCGTTTAACTGTGAATTGATTTTCTTCTATGTATACATAATAAACATAATTGCCATGTGCTAGTAACATTTGCGAATAATCTATATTCAGGTGAGTGACATACGCCCAGATTTTCTGCTGTGTCATCTTACAAAATATATTGTTTCTATCAATGCTTTCATAACTAAGATACAAGTAATTGTCAAAGACTATTATGTTATTACATAATGAATAATCCTCGGGCACTCTAGCGAATTCATGAACACTGCCAGTGTCCAAACTGTAAGCCTCGAACTGGTTGCCAGATAAAAATACCATGACATGTTTATAAGAACTAGAAGCTCTGTGCACAGCTGCCTCAGGCCACGCCTCGTGACGCAGGTACACACTAAATGAATACTTCAGCGCATTAAGCACCATGTTGTATGCTCCAGAACTGATTAATAAATCTATATGATTCTTCAGTAGATTTTCAAGACAGCTGGGTTTTGCTAAGAACAATCTGCATGAGGAAATCAGTTTTAGAAAATGTTGTTTTCTATTTGTTTCTTTTGAATCTGTCTGGGGGGCGCTATTCTTGTTGCACATTGTTTTGTTACCTCCTGACATCATTATGTGTGATTTAGGTTCCAATCTGCTTTCACAACTTTCTGAGATACTGCTGTTCTCACTTCTTATAACAAACGCTGTGGATTGGTCAACATTTTCCTTTACTATAACATCAGCGCCATTCTCTTGGTCATCAATTCCCGTCTCTTGATCATTCTTTTCATTGTCTTGAGTAATATTTTCATCCCTCTGATCGTCATATTTGACCTCTTGGGCCCCTGTGATAGGTAAGCTGTATGTTGAAATATCAGCTACTAGTAGTATCTCATCTGCAGCTGTTGCATCCAAAGTTCCTGAAATAGTGATGACAAGCATCTCAGATTATAATATATATCAACATCTGATATTTATATAGCTTATCTATACGATTATAATAAGAAAGCAATATATAGACATTTGTGGGAAATCTTCAGAACACAAAATAACAATCACTGGACAATTGTAGGAAATCTTCAAAACACAATATACACTGTAACCTTTAACAAGTTTGCCATATATCATAATATACCTGTAAAATGAAGATACATTTAGTTGATATAACAAACATGAAGTAATCTATATGAATACATGAAATCTAATTTCAAAGTATACAATAAATATGTGAGACCTGTAATAATTCTGTAAAGTACACCAATCTCCACGATGCGAGTATTGCAACATTCATTTATTAATAACTGTTATATTACATTTTAAAGTACAAAAAAAAAAAAAAACATTTTCTTCACTGCATGGGTTAGGTAAACATGTCAAGAGACGGAGACATTGTCCGACAGTCTTTGATGACAGCACAGTTCTGCATGGGTTAGGTAAACATGTCAACAGACCGAGACATTGTCCGACAGTCTTTGATGACAGCACAGTTCTGCATGGGTTAGGTAAACATGTCAAGAGACCGAGACATTGTCCGACAGTCTTTGATGACAGCACAGTTCTGCATGGGTTAGGTAAACATGTCAAGAGACGGAGACATTGTCCGACAGTCTTTGATGACAGCACAGTTCTGCATGGGTTAGGTAAACATGTCAAGAGACCGAGACATTGTCCGACAGTCTTTGATGACAGCACAGTTCTGCATGGGTTAGGTAAACATGT
Source organism: Cepaea hortensis (assembly GCA_963921405.1). Lineage (NCBI taxonomy): Eukaryota > Metazoa > Mollusca > Gastropoda > Stylommatophora > Helicidae > Cepaea > Cepaea hortensis. The sequence continues at coordinate 633,638 of OY992889.1, read as the reverse complement.
CAAGAGACGGAGACATTGTCCGACAGTCTTTGATGACAGCACAGTTCTGCATGGGTTAGGTAAACATGTCAAGAGACGGAGACATTGTCCGACAGTCTTTGATGACAGCACAGTTCTGCATGGGTTAGGTAAACATGTCAAGAGACGGAGACATTGTCCGACAGTCTTTGATGACAGCACAGTTCTGCATGGGTTAGGTAAACATGTCAAGTGACGGAGACATTGTCCGACAGTCCTTGATGACAGCACAGTTCTGCAACACACTTGCTACATGATGCTGCTGCTCTAGAGTTGCTAGTGGAAGCCTGGGGAATTGGTGCTCGGGTCACGGAGCCCTGAACCAGAATGAGGCTGGCATAGAGACTTTCCTTTCGGCCCTGTACCAAAGAACCATCTAAACAGGCAGTTGCAGAACTATTTCTCTCACAGAGCTCAGAATCCAGGGGCACATTTTACATTTGCAGAGACGTACAATAGGATGAAACTAGATTATGGTTTAGCACAGCACAGATAATGGTTCCATCGCATAGCTACTGAAATTCTGTGAAATTGTGAGCTGTGAAATTTGTGTGCAATGCTTTTACATCTGTTCACGGCCATTTGTATTGTGTACTGTATGTTCAGAAAAATGGTGGACAGCCAGTTGCTGAACTTGCTGGTTTTGCCTTATGCAGTAATGGGTGTGAAACTGCTGCTTTTCTATTGACTGTCGCTTGCATCGACAACACACCAGAACATTTCGGATAAAGACACAGTGACAGGAAAAGAAATCAAGGCTGTGCTTCAACGATCAAAAAACAGCGCTCCAGGGCCAGATGGCATGAGATATGACGACATCAATATGTGGATCGACAACGAGCTAGAGAAACTAGCAGACATGTAAAACAACGGTATAGGAAGTGCTAGCATCAAGGGGGAGTGGTTACACAGCTATCTGATTCCCTTGCCGAAGCCTGGCAGAGACCACACAAAAATTCAGGGATATCGAGTAACAACCATGAAGAATACAATAGGCAAGCTTCTGGAGAAGTTAATTGCCAGGAAAATATCAAGCCAGCTAGAGGCAAGGTGTTTTCCCACCTACCATGGGAGGGTACCGTCCAAAAAGAGAAACCTGGACCAATGCATCAGTTTTTGCCCATGATGTCTATGAAGGTTTCCACTCAGGCATTGAAACATTTGCTGCACCAATTGATCTTGAGGACGCGTACAACAGAGTACCATTGGATTTTCTAATGATTCAGCTTCTTGAACTCAAGATAAGTCCTTTCCTCCTTAGTTGGATCGCTGCACCCCTCTTCTAACGGAAAGTAGTCTTTAGATGAGGCAACTGAACTTAAGAACCAACAACAATATATCCTGGCCTACCACAGGGATCACCATTATCTCCGGTGCTGTTCAATGCCTACAGTGTACGAATCACCAGCGAGCAAATCATAGGACAGGGGAGGACATAGTCGTATGCAGACGATATTTTAGTGTATCATCAGTGCAAGGATAGAGATCAGGTTGCTGTGGAACTACAAACCAAACTCAATCGCATAAGTACTTGGTGTGTTGAAGCTGGGGCAATGGTCAACCCAACAAAGGCAACAGTGACATGGTTCTCTTTGATTAACCATATTGTCAACACTCCAACGCCAATTGTAAACCTGGGTTTAGAGACGGTCGAAAGAATGCAATCAATGAATTACCTGCGATTTGATCGAAGCCTAGCTGCTACTGGGCGTGTAGACCAGGTGATAACAAAGGCCAAGCCGGGTTTAGCTGCGATGCGGGTGATGGCGGCGGCAAATGTGAACAACACCATCTATCTCTTCTTCACGAGGGTTTGGTCCTTTCTGTTTTGGCGTATGAAACGGCGATCCTGACTCTCAGCCATAAGCAGATGGAAAGGATGGAAAGGATACAGAACGAAGCTATGCGCATTATTCTTGGATGTACAAGAGATACAGCATGCAGGGCGATGCGCTACCTTCTTGATTTTCCAACCATGAGGGACAGAATGCAATTTTGCCAAGCACGTGCCTATCTCAGAGTCAACGCACACACACAACATCCACTGCACCGCGAGATTGAGAAGGTAAAGGGCAGCAGGTTAAAAAGAGGAAAGTCGTGGATGGGTCAAGCCGAAGACATTCTTCAGCAGGTGTGTTCACTTGAGGACTTAGAACCTGGCGAGGATTGGGTACAAGTGCCAACAGAGTTCTGGAGATCTTTTTCAGTAAGCATCCAACTAAACAGGAAATGCAGACAAGAAAATCCAGTTGCTGTGGAGGCGGAAGTACAGGCTATGATCTTCGAGAATTAGTTAGAGGATGATGATGTCATTTACACAGATGGGTCGGTCGTCCGAAGAGTGAGAAGTCCATGGGTTTTTACGGCTCAGGCCGAAGGGAAAAGTGTGAAGGAAGAATCTGGCGCTTTTGCTTTGACCACAAGTAGCCTGACTATGGAAGTCATGGCAGTAAGTAAAGCAATAACATGGCTCGAGACGCAGACATTCAATCGAGCATGTGTCCTTAGTGACTCAACGAGTATGCTCAGGATGATAGAGATGGGGAGGGTCCGAAGAGAGTGCCTGCTGTCTCTGGAGCAGTCTCGGCTGGCAAAGATTAGTTTTATCTTCGTGCCAGGACATGCGGGTGTACAAGGGAATTAGCAATCTGACAGGGTTGCAGGTAGGGCTACTGTGGAAGGTGGGCGAGCCATGGACCAGGCAGACATTCTGAATGATCTATGAGAAGTAAATCATTTACAAGAACCATGCGATGACTGGGAATCTACAACCATGGTCAGGCTGCAAGAACATCAAGTTAAAAGAGGCGTGGCCAAACAAGAACACTACACAGGGAACCAAAGAAGAGTAAAAAAAACCAACACAGAACTGGTGTCGTGAGCCGCTACACGCTGCAGGATTTACTGAGGAGAGGATCCGAGCCCTTATGGACTAAATGGTTCGATGTGCAATGAGGATGCTCTGTTGACTAACTAACTAACCAACTATCTAAGCTGTTTGTCTCAAATCAAGATAAGAAACAGGAGGTCCAATTTACAAGAAAATGGACTGAGCAATATACAAACATCACACCAGTGCACTGGTTAGAAATCTTAACACAGACAAAAACATAAATAAAGTTGTTGAAGAGTTAAGGAAATGCATACTGCAGGCAGCACGAGAAACAGTACCAAGAGGAGCTTATAAACAATACAAGCCGTACTGGAGTAGTGAACTGGAACAGTTGCATAATGATGTGGAAGTGTGTAGAAAGCAAGCAGAGGCCAAACCCAGCCAAGAGCACACAATAAATACCAGCACGCAAAAGCCAAATTTCAAAGGGCCAAGCTCCAGGCAAGATGGAAAAGCTGGCAGGAGAAAACAGAGTGACTGCACTTTGAAAGAGACACAAGAAAGTTGTGGAAGCTAGTAAAACAACTTAATCATGAGGGCACAAGGAGAAACTCAAAGATTGCACTACATAATGACGGAAACATCTTAACAGGAAAGCAAGCAGCTGACCATTTTGCGGACTCATTTTCACAAGATAACAACATCGAAATTAGTCCAGAGAAACAACAAGAGAATCGAGAGAAGTGGAGACATAAGGACAGAATGAAATAGTGCATGAGGCGCTGGAGGCACCTAGCAAAATCACCATATAAAAACTGAAAATTAGAAAGTCACCAGGAGCTGACGGTATCTCCAATGATATGGTCAAGAACCTAGGAACAATGGCCACAACAAAACTGCTGCAGCTCTTCAATAACTGCTGGACCTTAGGCAGTGTTCCACAAGGATGGAGAGAAGCAATCATGATACCCCTCCTAAGATCAGGGATAGACAGTTCCAGTCCCTCCAGCTACAGACCAATTAGCTTCACCAGCTGTCTCTGAAAAAACACTGGAGCGCATCATCAATCACAGACTACAGTGGTACATTGAAAGTAAAAACATCCTTGTGCCACAGCAGGCTGGCTTTAGGCAGTGCTGTTCTACGGAAGATCAGACAACCTACCTCTCTCAAGAAATTGAGGATGTATTCCAAGAGAAGAAGCTGGTGCTTGCGGCATGGATAGATTTGAAGAAAGACTTTGACAAATTCTGGAATGAAGGTCTGATGAAGAAACTGAGAAACTATAAAACCAATGGAGGAATGTACAAATTGGTGAAAGCATTCTTGATCAACAGAAGAGCCCAAGTACAGATTGACGGACTCAATTTTTTTCTGTACAAATTGAAAAGAACGGGTGATAGTTCACAACTCTGTCTAACAGCATGTTTAATGTATTGAAAAGTTTCCAATGATTGTGAATTCTTGTAGTTGCTTTTTGCTGCCAATACATGTTCTTTATTGTCATGAGATCTTTTCCTCAATATAAAATTCCCAGCATCCTAATCATTTCTTTGTGTTTAACAATATCAAATTCCTTAATATAGTCAGTAAAGCACAACTATAAATCTATTTTCTCACCATTCTTCCTGTTAATGTAATGAAGATGTATATTGTATTGTGTGTGCCCTTACCATTTTCATGTTAATGTAATGAAGATGTATATGGTATTGTGTGTGCTTTCACCATTCTTCCTGTTAATGTAATGAAGATGTATATGGTATTGTGTGTGCTTTCACCATTCTTCCTGTTAATGTAATGAAGATGTATATGGTATTGTGTGTGCTTTCACCATTCTTCACCGTAGTCAGGTCTTAGTCAGATATGACTGAGCTACCGTATGACAGTAGGCGGTACTACCTGCTTTCTGTCAGCGCCGAATGTTGGGCGGCGCTTACCAAACCCGACACCCCACATTGTGCCAACGGCTTCGGGCGGAAGAGCGCAATTGGGAGGGTACTAGCCTTATCCTGGAAATGCAACCCAAAGACAAAATAAGTCATGGCAGGGCAGACCAGGCCCTAAGCCTTGGTTGGCAGCTGGTCTAGGATCGAAGCTCCGACAGGCGGACAGTTAGAGCATTGCTTTGCTGATCCGGCAGCTTCTGCAGCTTGTCTTGTTCCAGATGTAGGGGTGTTACCTTTCCTCTGGAGTGAACTAGGCAGGCCGAGAGAGGGATCATGCTGCATGGGCAACACATGATCTCTATATTTTAGCCCAGGCTTTGTGCTATGGAGAGGCAATAACTCCATCCCTGGTCTTAACCGGTCTCGGAATCAAAGCGAGAGGCAACTGTTACGGGTTATAAGTCCTTGTCAGTTGGCGTAGACATGGGGCGCCACGCGTTGCCTCTGACGGTGGGAGACACCTGCAGGTGTCACTGATCAGCTACCGCCCGCCTCAAGCTGGGCAGCCCCCAGCCAATTGGGTGCTGATCCGCCACAGCCTGCCTGCTTCAATGGGTGGTTGGGGCTAGGACAAAATCTGAATCGCAGGCTGTAAAACCAATGCACCAGGTAATAATAAAAAGAATAGAAACCTCAAGCTACGGCTTGCAACCTGGAACGTGAGAACCATGTGTCCAGGATTTTCCACTGACTTGACAAATATTGACGATGTGAGAAAATCGGCTGTGATTGATGCTGAACTCAATCGTCTTAACATTGATATTGCTGGCCTGCAGCTCGGCTGCTTCCCGCCCACACTTGGAGGATACAGACGCAACAAAGAGTCATGGCTGAATGCGGCGGTCTTTGCTCAAGATGTTTACGAAGGATTTCAGGTCAGATAAGAGACATGTGCGGCCGCCATAGACTTAGAGGACGCATATAACAGAGTATCTTTCGAGCACTTGGTGCAAACCCTCCTCAGACTGAAAGTGCACCCTCACCTTGTACGATGGATAGCTGCAGTTCTACTCCAAAGGAAGGTGGTGCTAAGATGCGGGAGTTGGTCTTCTGAGCCGATAACGATATGTCCAGGATTGCCGCAGGGTTCACCACTGTCACCAGTACTATTCAACGTGTATACGGTGCCGATCACTGAACAACAGTTGGATGGGAGGGGTAGGACTCTATCATTCGTTGACGACATCCTCGTGTATCGACAGGGTCGAGATAGACAGGCGGTTGCCAACTATATGCAGGGCGAACTAGATCGAATTTCCTCATGGTGTGCTGATGCCGATGCCAATGTCAACCCTGCAAAGGCAACGGTTACATGGTTCTCACTAAACAACCATATTGTGAAAACAGACCTGCCGGCAGTAAGAATGGATGGGAGCATTCTGAGTAGAACCCAGTCAATGACATATCTTGGCGTGAGGCTTGATCGTAGCCTGTCCTTCAGAGATCATGTCGATTATGTCATAACGAAGGCTCGAAAAGGTTTGGCAGCAATGAGAGTCATGGCGACTGCCAATATCGAGCAAAGACTGCTATTACTTCTGTTCCAAGGACTTGAGCTTTCACTCATCGAGTATGCCCTGGCCATCCTCACTGTCAGCCCTACACAGATTGGAAGACTTGAAAAGGTACAAAACGAAGCCATGCGCATCATTTTGGGCTGCACGAGAGACACCAGCTGTGTAGCAATGAGATACCTCCTTGACTTCCCGACAATGGAACACAGGATCAAGATCTGGAGAGCTCGTGCATACTTAAAAATAAGTGCAGATGAGCAGCACCCTCTGCATGACGCTGTATTCAGAGAAAAGGGTGACAGGCTAAAGAGGGGCAAATCATGGATGGATCGGGCGGAAGATGTCGTCGGACAGGTCTGCAGTCTTACCAGTATCAACCCCGGCAAGGAATGGGTGCCGGTGCCTCCAGATTTTAAGTGTACCTTCTCCTGCATTATCACACTCTACAGACGGTGCAGAGAGCAGAACCCTGCCGCTGTCAATGCAGAGGTTAACGCGCTCATCTATGAACACTCAGATAGCCCCGACGTGCTCATCTATACAGATGGATCTGTTGTAAAGCAGCAGAGAAGTGCGTGGGCATTTACAGCCCGCTCAGCGGGCCGAACCGTTCAAGAATCCAGTGGTGCCCACTCCATGACCACGAGCAGCATGACGATGGAGGTGATGGCAGTTACACAGGCTTTCATATGGCTGGAATCATAGCATTATACCAACGTGTGTGTACTAAGTGATTCAATGAGCATGATTCAGAAGGTCGAAGCTGGATCTGTACGTAGACAGTGGACTGAGTCGCTGCGGAAGTCCGTTGTCCGCAAAGTCACCTTCATCTTCGTCCCCGGACATGCGGGAGTCGAGGGAAATGAACGAGCTTATAAATTGGCTGGCTCTGCACCCCCTGTAGATGGCCAGCCCATGGATCGTGCCGATGTTATTAATGCCCTTAAAGATATGGCGAGAACAGAGGATTTTGAAGGCCAGTGATTCCACATCGCTTTCCAGGATGAAAGACCTGGGAGTAAGAATCGGCACAGCCAGACGCGAGAGGTACATCGGGAAAACAAAGCGCCTCGTCAACCAACACAGAACTGGCACTATTAGCCACCGGACGCTGATGCATATGCTGGGGGGGGGGAGGATCTGAGCACCTATGGACATGTCCGGAGTGCAACGAAGATACCCCAACTGATAACTAACTAACTAACTAAGGAGACTCGCCTCGCTGAGGAAGGGTCACTCAGGGAAAACAATTACACCTTTTTTTGGAAGGGAAGAGGGCAGGCAGAAAAAAAGGCAACACTGTGTGGGCTTTGCAGTGAAGAATTCGCTACTGGGAATGATTGATATCCCAGCTGGAGGTAATGAAAGATTATTATCACTGCGCTTGGCAACCTCTTGTGGATTTGCCACCATTCTCACTGCATATGCACCGACACTCGCTTCCTCTGATGATGTGAAGGATACGTTCTATGAGCAGCTAGACTCTGCGATCAAGGCAGTTCCAAAATCCGACTACATTTATATGCTCGGTGATTTCAATGCTCGTGTGGGCAAGGACTCAAGTTCATGGCCAGTGTGCCTTGGAAAATACAACATCGGTCGCCTGAATGATAATGGGCAAAGGCTGCTGGAACATTGCACTAGAAATGACCTATGTATTACAAACTCCTTTTTTAAAACAAGAGAGATGCATAAGGTCACATGGAAACATCCAAGATCCGGCCATTGGCATCAGCTGGACTTTATTATCACACGGAGACAACATCTGAACCATACATCATTAACTCGAAGTTACCACAGTGCTGACTGTGATACAGATCATTCTTTGGTTGCTGCAAGGGATAGACTGAGACCAAAGAGAATCTACACAGCTAAACACAAGTCTAGCCCCAGGATTAATATTACTAACACTCACGATCCTGGAAAGTGCTTTGAATTTCAACAGCAACTTGAAGACGCTTTAAATGTTACATCAGAAAACTGTATAGTAAATGATAAATGGAGTAAAATTAAGGAAACTATTTATAAAACAGCGGTAGGGGTTTACGGCACTGTGGATCATAAGAGGCAGGTCTGGTTTGTGGCAAACAGCCAGATACTGCAGCCCTTGATTGATAAAAAGAAGATAGCTCTCTTAAAAAACAAGGAAAGACCATCGCGTAATACTCTGAGTGAGCTGAAGCAAGCGAGGAAGGATGTACAAAAGGCTGCCAGGCAGTGTGCCAATGACTATTGGATCAAGTTATGTGAGTCCATTCAAATCGCAAGTGATAAGGGAAACATCAGAAGCATGTATGAAGGGAGAAAGAAAGCCTGTGGTCCAATGATCAAAAGAAGTTCACCTCTGAAAACCTTGACTGGAGAAATCATCACTGATAAGAAACAGCAGATGGATAGATGGGTCGAGCACTATTTAGAGCTTTACTCAAGTGAGACTGTCAAAGACTCGACCGCATCCCCTCCGCCAGGAAGAGCAGTCAATCTTGAAGAGACCAGGAGGTGATACGGTGCCCGAGGCAAGGGCAGGGAAGATGAGGTAACGTGAGATGGTAAAGCATTCCCTCATGAGACACGCAGGCGGTGTTCAGAGAGTTAACACTCTAATCACGATAACATCACGCCTCGTGGTAGCCACAGAGAAGTTGAGTATACACTCAACGTACCACGTCTGCCATCAGCGTGCCATGTGAGGCAACACGCATCAAGGTGAAGGTCAATCTGCGTGGTGTGTGACCACGGAATGAAAGATTGTCAGACGGGAGGACAGGACTTGTAGTGTACACTTCGTTAGAGTAGCGATGGGGTTTCTTGTGTTTATTTGTGTAGAAAGTTAGCATAGGGGTTAGCAGCTCGTGATAGATAATACTGTGGCTTTATGTTGTGTGTTTCAATAGCGACTGTTCACTGATTGTAGCGAGCCAACGGCAATAAAATGTACCATTTATTTTCCTCGCACACGACTTGCAAGTTGTCTTGTATGGTGTGCCAGAAGTACCCGATGATGCCTGTCAGTTGAGTTGTTGACAGGCAAGGGTAATTGTGGTGTCAAGAAGTGAAGCTTGAACGAAAAGTTCAAGCTAATCCACTCATCCACGGGCTCCAGACTAGGGTTTAATTTTTGTAGTAACGGTAATTTGTGCAGACAAGTGCAATTTGCAGGCTAGAAATGTGCCTATCGTGACGAAATAGTGTATAAATGTGCTTATAAAATGTTTATTTAATGAAATCATGTATTCTTCAAAGCTGTAAGTATTAATATTCTTATTTTCTTATATTGATTTATATATTTACCAATTTATTCTTGAATAAGCACCAAACATGATTCAAAGCGGAGCGATACACTGTCAGCCGACAATATCGATTTTTGAAAACTAAAAATAGCGCTGCGCCTGTGACGTAGAATGATTGACAAACAGTTGTTCGGCGTCATTAGCATAAGGCAGTCAATTGTTTACAAGATCGCTTAGCGGCGGCTCGCCTGAATCTGTGCTTTATATTATTTATTATTTGTTTATTTGAATTATTAAATGAATATATTTATTTATTTAAACATTATGATGTTATTTTTATTTAGTTAAAAACAGTTATTCATATTTTTGGTCCTACTTTCTCTTTGTTTACCGTCACGATGGAACTATTTTTGGCCAAGCAGATGAGACTTGGCTGCACAACACTTACAGAAATTAACTAGGTTAGTAACAAAAGGCAAATACTGTTAGAACGAAGACAGGACATTGACATTAAATTTAATTAATACATATTCTAGTTGTTCGTGAGTCTGTCATTGTCTAAGTCATTGTCCTTAGTTGTCGGGTAAATCATATCGTGCAGTAGGCGTGTTTACTGCTGCCCTGCATATCAGAGGGCAAACAACAGCTGAGTACATACGCCGGTGTGCCAAATATAGTGTCCTACGTACGAAACGGGTCTCCACCCCAAAGTACCAAACAAGGTGACCTGTGTCAACGGAGTTCCGTTCCCTGATTCTCGGGAACATTAAGTTGAGTATAACTATATTTTTGGCATGCAATGTGATTAATAGTGCATCTCTTTTTCAGCGTGTGATACACTAGCATATTTTTTGTGCTCTGATTTGCCAACATAGAAATTGTGTTCAGCATATAAACTGTAAATAAAATTAATATTCCTTAATGAGGAACAAATAAATAACATCATAGATAAATAGGTAATCAAACAAATCAGTATAGGTCAACGCGAGTTAAATTACTAAACAGCATGGCTACTTTAGCTGATTTTATAAAAGCAGGTAAAGATTTACAATACACAGGTAAGGAACTAGAAGAATATGCTGATAGGAAATTTAAAGAAGCAAAAGATGCTGAGAGAGATGAACGCGCACGGGAAAGACAACACCAAATACAACTAGCTGAGATAAATAAACAAAAAAGAAATAGAAACAAAACAAAAGCAGTTGGAACATGATAAAGAGATTGCTCAACTAGCTGAGATAACAAAACAAAAGCAGCTAGAAGATGACAAACAAATTAAGCAAAAAGATTTAGAAGTTAAACAACAACAAATACAACAACAATTACAATATGATAAGGAGATGAAACAAAAACAATTAGATCAAGAGAAAGAATTAAAACAAAAGGAATTAGATCTAAAGCAAAAAGAGATAGATGAAATGGCAAGAGTCAAAGAAAAACAAATTCAAGTAGAATCAGAGACACAATTAAAGATGAAAAGCATGGATGTAGACTCACACGCAGAGATCTCTGCCACTAAACTAAAAAGTCAACAAGAGGAAAATAAGTTCAACAAATACAAAAATATTATCAAACCATATTGTAAAGAGGACTCCATATCTGCCTGGACAGAGAATGTAGAGTATCAATTTAAATATCACCAAGTTCCTTTAGAGATGTGGGCTCCTATTTATATGAAGAATCTGAGTGGTGAGCCCCTTAAATTAATAGAATCTATACCAATTGACCTTAGATCTAGCTATCAATACATCCATGACAGGATTATGCAGCACTTTTTACTTGATGCCCCTGGGTATCAGGTTCAATTCTCAAATCTAAAACCTAAACCTAGTGAAACCTTTATTGATTATGTTTCAAATGTACAGAGTGTACTAGACAGGTGGCTTAAAGCAGCTAACATAGGAAAAGACTTTGATAGATTAAAAAACTTAATAGCTATGGATAAGGTAATATCCACCATACCTTCTCCTTTTGCTAAATTTTTACAGCAGGCAGACATTGAGAACATCCAGCAATTTGAGGAAAAAGTTTCAGCATATTTTTCTTCCAACAGAGATATTTTTAAAACTTCAAATGACTCTGAGATAGTTTCCTTTGTGAAAGACCAACCAAAAAACTATCAGAGTAACAGAAAACCTTTTCAGAAGTATGACAAGAAAGACAGGAAAGTTTCCAAATGCATGTATTGTCAACTTATGCACGACACTTATTCGATGTGCGACAAATCGCCGAATTATCCGGCGCATCTTGAAAATGTTATCAAGAAGCAGCAAAGCAAAAGATCTGCATACAGGCGTGCAATCAAATGTTTTTTTTGTTCCAGCTTTGGCCATTATTCTAATAAGTGCCTTGGCCGCCAACGTTTAAAAGCTAACAATGCTATTTTGATTGACACCTCTTCAGATAGTGGTAGTGAGAATGAGTGTGAGGTTGAAAGTGACTTACCTACTAACCAAGCAGAAGATGTGTGTGGTGCAAACGATATGTTAAGCTTTGACAGCTGTGAACGATGTCACCAATTCCATGCAGACGGAAAACTAGAATGTGGACATACAGTACCATTCTCATCTGAGAATGTAAATGCAGCATTAGCCTCCAGAGGCAGTTTAGTGTTCCACAATGCAATGGTCAATGACGTACCATGCCAATGTTTGCTGGACAGCGGCAGCACTCTTATTGGTCTTCGGAGAGATCTAGTGAGTCCGGGTGATTACACAGGTGACAGTGTCAAATGCCGAACCTTTTCGGGTAACGTTGAAATTTACCCTTTGGCAAAAGCCCGTATTGATTCTCCTTTTCTTTCCGGTACCTTTACTTGTGCAATACTTAACAACCCGTGTACTGACTTAATTTTGGGGTGCTTACCTCAATTGAAACAATGTACTAGTGAGGAAATAGTTGCATGGGAGAAATTAAATGCAGCTAATGCAACAACAAGAGCAGACAGTGTGAAACATCAAGACACACTACAAGATGAGAGACTACTGTTGCTTTCTCCAACTGGCACAGATGACAACAGCAGACAGAAATTTATAGAACAGCAGAAAGCTGACCCTAGTGTGTCTCCATACTTGAAATTATTAAAAGATAAAGCCAAAGTGACCAAAAATGCTTCATGGTTCTTTAGACTTAATAATGGCATTTTAACTAGATATTATACTACTGGTAACCATGAGATTCAGCAAACGGTGTTACCTGAACAACATCGTCTAACTGTGCTAAAGATTGCACATGAGTCACCGTTTGCTGGTCATCTTGCATATGATAAAACCAGGGCCAGAATTCAGGCTCATTTCTATTGGCCAGGTTTTTGCAATGATATAAAATTATTTTGTCGGTCTTGTGATGTCTGTCAACAATTAGTACGCAAGGGTAAACATCCTACAGCTGAAGTACAACCTTCTACACTGGCCTCCAGGCCATTTGAGAGTGTGGCGGTAGATATTGTGGGACCCCTGAATCAGGTGTCCAGCAAAGGAAATCGCTTCATATTGACAATGATCGACATATGTACAAGGTGGGTTGAGGCAGTAGCTTTGAAGTACATCACCTCCAAAGACGTTGCCAATGTATTTCTACACCTGTTCTCACGATTCGGATTCCCACGGACCATTTTATCCGATCGTGGAACTCAGTTCATATCGGCTGCAACGCAAGCCCTTACAAAAATGTTAGGTATTAAACAACATTTTACGACAGCATACCATCCAGCCAGCAATGGAATAGTAGAGAAAATTAACGGTGACCTAAAGCATATGCTGGCTAAGGTGACAGCAGAAAACCCAGCTGATTGGGATACACTGTTACCAACAGTGCTGTTCGCCTATCGGGAGATTCCCCATTCAAGCACGGGTTTCTCACCGTTTGAATTAGTTTACGGGGCTAACCCACGTGGACCCCTAACCATTTACCATCAGGTAATAACTGATTCTATTGAAATTCCGATCCCTAAAACACCTTATGAAATGGTGACAGAAGCACGAGACAAGATCATGAAATCGTGTGTTATAGCTAAGGCAGCTTTGGAGAGGAAGGGTCAAATCTACCGCCAATATGCCAACAAAGGGGCAAGAACAATTGAACTTGAACCAGATCAAGACATACTCTTGCTACTTCCAGACAAAAGAAATTTATTATTAACCTCATGGCAAGGGCCATTCAAGGTGGTACGTAGAATTTCAGATGTTGACTATGAAATATCAATAAACGGACACTTAAAGATATTCCATGTCAACATGTTGAAACCTTACTTTTCAAGACACGAAACAGAAGTAGTGACAGACGAACAGAGTGCACCAACACCTAGTGATCAGACGACAGACATACACAACGCAACTACACTAGTTAGCGAGACTGGCAGTTCCGACAATGGCAATACACCTAGTCAGTTAACAGAATACGCACTTAGTACCACCACTGTACTGAATCAGGTAGACGACGACGGAATGGAACTACCTGTTCCCATCGTAGACAAAACTGCGACATTGGACAGTATACATATAGATCAGGGACTAACAGACAGTCAACGACGACAATTAGTGGAGTTAATTACTGAATACAAAGACCTATTCTCTGACATCCCAGGTAGGACGGACAGAATCGAACACTCCATTCTTCTTTCGGACTCTAAGCCTATCAAATGCAGGCCGTACTCATTCCCACTCAGCTATAGGGAAAATCTAAATAAGGAAATTCTTAATTTAGAAGCTAGTGGGATTATCCAAAAGTCTACATCTGAGTACTCTTTTCCAATCGTCCTAGTTAAGAAGAAGGATTCCACAATTCGTCTGTGCGTAGACTATCGAAAACTCAATAACATCACTAAGATCGACGCAGAACCTATTCCTTCCTGCGAAGATCTTATCTTGGACATGTTTACTTCAAAAATCTTTTCAAAACTAGATCTTACTAAGGGATATTGGCAGGTCCCTATGCAGCCTCAATCTATGCATCTTACTGCGTTTTCAACCCCTTTAGGACTATACGAGTGGCGATTTCTTCCTTTCGGACTTCGAAATGCTCCTGCCACTTTCGTACGCTTAACTAGAGATCTATTACATGGAGTGACGAATACTGTGACCTATATAGATGATATATGTGTCCATACTGAAGACTGGACAACACACTTACTGAAACTGAGACATGTCTTTGATAGGGTGCGACTCTTCGGTCTCACTGTCAAACCGAGTAAAGTTGAATTAGGCCTAAAAGAAATTGAATTTTTGGGTCATGTCATTTCTCAAGGTCAACTGAAGACTGACAATAGGATTATTACAAAAATTATGAATCTGACCATTCCTACCACTAAAAAACAGGTCAGAAGCCTTTTAGGATTAGTAAATTACTATAGTAAATTTATTCCAAATTTAGCGGAAATTACAAGTGTTTTTTCCAATGTTTTAAAAGCATCTGTAAAATTGGATGTGAAAGATGCATTATTAATTTCTGCATTGTCAAAATTGAAAATTCTTTTTAGTAATGTTCCAATCCTCCGCTTGCCTAACCCGGGGCTCGTTTATTATCTTAGGACAGATGCCAGCAGGATCTCCATCGCTGCAGAACTAGGCCAATTCTATGAGGGCATCTTCCATCCGATTTGCTACGTGAGCCGTAAGATCACACCTGCCGAGTCCAGATATTCGATATCAGAGTTGGAAGCCCTAAGCGTCATCTATGCGGTGAGAAAGCTCCATCGATATTTGGCGGGTGTGCACTTCATCGTCCAGACCGACAATTCTCCCATCACGGTCATCCAGAGTGGTGTGCATCGAAATGACCGGATATACAGGTGGTCTCTTATTTTACAAAACTATACATTTAGTATAGAACATATCAAGGGTAAGGACAATATTCTGGCTGATACCCTTAGTAGACCATCTGGGGTAGAAATACCGGAAATCCCACATATAAATGTAGAGTGATAGTTAGTACATGAATATATTATATTATTCTATGTAAAATAGGTTACATATACATCGACATTATGTGCTTAATCATGTACTAAGAACAGTGAACTATCATGTGTCCGTAGACATCAAGTGAAGAACTGTGCTGCAAAACGTAGAGATCACCGTGTGAACTAGGACAGCTCATTTCCAACTAAGCTCCATTCCGGTGTATCATATATATGAAACGCAGAAAACAGTGTCAGAACAGTGCTTAATTACAGACACGAAAAGACTGAGCTACGACACCAGCGAACTCTACACGTGCACTACCAATAGAACACTATGATGACTGTGCAATGTATTTCAGATACCCAGGCAAAGTGTGTAGATATATTATGCCTATACAACCATTGTACATACATGAAGGCAACTACTAACCTGTGGAAACCGAATACTATGTATATAAACTTATTGTGATATGTAATATAATATTGTAAGATAGTGATAAAGTAGAGGTAGGTTAAGAAATATAATAGTTCTCATTTATTTTAATAGTGCAGTAGTACAGTAATTAACCCATTTACTTAGCTTAAAATTAAATTAGAATATTAGTTTAGACATAAGAATAGTTTATTACAAGTTAAATTAAATTTATGATATGAATAGTACCATTTAGCTTGTTATATTTCACTTAGTTTCATTTTAGTGTAGTTTATTCCATCTTAATGAAACCATACCATCTTTTCAATATATTACCATTTATTAGTATCATCATTTGACATCATAATAGATTAAAAAGAGTAGATAAGGTAACATACAGCATTTACACCATTTAGATTAAGAACATCACTCATATAATTCCTTTGTGCATTTAAAAACATTATTTAGCATAGTATTTAGAAAAGTACATAAGTTGTGTTCACATCATCCATGTAATTAAGGTACATAACTCACATCACAACAATTACATTTAAATAGTTAGATTACATCCCTTAGATTAGAGAAAAATAAGAAGTAATATAAACATATGATATAATTAACATAACAAATTTAATAAATTTAGGGAACACATTAAATACTTAATTATAGAATTAGGATTAGTATGTTAGAATATAGAGTTTTATGTTAGTATAATATAGTGTGATAAGATCAAGGGGGTAAACCATCAACCCTTTCTCATCAATGTAAATATACTGTAAATACATGACTCGTGCAGCGACTTTCGCACAGTCATGGGGCTCAACTAGCTTAAATATAATTCTATATTCCAATGTTTTAAAAGCATTTGTAAAATGAAGCCAAACCTGTACAGTGTCACTCCAAGGTTTTAATGAATCGGAAGAATTAGTGTGGAAGGATAAAAGATGTGTGACAGAATTAAGGGTGAAAGGAGTGTGACAGAAGTGTGAAAGCGAGGGCGAAGGGAAAATAGACGGGAGAGAGTGACATCAGTCAGCGAATTCTTCTGCTGTCTGGCTCGACTTTTAATATTTGTCTGTGTTAATGTTGGTTTTCGTTATTGAAAATGTGCTAATGTGACTGTGTTGTCGGTAATATAGTTTACAACTTAGATTAAAGTATTTTGAGTTTCATAACAAGGGAATGTAGTCACGAATGAGTGGTATACACCTATTTATGGCCGCATTTAACCAAATTATGACACTTAAAAAACTAACATACATACACATAGGAATTAGAAACATAGATTAGAAGTTAGATTAGTAGATTAATTACATCCAAACACACAAACAACCAGAAAAACAAACATATAAAGTACATACACTTTTTCTAGATCAAATGGAGACAACTTCAGGTCAGGGGACATAATAGACAACGAAAAACTAACTTAACAGTGAAATAATACTTTACACGCGGAAGCGATGTAGGTAAAGCCTGTCGCACACACTCTTGTATAATGGTTGTTAAATATTATATGGGGGACATGAAGCAATTCATGTGTTGACCCTAAGAAAGTCAACTTTGTATGGGTAGTAAGTTAATTTACTATGTGAGGGCAGGTCTTATAAGACAACGGTCCGGTTCAGACATACCTCTAATAAATATAATATAGCATGTGAGAAAGGGCTCACGCCAACCAGTCAAGTTTGTGGCGATTGCCAGTAGCCAAGTAAAGTTTTGCTACACTGTGACAACAGTCAGTAGAAGTCTATTAGAGTGCCCAAAGCCAGGTTGTCTAGAGTCTTTGACAAAAAAATTAGACATTAAATTTTTTTAGAAACCTCTTGCGTCACAACCAATGAGTGAAAGTTGATGACGCAACACAGGAGGGGCGGGTGTGTGTCAAAGACTCGACCGCATCCCCTCCGCCAGGAAGAGCAGTCAATCTTGAAGAGACCAGGAGGTGATACGGTGCCCGAGGCAAGGGCAGGGAAGATGAGGTAACGTGAGATGGTAAAGCATTCCCTCATGAGACACGCAG
The DNA here is from genome assembly GCA_963921405.1 of Cepaea hortensis. Taxonomy (NCBI): domain Eukaryota; kingdom Metazoa; phylum Mollusca; class Gastropoda; order Stylommatophora; family Helicidae; genus Cepaea; species Cepaea hortensis. The sequence goes on along the minus strand of OY992889.1, from coordinate 615,769 downwards.
GCGGTGTTCAGAGAGTTAACACTCTAATCACGATAACATCACGCCTCGTGGTAGCCACAGAGAAGTTGAGTATACACTCAACGTACCACGTCTGCCATCAGCGTGCCATGTGAGGCAACACGCATCAAGGTGAAGGTCAATCTGCGTGGTGTGTGACCACGGAATGAAAGATTGTCAGGCGGGAGGACAGGACTTGTAGTGTACACTTCGATAGAGTAGCGATGGGGTTTCTTGTGTTTATTTGTGTAGAAAGTTAGCATAGGGGTTAGCAGCTCGTGATAGATAATACTGTGGCTTTATGTTGTGTGTTTCAATAGCGACTGTTCACTGATTGTAGCGAGCCAACGGCAATAAAATGTACCATTTATGTTCCTCGCACACGACTTGCAAGTTGTCTTGTATGGTGTGCCAGAAGTACCCGATGATGCCTGTCAGTTGAGTTGTTGACAGAGACCAAGCTAGCGGATGATGCCCTCAACGCCATAGAGGCCCTGCCAACTCTTGACCACCTGGACACACTTCCCACTATAACAGAAGTTAAGTGTACTATAAATGAGCCTGCATCTGGCAAGGCTCCAGGTAAGGATGGGATTTCAATAGAGGTAATCAGGAGTGGGCAAGACACACTTGCTCTACAGATCCACCAGCTAATAGAGCTATGCTGGCGAGAAGGACAAGTCCCACAGGATTTCAAAGATTCAAACATCATAACGCTGTACAAGAACAAGGGAGATCGGAGCGACTGTAACAACTATAGGGGTATCTCACTACTGTGTATTGTTGGGAAAGTATTTGCCAGAATTGTCCTGCACAGACTTCAAGTCCTGGGAGATCAAGTCTACCCTGAATCACAGTGCGGCTTCCGTCAGAACCGGTCTACCATTGATATGATATTCTCATTGCGACAGATGCAAGAAAAATGCCGGGAACAAAATCAGCCACTGTTTATTGCCTTCATCGACCTCACAAAGGCATTCGATTTGGTCAGTCGTGAGGGTCTGTTCAAAGCACTCAAGAAGATTGGTTGCCCACCAACTCTTCTGTCCATTGTGGAATCGTTCCACACAGGCTTGAAGGGTATAATCAAATTTGATGGCTCAACTTCAGAAGAGTTTGAAATCAAGAGTGGAGTAAAGCAAGGTTGTGTACTATCCCCCACCCTCTTTGGGATATACTTTTCACTTCTACTGAAATATGCCTTTCGTAATCAGGATGACGGTATATACATTCACTCACGCTCAGATGGTGGCCTCTATAATGCTCAGAGATTGAAGGCCAAGACCAAAATTAGCAGGGTACTAATCAGAGAGTTGCGTTTTGCGGATGATGCTGCGATTACGACCCACTCTGAGGAAGAATTACAACATCTACTATCTGCATTCTCCAATGCTTGTTCTGAATTTGGTTTAACAATTAACAAAAAGAAGACACAGATTATGTCACAAGGTGCACATGGTGTACCGTCAATCTTTATTGACGACGCCGAACTGGAGATAGTAGACCATTTTACATATCTAGGATCAGTGGTAAATAGCAAATTATCCCTCGATCAGGAAATCAACATCAGGATTGGCAAGGCAGCAACAACAATGAACATGTTAGCAAAAAGAGTCTGGGAGAACAGGAAGCTTACTGCCAAAACAAAAGTCCTCGTCTACCAAGCCTGTGTCCTTAGTACTCTTCTTTATGGCAGTGAAACCTGGACAACTTACTCACGCCAAGAGAAACGTTTAAACAGCTTTCATATGCGGTGTTTGCGAAGAATTCTTGGTATTAAGTGGCAAGACAAAATCACAAATACTGAAGTATTGGAAAGATCAGGCTGTGTGACGGTGTATTCCATGCTCAGTCTTCGTAGACTTAGATGGATAGGTACATCTTAGGAGGATGGATGATGGTAGAATACCAAAGGACATCTTTGTTGGGGAATTACAGACGGGTAGGAGATCTCAGGGTCGGCCTCTACTACGATACAAAGATGTGTGTAAGCGGGACATGATTGATACAGGCATTGATAATGCACATTGTGAGCACGTCGCCGCTGAACGTGTTGTATGGAGGGCAACTGTCAGAAATGGAATAAAGACAAAGGATAAAATGATTGCAGATAAAGCACACATAGAGCGTGAGAGACGTAAGATGGTGCAAAATGGTTTAAGTGACCATGTTTTCACATGCACCTACTGTGGGCAAACATTTGCAGCAAGAATTGGCCTTACCAGCCACACTCGCCACCGCCATGGATCGTAGTTATTAAGCCTTTTTGAAGCACAATGTACCAAACTATCGTCTGTCAAGACGGAAAGGTGCCAATGTCACCATTCTTCATGTTAATGTAATGAAGATGTATATTGTATTGTGTGTGCTTTCACCATTCTTCATGTTAATGTAATGAAGATGTATATGGTATTGTGTGTGCTTTCACCATTCTTCCTGTTAATGTAATGAAGATGTATATTGTATTGTGTGTGCTTTCACCTTTCACAATCCCACACTGCTCATCTCCATTTTCTGGTTTTAATTTATTTCTTATTTTTCTCATTATAATTCTCATTAGCATTTTTGTCACAAGACTCCGGAAACTAATATCTCCACACTCCGTTGCACCCAATTTCTTGTGGAGACCTATGAAAATAGATGTCAAGAGATCAATTGTTATATATAATTTTTAACAATATTGTTACCGCTTGAATATCCAATGCACAAAAAGCTCTACATTTTCTTGAAAATGCGGTTAGTTGGCATCGACGATTTATCTTTCTTTATGTGTTGTATAGTATCCTCAACTTCTGCTTGTAATATTGGTAGTCATTCACATTGATCGTATCTTTGTCCCTGATCATCATCATATACATCTTTTATATTTCCAATCCATCTTTCAATTATCTGTCTTTTTCAATTAATATTTTACATTCTTTTTTTTTTTTTTTCAAACTACTTGTTGCATGCTTACAAATATTTGGTAGATATCTTGTCATAACTATTGTATTATGTGCAAGTCAACCAGTTAACCAGTTGTGTTTTCTATTCTTTCATGTTTCTCTCCAAAACTATATCGACCAGTAGCATCTTCATCCCTTTCTTCTCTAAGTTTTGCATTGAAATCTCCATGTGCTAAAGTTGTTTCATTGTAATATAGCCATGATAAGTTCATACAAGTTATGTTTCTTTTTCTGTGTTTATGCAGCTGGCGTAAAGACTTGTATTATGTAAATGTCTACTATTTGCTCCGTAACCTAACCTAACTCATTCTGATGTTACTGTCTTCCCTAGTTCTTGACCAAGATTATACTCACACTCCTTTCAAGTTTATGCCCTCCTGAGTAAGTTTTTCTATATTCATCTGAGTACATTTATCCTGCTCCCCTCTGTCTTGTCTCACATATTCAATCAATCAACCAGGTGCCATCTCCACAATGAATGGTGGCTGCAATGGAACTCCAACACTGTCTGTCTCTCGTCCTGCTTGTACATTCTATCAGACTGATGTTCGTCCATCTCTTGATGTTATCTTCCCACTTGTATTGTTGTCTACCACTTGCTCGCTTGCCCTCAACCTTGCCCTTCAGTATGGTTTTTATAAGTGTATTATGTCTTTTAATGTGGCCAAAATATTTCACTGGCCTCTATTTTTATTTCTTTTATCAACTCTTTTCATTCCTAGTTTTTCTAGAACCTCTGTATTTGATTGCTTTTGTTTCCATGAAATACAACATATTCATCTGTATATCCACATCTCCAGGGCCTCTATAAAACTTTCTAGTTGCTTGTTCAATGTCCAGGCTTCCGCGCCATACAGTAGCGTTGAATATACGTAATATTAAACAATTCTCATTTTAATGCGTTGTTAATCTCTCTATTGTGTCAGGTCTTAGTCAGATATGACTGAGCTACCATATAACAGTAGACGGTACTACCTGCTTCGGGCGGAAGAGCGCAATTGGGAGGGTACAAGCCTTACCCTGGTGCGAGGAAATGCAACCTAAAGACAAAGTGTCATGGCAGGGCAGACCAGGCCCTAAGCCTTGGTTGGCGGCTGGTCTAGGATCGAAGCTCCGACAGGCGGACAATTAGAGCATTGCTTTGCTGATCCGGCAGCTTCTGCAGCTTGTCTTGTTCCACATGTAGGGGTGTTACCTTTCCTCTGGAGTGAACTAGGCAGGCCGAGAGAGGGATCATGCTGCATGGGCAACACATGACCTCTATATTTTAGCCCAGGCTTTGTGCTATGGAGAGGCAATAACTCCATCCCTTACAAACTATTGTCTGTCAAGACGGCAAGGTGCCAATGATAATCTCTCTGGATGTTAATATTGTTTTCATGCTGTTGAAAGCATGTTTTGGCCATTCTTATTCTCTATTTGATTTCTATTTCACTTCTGCCATCATCTGTTATTACTTGTCCAAAACAGGAGAAACTTGTTACTTGTTCTAGTATCTGCCCGTTTACTGTGATGTTCATTGATGAACTTTCTTTTCCTCTGCTAATTATCATAGTTTTCATTGTTTTTTGGATGTTAATATCTAAATCATATTCTGCACTATGCCTGTTAACTTGTTCCACTAGGTTTTGTAACTTTTGCTCGCTTTCTGCTAGTAACACAGTATCATCAGCATACCTAAGATTGTTTATGATTCTTCCATTGATGTTAAGTTCAGGCCGTTCCACTAGATTAAAAATTCTTGCTGTGAATAGGTTTTGGGACTACATACATCCCTGCTGCACACCTCTTTCTATCTCTATCGGCAACAAATAATTATTTCCGCATCTAATAGACCCCACTTACTACTAGTACAAGTTACTAATAAGTCTGATGTCCTTTCCGTCTACTCCTATATCTTGAAGGCACGTAATTATTCGTTCATGTTGTACTCTATCAAAAGCTTTCTTGTAGTCTATAAAGCAAACATATATTTTTGGGAACTTCTATATATTTTTCAATTACCATAAGATATTAAAATTTGTTCTTTGCATTTCCCCCTTGATGTTTTCCAGGTTGCAGTGTTCTCACATCTCATGTCCCAATAACAACGCTTTATTTCTTTTAAATTTACAGTCAATGAAAGACAGTCTGGTGTCAACTGTAGCGCATGCTGTTCTCTCTACCGGAGGATGTGTTCTTGAGTAACACAACCCCTCTCCCCCTTTCTTTCATGATTGTCATTCACGTTGAATATATTGCAAATCCGTTCTGTCTGCAATATATTCAATAAGCATACACACACATTTACGTACTCAAACATACATCTATACACACACACATACATCTACACACACACACACACACACACACACACATGCATTATACGTACATACGTTATATTGCATGCAAACATTTCTGTTCAACAATTAACACTTAGTGTAACTATTACCAGAATGCAGCGATGTCCTGTGTGCAGATGGTGGGGTGTATCTCACCCAGTCCAGGACTGCATCCACTACCAGCTCCTCACAGTCAGTTGCTAGAGAATCGTGTGCTATTACTTTGTAGAAATAGTCAAAGGATAATTGAAGAAAATTGTCTTGCTCCCTTACATTTGTAAAATGTCTGGCAATAAAATCCAGCGAATGATCTATCACATTTTGTGCAGCAAGCAATGTTGCTTGGTTGAGAATACCGCAATAGTTGTCAACAGATATGTTTTCAATCGCAAATGTCTGACACTCTTCTGTTAAGTAGGCAATCTGCAGCATGTCTGTGGCAGACCACACGTCTAATAGATTATCATCACTGAGTCCTGTTTTACCTGTATATAAAGCGTTGATGATGGTATCGAATGTGCTTGCAGAAATTGCAACAAGATGTACACGACTTTCTAACTGCTCCTTCATGTTTGAATTAAAGAGTCCCCGGAAGAAGCCGGAGCATGCGCTGAGAATGAGGCGATGACACTTGAATGATGTGTCCTCCACAACAACAGTGAAGTCATAATCGCTGGTATCACTGCCCTCCCACTTGTTGGCCATACACTTCTGCAGGCCACGGGCTAGAGATAGGCTGAATGCCATGGGTATTTGTTATCTCTGAAAAATAACAAGGACAACTGATTGCAGATAATGGGAGGTAGTAATATATTTAAACGTTTTACGTGGCTCTGTGGCGAAGGGGCTATACACGCAACTCGTGCATACCGTGTTAGAAACATAACTGTGGACAATTTGGAAGTAGCTCTCGTTGCGTTGGTTTCCATATTATGATATAAATGCAGTCGTTCATAAAGCAATGGCAAACTACTGAACGTAAACTTGCCAAAAAATCACAAACTGTTTTAAAAAAATGCTAGGGTTAACTTCAATGTCCTGTAAAGGATATGCAACTAACAATAACCTGGGTGTGTAATATGCATTCTGAATATGCAGATAGCAAAGATATGAGAAACTTTGGCCTTGATCTTCCGAGTCATAGAACGCATATTGTACTAAATAAGTCAAACAAAAACTCAAGCATTGACAACGCCATCTGACACAACATTGGCTTGGATACTAATTATGCTCAAATTCCCAAACAGTAGTGTATTTGTATATGAATATTATCATCATTATCATCTTCCTCTTATTTTTTCAAGCGCAGTAGAGATGAAGTGAAGAGATGACTTTCAAGCGCCCGATGGTGAAACGGGTGATGTAATTCCATGTGATTGTACAATGTCTTTGATATCGCTAATTCATGTTTTTCTCGGGCGTTATCTTGCTTTCATATCAGATTTTCTGTGATGTAGTGACAGTACTGGCGGTTATTTCATGACGGCATGCAGGCAAGAGTACAGGAAAATGGCGAGCTGTCTGAGCCCTTTCCTGTCACCAATGGAGTGAAGCAAGGATGTGTCCTGGCACCTACAATGCTCAGCCTCATGGTTTCAACTATGCTGGCAAATGCCTTCGAGAACGACATTGGAATAGACATCAACTACCGCATGGATGGAAAGCTGTTCGATCTCAGAAGGCTGAAAGCTAAAATCAAAACTAACAGCGACACCGTCAGAGAGCTCCTGTTTGCTGATGATTGCGCTCTATATGCCAACTCAGAGGCAGACATGCAACACAATGTTTCAGCTTTCTCATATGCCTGTGCCAACTTTGGGCTCAATATAAACTTGGAGACGACTGTAGTTAAAAAAGTCGCTTAAAAGTCGACAGGGTTGACTTCATTGCACCGGGTTCTATCCCATATGGCCCCGTCTCTTTCCGCAGCACGGAAAGCGTCGCACAAAACACGAACTCCGTAGCTTTTAGCGACGACCCACAGGAGTCTCCGAAACATTTAACTCGTAAACCGAAGGACCAGGCCCGGAATCGAACCCACAACCTTCGGAGCCCGAGTCAAAGGGCTTGACCACTTCGTCACAGAGACTCCCTCTGGGAAATTGTAATTATGTACCAGCCAGCTCCAGGGAATAATCACACTGTGCCGAATATCAAAGTGAATGATCATAGACTAAGTGTTGTGGACAAATTCACCTATCTTGGCAGCACTGTGTCACAAGCTGTCACAATTGATGACGAAGTGAATGCAAGAATCTTCAAGGCCAGCGCGGCCTTTGGCAGACTGTACAAGAATGTGTGAGACAGAAATAGAATAATCCTGCCAACAAAGCTGAAAGTCTACAAAGCAGTTGTATTATGCACATTGCTATATGCTTGTGAAACCTGGACTGTTTATCAGCGACACGCTAGGAAATTAAACCACTTCCACACACGCGCCCATGCCCAGTATCCACACTCTACTAATGAAGAATCAGATTCGCTGGGCTGGTCACTTGACTAGCATGCCAGATGACAGGCCCCTTAAAGAAAATTTTTACGGCGAGCTGCGTTGTGGTAATTGCTCCCAAGTCGGCCAGAGTAAGTGCTTTAAAGACACTCTGAAAATCTCACTGAAAGCTATTGGAATTCATCATGACACCTGGGAGACTGCAGCCAGAGACAGAAATTCGTGGCGTACATCATTGCGCATGGGTGCAGTCACTTGTGAAGCAACCAGGACTGCAAGAGCTGTGAAGAAAAGGCTGGACAGAAAACCCACTGCAGGAGATCCTCCTCCTGGTACGTCAAGCATTCTTTGCCCACATTGTCAAAGAACATTTCGAGCCAAAATAGACCTTATCAACCATCATAGAACTCACGGCTCCATACTTTCAAGCCCACTGGATGAAATGAATAGTCATCATCATTCTTGATGGACAAACAACAACAAACAATAGTTGATGGTGTCGCAATCTAACTAGATAGCCAAACCATTTGATCTTCTTCCTTTCAAAATATGTGGCACGACATATTGATCCTACTGTCTGTCTGATAACACCATTTCTTATTCTTAATCCAAAATTAAGTTGGCAGCTACCTGCAAGCATCTCATCTCGCAGATGTTGATTTTGCATAAATGTGATGGGGATCTCATGTTTGTTTCATACTACAGCTGTTTGTTGTTCACTTGTTCGGTGTGTTTCCCATGTGATCGCTGATAGAAACACGCTTGTCTTTCAATTTCCTCCATAATTCTTCAACAATAGCACATCAACCGGTGTATTTCCAGGAAACGGGTGAAACTGCAATTAGTGCTCGGTACAGTGACATTCTAGTGAATAATATGAAGCCTGCGATTCAACTGAAAAGGCCAGGGACTTCTCTCAAAAAAGAGTATTGCTCTTGGCCCTTGAACTACAACACCCACACTCATACAGCTGCGCATAGTGGATATACTACATGTTCTGATAGTTAGGGGTTTGAAACATCCAGCATAGAGTCCAGACTTGGTGCCATCAGACTTTCACTTGTTTGGACTCTTGAAGGGGCATTTGTTGAGTTGGAGGTTTGTGGATAACAAGATAGTGGAGGCAGCGCAAAATTGGTGTAAGGCCACACCCAAAAACTGTTTATACGACTAAGAATGGACAGGTCCTGGATGGCACAGGCAGAAATATCTATACGTCAGGTGTGTGATGTAGAGACCATCAATCATGAACAAGAATGATGGAGTGCCGGCAGACATGAAAGACTGCTGCAGTGTAATAGTCACACAGGGTCATGAGTGCAGAGTATGGGCAGCCGGTCGCACAGAGTTTGAGGTGCATCAACTGATCCAGAGTAACACACATCAAGGTGACATAGTGATCTATATGGATGGGTCAGTGGTGAGAAAAAGTGTTTGGCGCTTCACTGAGAAGGCTTATGGACGATTCTTAAAAATTGGACTTAAGACCTCCAGCATGAGTATGGAGGTAGAAGCAGTCACAGTGGCATTCTGTTGGTTAGAGGAGACCGCTGCAACACACACTGTATTCATTGCGGACTCAAGGAGTATGCTTAGTAAGGTGGAGAAAGGAATGTTTCTTGTGGAATGATTCGCCTCACTTAAGAGCTCACAGATTGTGAGAATTGTGTGGATTTTTTGCCCTGGCCATGCGGGAAAATGAACAGACTGTTATGCTGGTAGGGAATGCACCTCTTGGTGGTAGATTACCCATGGACAAGAGAGGGCTGGTCATGCACCCGTGGGACCAGGTGGAAAAGTAGGGAGGGGGGGGGGAATAGTTTGAAAACTCGTATGTGAAAAAGGATGAGATTGCGGGGGATTGGCAGGGGTTCTGGTAGAATCTTAAAACCGAGAGGGAATACCCGGAGAACTTTCAATCAGATAGCGGTGGAACTATTAGTAGTGTGGCTCTTCGCTGGTGGTTGAACGAGGGGGTGGAGCGTATATAGGAAAGTCCTGAGCGCAGTGATGTCAATTCTTAGCTCAACTCAACTCAACGGAAAGATCAGTTTTACAGGGCATGTTTCTGGGAGAAGCGGCAGGAGTCAATAGAAACGAAGATGAAAACAAGATATGTCATACACCTTGGACATAAGGGTGTATGAGGCAGGAGAAATGTTGAGGGATCGAGATACTTTTCAGCGCACAGAGATGAGACCGATGTTCTGCAAAGGAACTGCATAAGAATATCAGCTGGAGTCTCTATTTACACAACAAAACAGGGCACGGAAACATCATGTGTTTAAGATGAAGAACATATTATTATTATCTTTGGAGATTACACATAAAAGAGAATTATAGCATGTTAAATAGAACCAATTTTAACATTGCCCTATTCACCAACGTTCCAACAGTGAACACATTATTAAAGTAAAGATACAGTCCATGGTCTGTGTGAGTGGACATGTAATAAAATAGTTTAACAACATCATGCAAAGTAGACAACATTGTAGTTATAGACACATTTCTAGAGAAGAAAGAAGAAGCACGGAAAGCTATCCCTATCAATATCACTGTTCTAATTTGATAATTAAACAGACACTAATTCCTGAACCGGTCTCTCTGGCCGAGGGAGCACACCACTTTCTCCGTAATTCCGTTTATCACGCAGAGTCTCGTAGCGGGAGAGAGCTGGAAGCGGTGACTTGCGGGATAACTGAGCCGGCCGCTCAGAAAGCAATGTCAAACTACTGAGCGTAATCTTGCCAAGAAATCAACATACAGCTGAAAGATGCTGCTGTTGACAGCGATGTCCTGTAAAGGATATGCGAATTAAAAAGAAAAAAAAAAACTCCTGAATATAAGACAAGATGGCTGCCAATTTTTTTTTCGCTTGAGACTGGCTGACGTGATTCACACCAAACAGCTACTGTAGATTCCCGCTATCGTTTCAAGCAATGGTATTTTACAGAGAGATATAGAAGTGGATGGAGAATTCAATTATTACTAATATTAATCTAATAATGACTTTAGCAACGAATTGTTCAATAAACAACCAGTGTAAACAATAACAAGTCCTATCTGCAAATAAGTATAAGGTAAGATCCATCAATCATGTGCCATGCCGGTAAGTGTGGGCGGTCATGACTCGCCATTTCACTCGATTGGCTGCAGAAAAAAATCTCTTTTACATCTCTTTACTTGTTTCAAGGGATGTTCGTTTAGGTGAATCATTGTTGTTTTTTTTTTCTTCTTTAGTTATAGTCAATACCTCTGTTTTACTTGTGCTAATTTTCATGTTATGTTCCCTACACATTTCGTTAGACTATTCATGTGGTCTTGTAATTCAGCTTCTGATTTTGCTATTAGTGCTTGGTCGTCCGCAAACAGGAGTTCTCTAATGGTTAGATTTGCAGATGGTTCTTCTTCTGTGTTCTCGTCATGCGGTATTCTTGCTGTCTCTGTTTGGCTGGTTTCTTTACATATGTTGTCTATATATGTTATAAACAAGAGAGGGGGCAGGACACATCCTTGTCGTACTCCGATCTTATGGTCAAGGGTTCTGAGTGTCCTCCAGTTGCTCTCACTATGCATTCACTGTTGTTGTAGAAGCTTCTACATAGGTTTGTTAGATGTGTACTCACTCCATATTATTTAAGGATTTCCCACAGCTTGTTTCTATCTATTCTATCAAATGCCTTTTCTTTGTCGACAAAGGCTAAGTAGAGTGTTTCATTGAATTCGATTGATTTTTCTATAAGTTGTCTAGGAGCAAAAGTGGCATCTGTGCATCTTCCTAAATCCAAGTTGTGTTTCGCTTAGCTGGGGTTCTATAATAGTTCGTAATCTTTTCTTAAGAATTTTGCAAAATATTTTCCAAGTACGACTCAAAAGTGAAATGCCTCTGTATTGTGTGCAGTCTCTTTTGCTGCCTTTGTTTTTCCAAATTGGGATAATTATGGCGTTTCGCCAGTCTCGCGGTGTCTGGTGTTCTAACCAAACATGGTTGAATAGTCTATGTAGCAATGATGTTCCTACTTCTCTTGCTGCTTTAATTAGTTCATTTGGTATTTCATCTTGTCCTGGTGATTTGTTCAATGGGGCTAATCTGACGGCTTCTACAATTTCTTCTTTCAGTATTTCTGGTTCTAGTCCTTCGGTGGCATCTGTGTCGGTTTCTTGAATTCATGTGACATCTGATGGGATGTTGAGAAGTTGTTCAAAGTACTGTTTCCATCTTATTAGGGTTTGTTTTTGTTCACTTATTGGTTCTCCATTTTCGTTTTTGATTATTTCAGTTGGGTCAAAGGGTTCTCCTCCGGCTCTCATTGAACGTATCTTTTTTAAAAGAAGTTTCTAGTTGCCTACTTGTAGTTTTTATTTAGAGTTTCTCCATACTCCTCCCAGTCTTTTTGTTTTTCTCTCTTTACTATTCTATTCACATGTCTTCTCGCTATTCTATATTCTATGTAATCGCATTTCTGTTTGCTCTTCGACCACTTTTTATATTTTTCCTTTTTGTCTGTTACAGCTTTCTTTACTTCTGCGTTCCACCAACTTGTTATTTTCTTTATCCGTGTTTTGCGTTTTTTCGTGGGTCCACATGTTATCTTTGCAGTATTTAAAATGCTTGATTTGAACATCTCCCATTCTTCTTCCAGTGTCTTTCTTTCTATAGGTAATTTTACAAAGATTTCAGCTAGTTCTTTTTCATAATTTTCCATCACTGCCTCGTCTTTGAGGTTTTTTAAGTTTACTGATTCACATGGCATGTATTTTCCTGGTCTTTGCTTCCTTCTACTGAGATTCTTATTGTGGCAACGACTGCTTTGTGGTCTGTGTTTATACCTAAGTTTGGCACTTCCCTTGCATCTAATATATTTCTGTTTCTCTTATTTCTTGTTAATATAAAATCAATTTGGCTTTTAGTATCTAGATCGTTCCATTTATACCAGGTGTATATTTGTGAGTCTTTGTGTTTATAGAATGTATTTGTTATATAGAGGTCTTGTTGGCTGCATAGCTCTATAAGTCTACTTCCGTTATCATTTCTTTCATTATGTTGGTTTCTAAATGCTTCAAGGTGTTTTTCTATGCCCGCTTTGTTGTGTCCTAGTCTTTCATTGAAGTCTCCCATAACTATGAAGTTGTCCTGCTTATCTATTTTATTTAGCACGTCATGGATGTCTTCGTAGAAGTCCTCGCACTCTTGTTCATTATTGTTTGTATTACATGGTGTGTGTATTTGTACACATTATGTAATTGCTTGTTCTTTTATTCTCACTGTTATGATTCTTGCCGATATATATTTTATTGCTAGCCGTGGTTTAATGACTATTCCCACACCGGGCCTTGCCCTTTCTTACTGTTCCACTCCAGAGTAGACAAACGTATAACTGTGGTGGATCTCCTTGCATCATTCCCCCTTTATTCTGATATCCGCTATTCCCATCAGCCCAATTTTCCTCTCTTTCATTGTTTCTATAAGTTCTTCTTCTTTACTATTAAAACCGCAGACGTTCATTGTGTCTATATTTTGAATAGCTGATCTATCTCGTAGTCCATTAACATTGCCGGGTCTATATCCACTTGGGTCAGTCCGTTTATACTTCTTAGTTTTGCTTGCTAGGCCAGTCGCAGGTTTAGGACAAAAATCTGACCATAGGGAGTCCATCCCCTATGGCGAGCCATATCCCCGTTAGCCCATGACCTCGCAGTCATGGTTTCCCAGTCTGCACCACGTGGAGGTAGGGTTGACTTGTGTAGTCTGAGGGTCATCAGCAGGCTACTAATTTTCACTTTTCACCCCTCCTAGGAGAGGCTAGCCGATCCTACCCCAGCTGGCTGCAGGGCCAGGCGCAGTCCACACCTTGCAGACAGCATACTGGTTAGAACAGACGGCATACTGGTTAGAACAGACGGCATACTGGTTAGAACAGACGGCATACTGGTTAGAACAGACGGCATACTGGTTAGAACAGACGGCATACTGGTTAGAACAGCCGGCATACTGGTTAGAACAGACGGCATACTGGTTAGAACAGACGGCATACTGGTTAGAACAGGCAGCATACTGGTTAGAACAGCCGGCATACTGCTTAGAACAGCCGGCATACTGGTTAGAACAGACGGCATACTGGTTAGAACAGACGGCATACTGGTTAGAACAGACGGCATATTGGTTAGAACAGACGGCATACTGGTTAGAACAGCTGGCATACTGCTTAGAACAGCCGGCATACTGGTTAGAACAGACGGCATACTGGTTAGAACAGACGGCATACTGGTTAGAACAGACGGCATACTGGTTAGAACAGACGGCATACTGGTTAGAACAGACGGCATACTGGTTAGAACAGACAGCATACTGGTTAGAACAGCCGGCATACTGGTTAGAACAGCCGGCATACTGGTTAGAACAGACGGCATACTGGTTAGAACAGACGGCATACTGGTTAGAACAGACGGCATACTGGTTAGAACAGACGGCATACTGGTTAGAACAGACGGCATACTGGTTAGAACAGACAGCAGACTGGTTAGAACAGCCGGCATACTGGTTAGAACAGACGGCATACTGGTTAGAACAGACGGCATACTGGTTAGAACAGACGGCATACTGGTTAGAACAGACGGCATACTGGTTAGAACAGACGGCATACTGGTTAGAACAGACAGCATACTGGTTAGAACAGCTGGCATACTGCTTAGAACAGCCGGCATACTGGTTAGAACAGACGGCATACTGGTTAGAACAGACGGCATACTGGTTAGAACAGACGGCATACTGGTTAGAACAGACGGCATACTGGTTAGAACAGACGGCATACTGGTTAGAACAGACGGCATACTGGTTAGAACAGCCGCCATACTGGTTAGAACAGCCGGCATACTGGTTAGAAAAGACGGCATACTGGTTAGAACAGACGGCATACTGGTTAGAACAGACGGCATTCTGGTTAGAAAAGACGGCATACTGGTTAGAATAGACGGCATACTGGTTAGAACAGACGGCATACTGGTTAGAACAGACGGCAGACTGGTTAGAACAGACGGCATACTGGTTAGAACAGACAGCATACTGGTTAGAACAGGTGGCATACCGGTTAGAACAGGCGGCATACCGGTTAGATCAGACGGCATACCGGTTAGAACAGACGGCATACTTGTTAGAACAGACGGCATACTGGTTAAAACAGACAGCATACTGGTTAGAACAGACGGCATACTGGTTAGAACAGACGGCATACTGGTTAGAACAGCCGGCATACTGGTTAGAACAGACGGCATACTGGTTAGAACAGACGGCATACTGGTTAGAACAGACAGCATACTGGTTAGAAATCTGAACACAGATAAAGACATTTTATTTTGGTGCTCGCTCGCCTTGAACTCAAGCGTAGTCCATACACACTATGTATAGTAGTGATAGACTGAATTTATCGTGTGGGTTAGCTTTCCCTATTAACAGTGTCCCTCGCCATCAGGTGAACCCACTCCGACTTCAGAGGTAAGATGACATAAATAAAGTAGTGAAGAGTTCTGCAAATGCATACTACAGGCAGCACGAGAACCAATACCAAGAGGTGTTGATAAGCAATAAACCATACTGGAATAGTGAACAATTGCAACTGCATAATGATGTGGGCGTATGTAGAAAGCAACATAGCCAAACCAATCCAAGAGCACCACAATAAATGCCAGCATGCAAAGGAAACATTTCAAAGGGCTAAGCTACAGGTAAAGCTGGCAGGAGAAAACAGTCACTGAACTTTAAAAAAGAACCAAGGATGTTGTGGAAGCTAGTAAAACAACTTAACCTGAGTGCACAGGGAGAGACACAAAGATTGCGATTGCACTAAGGAGAATTAATGATGCCTCTCGTAAAATTAAGAAAAGGCAATTCCAGTGCCTCCAACTACAGACCAAGTAGCCCACCAGCTGGCTCTGCAAAACAGTTGAGCACAGCATCAATCTCAGACAACAATGGAACACCAAAAATTAAAACATTCTAATGCCGCAAGACAGGCTTTAGGCAGTGTTACTCTACAGAAGACCATGCAAACTACCTCTTTCAAGAAATCGAGGATGTATTCCAAGAGAAGAAACTGGTGCTTGAGGCATGGAGAAAACTTAAGAAAGCTTTTGACAAAGTCTGGTGGAAGATAAACTCTATGGACCGCTGAGTGAACTAAAAAGGACAGTTAAATTCATACAAGAGACAACACTGCAGTTATAGACATATTTCTAGTGAACGAAAGAAGAAAAAGACAAAGTCTGGAAAGAAGGTCTGGTGAAGAAACTGAGAAACTATAGAAGAATGCATAAATGAGTGAAAGCATACTTGCACAACAGAAGAGCCCGAGTACAGATAGACAGACTCAAGAGCTAGAAAGTTCTCCTGCTTTAGTTTATGGTGTCCCCCATTGTGGAGTACTGTCCTTAACTTAACACTTTTCTTAATCTGTATTAATTACGTTGTTTTCGACCTACCACGTGGAATTAATGTGGCGGTTTAGGCTGATGATCTGGTCTTGTGGAGCACAAATGAACATGTATCAGTGGCCACCACTTGCTACAAAGAGCTATAGATTCATTAATTGTATGGAAAAATATATGGTGTTTGAATATAAACACGGACAAGTGCACCACCACTCTATTTAACCCTCTTCCTTAAGCAAAATAAGCAAGCATCATCCACATAAATGGAATACCCCTAAGAGAAGGCAAAGAACCCACATACCTTTGAATAACTTTTGATGGCAGACTGACATGGAGTAGTATATCCAGGATTAGAATGATACCACCACCCTCACACTCACAATCCCGTATATACTACTCATGGAGAAGGCACATCAACGAAGCAGCAACTAAAGACAGAAGATAGTCATCTTGAGAAAAATAAGTGAATTAAGCGGAACCACGTAGAGAGTCAGAGGACAATACTTAGCAAAGTTTATCAGCAGAGAATACACACACCTTGAAAATGGATCAACTGCATATAGTGTTACTTTCAGGTCGCATTTGATACTTCCATCCTCAGAATTACCAATTGATTTTCCTTATACATCCTAAGTAAGCTGACATCGATGGTGTCACAAACTGGCACCTCATTTAAGAGGCAGATAACTGTTGTTGGAACTATCCATTTGTTTTTGACAGTGTGTTTGAAAATAGGTAACTATTATAATTTATCCTCTCATATTTCAACTCTAATCATGTTTTAATTCTTGATAATGTAACTATTGCATAATTGTAACGCCTCGCACTTTAATAAAAGATATATATATATATATATATTATACAGCTACGATGTTTGTTGCTTCTTTTATATGTCGTTTTCACTGTCATCATTTGTTGGTTCTGTAGCAAGAGTATGTTGTTTTTTCTTGTTTAAACACCAAGCTATTCTCACAACAGACAATAATACACCGCCAAAACAAATGAAGTATGACGACGCCATTTATACTTACAAGGCGTAGGGCA
Source organism: Cepaea hortensis (assembly GCA_963921405.1). Taxonomy (NCBI): domain Eukaryota; kingdom Metazoa; phylum Mollusca; class Gastropoda; order Stylommatophora; family Helicidae; genus Cepaea; species Cepaea hortensis. Next base: position 598,589 of record OY992889.1, on the reverse strand, counting down.
AGCCATGCCCACATTTTCAAAAGCTCCTTAAAAACTGAACTGAGAGTTGCTACACTTCTAGAAGATGATGTCATTCTGTGTTAGAAGTTTAAGAAGATAACGAGCATACTAACATGCATGTAGTGGGTTAAAATAAAATTAAAAAAAAACACAATTCTTGCAAGATTCCTGGACAACTGAAACTGTAAGTAAACAAGCTGTTTCATTTTGTAAGGGACTAGACAGCAATAGTGTCTTTCCAGGACCTTATCCTTATCCAGAAAATACTGTAGTAATACTGGGTTCACTTAGTCCGATTATGCCATCCCTAACCGGAAACCGCACCTGTATTAATTAAATACACAAATACCTGTATCTCCAAAACTAGAGCTGCTACCTCTTCTTCTTCCTCTTCTTCAGCATTCCGAGCCATTGAGGTTCTTTGCTGCAGATACAATCCGTCTCCATTCGTCTCTCTGGTTGACCTTCTCTTGCCAGTCGTTGATTCCAAGTACTTGTAGGTCTGTATGTATATTATCTCTCCACCGTCTTTTTGGTCTACCTCGGAGTCTACGGTCATTTATTTCTTGAGTGTAAGCGAGTTTTGTTTCCCTATTATCTTCCATTCTTTCTATATGCCCCAGCCATTGCAGCCAATTAGCCTTCATGATACCAGTGATTAGCTGGGACTTAAACAGATGGCAAACTACTGAACGTAACACTTGCCTAGTACATCAACAGCAGCTGAAAATGCTGGTGTTGACTGCAACGTCCCGTAAGGGATACGCAACAACAACAACAACAACAAAACAGATCACAAATGTCTTTGTTGCTTCTTCTTTTCCACTTTCCACATTGTGGATCCCTTATGGGCCCAAAGATTTGTCTGAAGACTTTGTTCCCAATGGTTTGTAACAAGGCTTCGTCTCCTTTCGTTGTACTACATGTTCCAGAGCCATACAACACAACTGGTCTGATCAGTGTTTTGTAAATTGTGATCTTGGTGTTACGAGATAGCACATTTAATTGTAGCAGGTGCTGTAGTGCATCCTTCCATCCATCATGTGCCATGCCGGTAAGCGTGGGCGGTCATGTTCTGCCATCTCACTCGATCACTAGAGTCGTGGATCAGCTCCGTGTTTCTGTCTCGACCATGCCACAAGGCCAAGCCATCCAGGTACTTGCTTCTAGGTCTTCCCCTTGGTCTGTTCCCCTCGATCTTACCAGTTGTCACCAAGTTCTCCAGATCATTTAATCTCATAACGTGCCCAAAAAATGGTGACTGTCTACGTCTAATGTCTCTAATCAGTTTACGATCTTCATTTGTTTCTTGAAGAACTTGTTCATTCGTCTTTCTGGCTGTCCATGGTATTCTTTGCATTTTCCTGAGAAACCACATTTCTACAGCCATCAGATGTTTTTTCAGCCTGACTGCTCATTGTCTCTGATTATCGATGAGTCCACACAACATGATTTTCATGGCATCTATAAAGAAGGTAGTTTGCCATTGCTTTCCTTCCTAGCAACGACCATACTGGTCAGTGACCATAGCCATTGTCTCCTCGAAAAAAAAGAGATCCTCTGCCTACCGTCGTGAAGGTGGAGACCATAACCTACAACTATCTGTCGGCTGCTCTCCATCTTCATCCACCACCTGCAAACATGGCCATGTAGTGCATAGTATATCTTATTTCCAGAGTTGATTCTAGCTTGTATTTCTTCCCTTATGATGTTGGAGCAGTTGAAGATTGTACCCAGGTATTTGTATGTGTCCGTTCTTTTAATGGTCATATTATCTATTTGTATGTGGCCAGAGTTTTTAGCCGTTCCTTCTCTTGAAATTACCATATATTCTGTCTTATCTTGGTTGATAACCAGCCCCACTGGTTGAGCTTTTTCCTTTAAGTGAGTCAATATTTCCATTGTCTTTTGTTCATTTTCCCCTATAATATCTATATCATCTGCGTAACCAAGCAGTCTGGATGTTCCTCCAATAGCACAGTGCTCCTTTATCTTCCTTACAATTTTCTCTAGAGCCAGATTGAAAAGGAGCGGCGATAGTGCATCACCCTGTTTCAAGCCAGATGTTATTTGGAAAGGGTCTGATTTCCTGCCTTTATATGTTACTATATTATAAGTATCTTCCATGCATAGTCTGGTCATGTTGATTAACTTCCTTAGTATTCCAAATTCCTGCATAGCATTCCATAGACTATTCCTATGGACACTATCATAAGCCTTTTTAAAATCCACAAAAATGTTATGGAGATCTCTTTTATATTCCAAATTTTTCTCGGCTATTTGTCGTAAGATAAATATCCGATCTATTGTTGATCTGTTTTGTCTAAAACCCGCCTGGTAGTCACCTAATATGTCTTCTGAATATGGTTTTAGTCTATTTACTAATACTGCCACCGGGCGCTGGAACGCAAATTATTCCTCCCCACGACGCTTGACGGCAGAAGTGGAAGATGATGATGATGATGACTAATACTGCGGGTAGTATCTTATAGCTTGTGGACAGTAGTGATATTCCTCTATAATTTTCACATTGGAATTTGTTTCCTTTCTTAAAGATAGGTATCAATAATGACTCTTTCCAGTCATGGGGTATTTCTTCTGTCCTCCAGATTTTTATTATTAGTTCGTATAGCTTTAGATGTAATGCGTGGCCGCCTGCCTTTATTAATTCAGCAGCAATTCCATCAGCCCCAGTTGCTTTATTGTTTTTAAGTCGTGTTATTACATATAGGATTTCTTCAAAAGTAGGTTCTTCAATTTGTGGTTCACATGTTAGAACCGCTTCCTGTGGGAGAATATTATTTGGAGCTTCACAATTTAGTAATTCAACAAAGTATTCTTTCCATGTGTTACACATTTCCTCATTGGTATTTATCATATTCCCATTTTTGTCTTTTAACCATATGTGTTGTGTTAGTACCCTCGTTCCATTGACTTCAGTTCTTTAAAAAACTTTCTGGATTCGTTTTTCTGGTGATTAGTTTCCATATCTTTGATTATATTACTCATATATTCTCGCTTCTGCTGTCGAACTATTTTTGTAGCCTCTTTACATTCATTTCTATATTGCTATTCTTTTTGGATGTTGTTGATGTCATTTAACCATGGCTGTCTGGCATTCTGTTCCCTAATGACTGCTTCTTCACATTTTTGATTGAACCATCTGTTCTTTCTATGCGTGTTTAACTCACCGAGAATTCTTCTGCGGTAGATTGAATTGCATTCTTGATGTTCAACCAAGTTTGGTCAACGCTTTCCTCCAACAGGTTTTGTAGAACTTCAAGTTTACATTTGATTTCATCTGCAAATTTCTCTTTGACTGTAATTTCTTGTAGTTTTTCTCTGTTATATGTTGGGTGTAACCTTTGTAGTTTAGCATAGAAAGCTCTCTTAAGTTTTATTTTAAATTTTGCTCCAACGAGGAAGTGGTCGCTGTGGCACTCAGCTCCTCTATAACTTCTAACTTGTTGTATGTTTGATGCATTTTTGTTGTTAATTAAAATGTGATCTACTTGATTATAGGTTCTCTTGTCACATGATTTCCAAGTTTGTTTGTGTATATCCTTTCTTTGTAGTCTGGTACTGCTGATCTGTAGTCCTTTGGCTTCTGCCAGGTTGATGACTCTCCATCCATTGTCATTAGAAGTTGTATGTAGGCTTTCCATACCGGCAACATTTTTATGAGTTTGCTCTCAACCTATTTTTGCATTGAAGTCTCCCAGCACAATCAGGATGTCCTGTTTGGGGGTGTCTTCTATGACATATTCCACATCATTTTAAAAGTCTTTGTTAATATCATCTTCTTTCTCTTCAGTAGGTGCATGTACATTAATCATAGTTATATTTTTCCATTTACCTTTTATTCGTAATTTACTAATCCTGTCATTAACAGCTTTAAAGTTCAGAACGTTCCCCCATAACTCTTTTTTGATGACAAATCCTGTTCCTAATTCATGTTTATTTTGGGTGTTTCCTCCATATACTACAGAGCTGATACCCAAAAAAAAAAAAAAAAAAAAAAAAGAATGTGGTGTTTGTATTTAGCAGGCCTCATTTATGAAAAATCATGTGTAAATGTGTGGCACCAAAACAAACAAACAAACAAACAAACAAACTTGTGTGTGTAGGACTGTGTAATTAATGCCGGCTCCATAGTGAAGAATTACAGACGCAGTTCGTAATCACGCATACCCGCGTTAGAAATACAGGTGCAGATGATTTGGCAGCAGACCACCTTGCAGTTGTTTTTTACAAAATGGTATGGGTGCCGATTCATGCAGAAAGCAACGGCAAACTACTGAAAGTAAACTTGCCAATGGATCACAACAGCAAAGAAATGCTGGTGGTGACTGCGACGTTGTGCAAAGGATATGCAACTAACTTGTGTAAATAATACTAAATTACATTACACTAAGTCTAGGATGGTCTCCCTGGTGAAGGTGTTAAGGACTTTCTCCGTAATCCCGTGTATATCCATGTGAGGAACACAGCTGCGTGAGATTCGGCAGTGGATCGCGTCCGTTGGGTACTTACGGGGTATGTGAGCCGGTCTCTCAGAAAGCAATGGCAAACTACTGAACGTAATCTTACCAAGAACATCAACAGCATCTGAAAAATACAGGTGTTGACTACAACGTCCTGTAAGGGATATGCAACTTTTGTTTTTAAGTCTAAGATTGGGGGAAAACGTATTTTGGTAAACACCAAATAGCTGTACATAACATCTAAATTTTTTTTCATTGGAACAATCTATGGTCGGATTGAGTGAACATGTATAATATTGTTTAGTTTAACAGCACAATCATCTGTTCAAATAAATCTGACACTGAAACTTACTTTGTCGCTTCAGCCGTTCCATTGACGCTCCACCGAGGATACTTATTTATTTGAATGTAAATTTCCGGAAGTGACGTCAGCGTTGTCCTGCGCATTTCGTCATCATCATCATCATCATCATCCTCCACTTCTGCCGTCAGGCGTCGTGGGGAGGAATAATGTGCGTTCCAGCGACCGATGGGCGGCACTGGATAGTGTCATTCTGTGTGGTTGTACAATGTCTTTGATGTCGTCAATCCATTTTCTTCATGGACGTCCTCTTGGTCTCGTCGCAGATGATCTTTGATGTAAGGCCAGTGATGGTGGTTGATGGTGTTGCATTCTAAGCAGCCACACTGTCACAGTGGCAGGAGACATGCGTACTACGGGATCTAGTCAGTTGCTGACAGACCAAGAGGTGGATAAGAAAGGAAGATCCGGATTCCTAATAAGGTGCGACGCCGTGAATGGGGCACGGTTAAGGCACACGGCAGCGGAAACGTATGGAGGCGACAGTGGCCGTGGCGGGGGAGGAAGCTCGCATCTCACGACCACACGTGCCCAGGGGCAGGCACAGGCGGCACGGGCTCTCACCACCGAGGGAGGGAGGGCTGAGGATGGACAAGGTAACAGCAAAGAGACAAGCATAACATCAGGGATAACTAAATGACCGAAAGAACGTCTCCACGGCAGGGGACAGACGCCCAGAGTCATGACTCGGACGGGCCCTCCCCCAGAGAGTGTAAAGAGTGTAAAAGGACCGAAACACTTGTAGAAAGGGGTACACTTCTGAAGATCAGAAGCATCCTGCTGTGTTTGCTCCGCGTCAGAGTTCTTACTACTGCATGTGGCTAGTCCACCATTCACTGCTGCGGCTGACCAGTACAGCCCAGTGATAAACTGGCCCCACCGGTGGTCTCCACCTTTGGGTCGACAGCAGACCGGGCTGATGACCCCTATCGCTGTATAAACCTCATCATCACTTAAGAAATATGGCACTAAAACTAAATCAAAATCACACCCAGGATCCTGCGAGAGCTGGTGAGAATGAAGGATCCATTGACGACCTCACAGAAACGACCAGCACCGTCCACCCGACCATGAGCTCAGAACAACGGACGTTGGTCTGGCCATGCATTTGTGGTAGGAGAATTATTCCGGGGAATAAGAATTCACGCCGGAATGAAGAAGTGCGAGAGTGCGTCACAGGAGACACGGCACCCCTCAAAGAGAGAGTGATGGGATGCAAGAGGGTTTCAGCCAGGGCGAACCCCACAGAGAACCCCAGGGTTCTGCAGAACCCCAGTGTTCTGCCGCTGATAATAATCGTGTTAATGTCACAGGTGACGGTGTCACCTGTGACGTACCCGCGCAAACTTCTGAAAGGGTGAAGATCAAGTTCCCTAATGCCAGCAGGAAGGAGGAGTGGGCGTCATTAGACCCAAAGTTGTCCCGTGCTTTAGAAGAAGAGCTATAGCACATATCCCTTGAGGAGAAATTAGTAAAGTTCGGGAGAAATCGTATACCTCCACTCGCTGAGTCATGTTGGTAGCAGCGAGAGGAGGGAAGCAGCTCCGCTGCAAAAGACTCGGCAGCAGAGACTGCTTGAGGAGGTGAGGAAAGACAAGAATTTCGCTCGGAAACGATGGAAGACAGCGCCCGAGCATGAGAAGGAGGGCTTACGCAAGGTGTGGCAACATTTATATGGAGAGAAACTGTCGTGATGTCAAGTTATCTGTCAGTCCAGTCTTATCATTTATATGGAGAGAAACTGTCGTGATGTCAAGTTATCTGTCAGTCCAGTCTTATCATTTATATGGAGAGAAACTGTCGTGATGTCAAGTTATCTGTCAGTCCACTGTTGTCATTTATATGGAGAGAAACTGTCGTGAGGTCAAGTTATCTGTCAGTCCAGTCTTATCATTTATATGGAGAGAAACTGTCGTGATGTCAAGTTATCTGTCAGTCCAGTCTTATCATTTATATGGAGAGAAACTGTCGTGATGTCAAGTTATCTGTCAGTCCACTGTTGTCATTTATATGAAGAGAAACTGTCGTGAGGTCAAGTTATCTGTCAGTCCAGTCTTGTCATTTATATGGAGAGAAACTCTTGTGATGTCAGTTAGTTAGTCGACAGATCATCCTCGTTGCACATCGAACCATTCAGTCCATAAGTGCTCGGATCCCCTCCTCAGCAAATCCCGCAGCGTGTAGCGGCTAACGACGCCAGTTCTGTGTTGGTTTATCAATCTTCTTTGGCTTCCTGCGTAGTGTTCTTGTTTGGCCACCCCTCTTTTAATTTGCTGCTCTAGCAGTCTGGCCATTGTTGTAGATTCACAGTCATCACTTGGTTCTCGCAAAAGTCTCACATCACGTAGAGCATTCAGAATGTCAGCCTGGTCCATGGCGCGTCCTCCCTCCACAGTAGCCTCACCTGCGAGCTTGTCAGCCCGCTCATTTCCTTGTACTCCCGCATGCCCTGGCACGAAGATGAAACTCTTCTTTGCCAGCCAAGACCGCTTCAGAGGCAGCAACCATTCTCTTCGGATCGACCCCTCCTCTATCCTCTTGATCATGTTCATTGAGTCGCCAAGGAAACAAGCCCTGGTGAATGTCTGTGTCTCGAGCCATGTTATTGCTTTACTTACTGCCATGACTTCCATGGTCAGGCTACTTGGTCCATTGGTCCATTTTCACAATATGTATAATCAACCACAGCACTTAAGACAGACACCAGAGACAACACTTGACAGCAACTGTACAAGAAATTCACTGGGGACATGTACTTAAAACACTGGTTCAATAATACTGTTTATTGAGCTGATGGTGAGTCCAGTGATGATCCATGATTCATCTCCTGGCATGTCAACACTTCAATAATTACATTGAAAATGCATAAAATATGTCACACATGCATGTAGAAAAACATGATACCACACTCGGATCCCTCCTCCAACCAATAACCAAACTCTTCTCCTCCTCTCCTCTCTAATCTCCACTACACCATTGACTTTTATCCTTTCTTCTACTGTTAATGAGGGAAAACCAAGATAAGCCATAACCTGGGGCAAGCATAGGGACATTCTGCTCCACAGGTCTGTTTAATCCTTTTAGCACCTATGATAGGTGTTGGACAAGCTCAGGTTGCAGTTCTCCGCATGATGATTTTCCAAGTCAGACTAATTATTACCTACTGTCACAGTTTTGAAGAAAAGTTACAGCCCTGTCTTTCACCGGTGAGTTGACTGTTTATGAAGTTGAGACTTAGGGCTTTGTTCTACTTTTCCTGTAGAGGAAGATCTAAGATACAAATATGTCCCAGTCTTCTTTCTCCTCAGTCTATCTCACTTACTCTGACTGTTCATGAAGTTGACACTTAGGACTTTGTTCCACTTTTCCTGTAGAGGAAGATCTAAGGTACAAATATGTCCCAGCATTCTTCCTTCTCAGTCTATCTCAAGTCTTCATTCTGAAACACTGTGTGAGCACCAGGCTGGAGATTAACTAAGATAAGTCCTAGCCAAACAATCCATTGTCCCAGTCATTTCACCAGACGTCTTGAATGAGGTTAACCACCATAGACTTGTTTAGTTCTCAGATGTCATTGATAATTATGATCACTGAAGTCTTCAGAACTATTTTTCTCCCTTATTTATATCCAGCTGTTTGAGAGCTGAGCTGAAAATCTCTAAGAAATTCCCATATTGTGGGTTCTAGAAGATTTCACTTATAGAGAGTTGGTTCTGGATTCTGGGACTACTGGTTAGTTTTCCCAGATGATATATGGATGCCTCTCCACCATCCTGTTTGTTCTCTGTTGATATACAAAATGGCACAACATCTCTTTACATGTGTTAAAAGATAATGTTATCATACATCAACATACACAGATTGGAGATGGGGACGTTCAGGTAGGGTGTTGACCAAACACACCTCTCCTGGTTGATAATGAAGTGTATTTCACTGTGATGTACTGTGGTAATCACAAGACCATATGCTGAGACAGGGTAGCTTAACACAATTACAAGCATTTATGTGGTCTAAGTTCCACCATGTTTGAACCACAATAGACCTGGGCACAAGGAGGACCAGACACAGTACAGCAAGCATTGTGACATAGCAACATGGGACAGGCATTGTGAAGGGAAATGGAAAATAGGCATTTACAACTGCAATATGCATTATGTATTAACTAATGGCATTTACCCAATTAGCAGACCAGACATCCATTCCAATGGTTGTCATGTTGGTGCATGAATGTCCTATTCCATATACACTCACTCAGCAATGCCAGACCTCACCCCTTTTCTCAGACAGACTTGACTCACAGGTACATCATCTTCATCATCATCATGTTCTGTTTCCCCACTGAGTAATGTTCATGTCTACTACAGTCGGTAACAGAAGCTCAATTGCCCAAGCAATTGTTCACATATGCACCAAGCGCATATGGGAAAAACATGTTTAGTCCTTGTAAATTTGCATGAGCCATACATTATATTCAGCCAACTAAGACACAGGTTCACACACCTATTGTCCTCTTAGGAACTAGTTTATATGAACTACCAACAGTAGAGGTACCCGTGTAATGCTGCAGAGAGAAATGATATTCTCTTGAGCGTAATCTAGCCACCAGGCCATCACATGAACTTTGCAATTCTGGCGTGCCATCACGTCCCGCCTACATATTGATATGAAGCATCTGTCTTTCTACTAATGTGAGAGGCTACGTATCAAAGCACCAGCTCATTCACTCCAACATTCTCAGCGTTTTACAAAGGAACTTGTACATGTTTACATCACTCATTCCAATTCAGACTGCCATATGTTAACTCGCGAGAGCAAAGGTACAGTTGATTTAAGAATGAGTCATCCTAGGCATGAAGAATGCACAAGGGGTTTGGGTTTGCGAATTTTCATGAGTGTACTATACATTCATCAAGCATACGCAACCAGTCACAACAAGGGATTCATATGCACTTGGAGTATACAGCGTGAAAGACATGTCAAGGTTGAAGATGCAGTGTTCAGAATTCTGGCACACAGAAGTTCTGTTTTTCATTTTCACTTGTTCTTCATAAAATACTCTTATATTCTTCTCTTTCGTTCACCAGGCATACATACAACATTAAAGTATGTTTTAAAGTGGTACCTGTGGTCCAGAGAACAATATATTACTGAATCTTTAAGGGCATTGTTGGGTCATCACATCACAAACTAGCGACCGCTCCTGATGGAATCCCCGCTCAAACTAATTGGATATTCAAATGTGGCCTAGTGATTAGCGTGGGCTGCCAAGTACTAGCCAATGAAAAGACAAGCGCATACCGCTGTCCTCCCCCAACTCGTTCTGGAACATTCGATCTAAGAATAGCCCTTCTATCTGGGATGGTCCCCGTTCAGACTTAAAGTATTTTTATGAATGTGTCGGGCTGGGAATGGGGAATTCTGATCCATCATGCTACAGATGTCAAGTTATCTGTCAGTCCAGTCTTGTCATTTATATGGAGAGAAACTCTTGTGATGTCAAGTTATCTGTCAGTCCATTGTTGTCATTTATATGGAGAGAAACTGTCATGAGGTCAAGTTATCTGTCAGTCCAGTGTTGTCATTTATATGGAGAGAAACTGTCGTTAGGTCAAGTTATCTGTCAGTCCAGTGTTGACATTTATATGGAGAGAAACTCTTGTGATGTCAAGTTATCTGTCAGTCCAGTGTTGTCATTTATATGGAGAGAAACTGTCGTGAGTTCAAGTTATCTGTCAGTCCAGTGTTGTCATTTATATGGAGAGAAACTCTTGTGATGTCAAGTTATCTGTCAGTCCAGTGTTGTCATTTATATGGAGAGAAAATGTCATGAGGTCAAGTTATCTGTCAGTCCAATGTTGTCATTTATATGGAGAGAAAATGTCATGAGGTCAAGTTATCTGTCAGTCCATTGTTGTCATTTATATGGAGAGAAACAGAAAACTTTGTACTGCACTAAAAGCTTTGATTAGATGTTCACCAGTTTGATAGTTTCTCAGGCATTCCCATAGCAGTCTCCTGTCAACTCTGTCAACAGATTTTCTTGTTATACAGGTCTCATCGTATTCAACTGCTCGATCTGTCGCATGTGTGTATGCATCTTCGTGTGTATGTGTGTGTGTGTGTGTGTGTGCGTGTGTGTGCGTGCGCCAGTGTGTGTGCGTGCTATTTGTGTATATATGTGTATGTTTGTATGCTTGCTTGCTTGCTTGTGTTCATTGGCTTGAGCTCCAACGCAAAGTCCTGTATGTCGGATGAAGGCATCCTGTTGTCCAACATCAGTGTGATGTCATACAGGACCTGAGGTTTGCGTGAGTATCCGTTGTCCCATGTCTGGCTTATTGGTGTGCAGACTGGTGGTTCCTCGCCGTACAGGCAGACACTCTCCGACTTCGGAGGAATGGTTATCCTATTGACTTCAGCCAGGACCCCGAAGGGACCTGTTGCCCAGGACGCTCGGCGAGGACGCGTCAATAGGTCTTGGCCAGTATATAACTCGGCCCTGGTGCCTTGGAAACACCTCTGCGTCCCTATATGTTTGTATGTATGTAAATATGTATACATATCTAAAGGCAGGTAGATAGGCAGGTTGGTGTATGTTTAAGTGTGTGTTTAAGTGTGTGTGTGTGTGTGCTTGTTTATGTGCGTGTGCGTGTGTGTGCATAATACACACCGACACACACAAACACACAAGTGCATGCATACAATTTCTACGAGCAAACACAAACTACACGACTAAAGAAGACAACGAACAGCCGTTACAACAAGACCATTACCCACTGAAAGACAACGATCTACAATTAGGACAAGGTCATTACACGCAGAGAGACAACAATCAATAATGAGAAGAAGGAATACATAATTCAACCAGAAAGAGCCACTTCCAGTGACCCGCGACCTCACAGCTTCGGACAACGTGACCTGAATACGATCACACTGATCTGTCTTTCTGTCTGTTGTTCTGTCTTCCGAGCGCTGACGAGTTGTCGGCTCTTGTGAAAGCTTCACTGTATGTATGAATATATGTATCTTGTGAAGTTGCACTGTATGTATGAATGTATGTATCTTGTGACAGTTGCACTGTATATATGCATCTATGTATCTTGTGACAGTTCCACTGTATGTATAAATCTCTGTATCTTGTGACAGTTGCACTGTATTTATAAATCTATGTATCTTGTGACAGTTGCACTGTATGTATGAATCTATGTATCTTGTGACAGTTTCACTGTATGTATGAATCTATGTATCTTGTGACAGTTGCACTGTATTTATAAATCTATGTATCTTGTGACAGTTGCACTGTATGTATGAATCTATGTATCTTGTGACAGTTTCACTGTATGTATGAATCTATGTATCTTGTGACAGTTCCACTGTATGTATGAATCTATGTATCTTGTGACAGTTGCACTGTATTTATAAATCTATGTATCTTGTGACAGTTGCACTGTATGTATGAATCTATGTATCTTGTGACAGTTTCATTGTATGTATGAATCTATGTATCTTGTGACAGTTGCACTATATTTATAAATCTATGTATCTTGTGACAGTTGCACTGTATGTATGAATCTATGTATCTTGTGACAGTTTCACTGTATGTATGAATCTATGTATCTTGTGACAGTTCCACTGTATGTATGAATCTATGTATCTTGTGACAGTTCCACTGTATGTATGAATCTATGTATCTTGTGACAGTTCCACTGTATGTATAAATCTCTGTATCTTGTGACAGTTGCACTGTATTTATAAATCTATGTATCTTGTGACAGTTGCACTGTATGTATGAATCTATGTATCTTGTGACAGTTCCACTGTATGTATGAATCTATGTATCTTGTGACAGTTCCACTGTAAGTATGAATCTATGTATCTTGTGACAGTTCCACTGTATGTATAAATCTCTGTATCTTGTGACAGTTGCACTGTATTTATAAATCTATGTATCTTGTGACAGTTGCACTGTATGTATGAATCTATGTATCTTGTGACAGTTCCACTGTATGTATGAATCTATGTATCTTGTAACAGTTTCACTGTATGTATGAATCTATGTATCTTGTGACAGTTTCACTGTATGTATGAATCTATGTATCTTGTGACAGTTCCATTGAATGTATGAATCTATGTATCTTGTGACAGTTCCACTGTATGTATGAATCTATGTATCTTGTGACAGTTCCGCTGTATGTATGCATCTGTTGTTGTTGTTGCTGTTGTTGTTGTTTGTCCATCAAGAATGATGATGACCATTCATTTCATCCAGTGGGGTTGAAAGTATGGAGCCGTGTGTTCTAAGATGGCTGAAACGACCTATTTTGGCTCGAAATGTTCTTTGACAATGTGGACAAAGATTGCTTGACGTTCCAGGAGGAGGATCTCCTGCAGTGGTTTTACTGTCCAGCTTTTTCTTAACAGCTCTTGCAGTCCTGGTTGTCTCACAAGTTACTGCACCCTTGCGTAATGGTGTACGCCACGAATTTCGGTCTCTGGCTGCAATCTCCCAGGTGTAATGATGAACCTCAAAAGCTTTCAATGAGATTTTCAGAGTGTCTTTAAAGCGTTTCATTTGGCCGCCTTGGGAGCCTTTACCACAACGCAGCTCGCCGTAAATAAAAGAAAATAATCGTTCAGGGAGCTTGTGATCTGGCATGCGAGTCATGTGACCAGCCCAGCGGATCTGATTCTTCATTAGTAAAGTGTGGATACTGGGCATGGACGCTCTTTCTAGGACTTCAGTGTCTGGGATCTTCAATAGCTTCCAAAGGAAGACTGTAGAAGTGGTTTAATTTCCTAGCATGTTGCTGATAAACAGTACAGGTTTCACAAGCATATAGCAGTGTGGATAATACCAGTTTCCGTGGTCAACCGGTCTCCATGGCCAAAGTCGTGCGAACGCTGTTCGTGAGCCGCTTACCGGGCGTTCGAAACGCAGCCGAGACCGATTTGTGCACCAGACAATTGTTTGGTATTGTTGGTATTGGTTGCATTATTTGTTGGAGTACATGGGGTTATCACATTTGAATGTGTAGATGATATTACATATCATCAAATGGACTGTGCAAAGACTCAATACGTGCAATACAATTATATGTGCACTCCAGATCTTGATTTAATTCCTGGTGAATGATTTGTTAAATGTTGATGTTTACATCAATTGCTTGTTGATGTTTGTTCAACAGTGGTTGTTCTATATGTTGTAAACAATCAATGTTCTCTGACACAATATCAAATTAAAAAGGTGATCGAGTGGGATTGAAGACATACACATAGACACAGTTGTCTTAAGGAGTGAAGCATTTTCCCCCTAGTGTCTATGGTAAAATTCCATGATCACCTCAACTTGTAAGAAGTGAGTGAGAATCTAAATTCATCCCATCCGGGGTCCCCTAGACAAACTTAGCAAATATTCTCATATATTAAATCCCATATCCCACGATGAGATAATGAGGTACTTGATAATGATGATGAACTTGTTGATGATGATAATGATGAACTTGTTGATGATGATAGTGATGAACTTATTGATGATGATAATGATGAACTTGTTGATGATGATAATGATGAACTTGTTGATGATGATAATGATGAACTTGTTGATAATGATAATGATAAACTTGTTGATGATGATAATGATAAATTTGTTGATGATGATAATTATGAAATTGTTGATGATGATAATGATAAACTTGTTGAAGATGATAATGATAAACTTGTTGATGATGATAATGATGAACTTGTTGATGATGATAATGATGAACTTGTTGGTGATGATAATGATGAACTTGTTGATGATGATAATGATAAACTTGTTGATAATGATAATGATAAACTTGTTGATGATGATAATTATGAAATTGTTGATGATGATAATGATAAACTTGTTGATGATGATAATGATAAACTTGTTGATGATGATAATGATGAACTTGTTGATGATGATAATGATGAACTTGTTGATGATGATAATGATGAACTTGTTGATGATGATAATGATAAACTTGTTGATGATGATAATGATAAACTTGTTGATGATGATAATGATAAACTTGTTGATGATGATAATGATGAACTTGTTGATGATGATAATGATAATGACGATAGTGATGAAATTGATTGTGATGATGACGATGATGATGGTAGTGATGATGAAAAGAAAGATGATGGTAATGAAGTTGATAATGAAGATAATGAAGATGATGATGGTGATGATGATGGTAATGGTGATAGTGGCGTGTTGCACAAACACAACCAATGTTGATTGTTATCTCCGGCAACACTTAATGCGGTTACAAACGGCTGAACGGGTGACCTAATATTTAAGTGTGCAGGCAACAGGACAAGCATGTCTTGATGATGAGAGTAGGTCGCCACACGGGGTTTACCTGGCTGGAGAACAACTCATCTCCGTCATTATGTTGTCAAAAACTCGTCTCGCCTACTTGCTGGCCCATTAAACAGACTCTCGACACTTGTTTTTTTTTTTTTTTAAGCATATCCTGGATGGCTTGGCCACATGACATGGACGAGATAGGAACACTGAGCTGATCCACGACACTGGTGATCGAGTGAAATGACGAGTCATGACCGCCCACGCTTTCCGGCATGGCACATGATTGATTGATTGATTTGATCCTTTACAGGACTTAGCTGTCAACACCAGCATCTTTCAGCTGTATGTTGATCTCTTGGCAAGATTACGCTCAGTAGTTTGCCATTGCTTTCTGAGCGGCCGGCTCAGTATCCCGCAAGTCACGACCGGGGGTCGAACCGCCTCAGCTCTCGCTCCGCTACGAGACTCTGCGTGATAAACGGGATTACAGAAAGAAAGTGTTGTAACCCCACAGCCAGAGAGACCGGCCGACACTTGTTAGCTGTCTCAATACTTGCTCGCTATCTCAACACGGGTACAGTCTCCGCACCATCTCAGATCTGCGAGCCGGGTGACATCTCTCAGCGCCCTCTGTTGGCTAACCGGTTGAGCCACGTGACATACCGACAGTCCAGGGTTGAGCCACACCCATGGCCCACTAGCCTGCCTGCTGGCGCCCATGTCTGCAGTTTCTGGGTGAGTGTCTTCCAACATTGGCTCTATCGTTGCAGCTGTTCATTGTGATTATCGTTGCGTACATGATTGTTGTGAACATGATTGTTGTATACATGAATGTTGTGACACTTGTGTACATGATTGGTGTGTACTAATTGTTGTGTACATGATTGTTGTGGCAAATGGTGTGTAATGATTGTTGTGTACATGATTGTTGTGGCAATTTGTCTGCACATGATTGCCGTGTACATGATTGTTGTGCACATGACTGTTGTGACACTTGATGTGTACATGATTGCCGTGTACATGATTGTTGTGTTCATGATTGCCGTGTACATGATTATTGTGTACATGATTGTTGTATACATGATTTTTGTGTGCATGATTATTGTGTACAAGATTGTTGTGTACATGATTGTTGTGTACATGACTGCCGTTGACATGATTGTTGTGTACATGACTGCCGTTGACATGATTGTTGTGTACATGATTGTCATGTACATGACTGTTGTGTACGTGATTGTTGTGTAATGATTGTTGTGTACATGATTGTCATGTACATGACTGTTGTGTACGTGATTGTTGTGTAATGATTGTTGTGACATGATTGTTTTGTACATGATTGCAATGTACATGATTGCTGTTGGCATGATTATTGTGCACATGATTGTTATGTAAATGATTGCCATGTGCATGATTGTTGTGGCAATTGGTGTGTAATGATTGTTGTGTACATGATTGTTGTGAAAATTTCTGTGTACATGATTGCCGTGTACATGATTGCCGTGTAATTGATTGTTGTGTACATGATTATTGTGAAATTTGTTGTGTATATGAGAGTTGTGTAATAATTGTTGTAACATATGTTGAGTACATGGTTGTTGAATATATGAAATTGTGTACATGATTGTTGAGCACATGCTTGTAGTGACACATGTTGAGTACATGATTGTTGTCAACATAATTGTTGTGTACATGATTGTTGTGACACATATTAAGTACATGCTTGTTGTATATATGATCGTTGTGACACATGTTGAGTACATGATTGTTGTGTAAATGATTGTTGTTGCACTTGTTGTGTACATGATTGTTGTGTACATCATTGTTGTGTACATGATTGTTGCTACACTTTTTGCGTACATAATTGTTGTATAATGATTGTTGTGTACATGATTGTTGTGACAATTGTTGTGCACATGATTGATTTGTATATTATTATTTTGTACATGATTGTTGTTACACATGTTTTGTACATGATTGTTGTGTACATGAGTGTTGTGACACTTGATGTGTATATGATTGTGCACTTGATTGTTGTATACATGAGTGCTGTGTACATCATTGTTGTGTCATATGTTGAGTACATTGTTGACATATATACAAAATTATGTACATGCTTGTTGTGACACATGTTGAGTACATTATTGTTGTATTCATGATTGTTGTGAAACTTGATATTATATGATTGTTGTCTATATGCATTTTTGTACATGTGTGTTGTGTACAAGATTGTTGAGAACATGATTGTTGTGTACATGATTGTTGAGTACAGGATGTTTGTGATGTATGGTGAGTATATGATTGGTGTTACATAATTGTTGTGTAGATGATTTTTATTTACATGATAGATGAGATGTGGCTGTTGTGTATAGGGTTGTTGTGTACATGATTTTTGTGTTCATGATTGCTGTGTACACGATTGTTGTAACTGTTGATGTGGACATGGTTGTAATGTACATGGTTGTAATGTACATGATTGTTGTGTACATTTTTGTTGTGTACATTTTTGTGGTGTACATGATTGTTATGTACATGACTGTTGTGACTGTTGTGTACATTGTTTTTGTTTACATGATTGCTGCGTACATGATTGTTGCCTACATGGTTGTTTTGTTCATGATTGTTGTGTACACGTTTGTTGTGACTATTGTTGTGTACATGATTATTGTTTACATGCTTGTTGTGTGCATGATTGTTGTCTGCATGATTGTTGTGTACATGATTGTGGCGACTATTGTTGTGTACATGATTATTGTGTACATGCTCGTTGTGTGCATGATTGTTGTGTACATAATTGTGGTGACAATTGTTGTGTACATAATTATTGTGTACATGCTTGTTGTGTACATGATTGTTGCATGATTGTTGTGACTATTGTTGTGTGCATGATTGTTGTAACTGTTGATGTGGACATAGTTGTAATGTACATGATTGTTGTGTATATGATTGTTGTGTGCATGCTCATTGTGTACATGCTTGTTGTGTACATGATTGTTGTGTGCATGATTATTGTGTCTATTGTCGTGAACGTGAATGTGGTGACTATTGTTGTGTAAATGATTATTGTGTGCATGATTGTTGTGTACATGATTGTTGGGTGCATGATTGTTGTGTCTATTGTCGTGAACGTGAATGTGGTGACTATTGTTGTGTAAATGATTATTGTGTGCATGATTATTGTGTACATGATTGTTGTGTGCATGATTGTTGTGTACATGATTGTTGTGTGTATGCTCATTGTGTACATGATTGTTGTGTGCATGATTGTTGTGTACATGATTGTTGTGTGTATGCTCATTGTGTACATGATTGTTGTGTACATGATTGTTGTGTGCATGATTATTGTGTACATGCTCATTGTGTACATGATTGTTGTGTGCATGATTGTTGTGTACATGATTGTTGTGTACATGCTCATTGTGTACATGATTGTTGTGTGCATGATTGTTGTGTACATGATTGTTGTGTGCATGATTGTTGTGTGCATGATTGTTGTGTACATGATTGTTGTATACATGATTGTTGTGTGTATGATTGTTGTGTACATGATTGTTGTGTACATGATTGTTGTGTGGATGATTGTTTTGACTATTGTTGTGTACATAATTATTGTGTACATGCTTGTTGTGTACATTATTGTTGTGTACATGATTGTTGTGACTGTTGTTGTGTACATTGTTGTTGTTTACATGATTGTTGATTACATGATTGTTGCCTTCATGATTGTTGTGTGCATGATTGTTGTGTACATGATTGTGGTGAGCAAACTGGGAGCAAGTCGCCGCTGAACGTGTTGCATGGAGGGCAAACATCAGAAATTGAATAAAGACAAAGGAGAAAATTATTGCAGATAAGTCACACACCGAGCGGTTGAGACGTAAGATGGTGCATGATGGTGGAAATGACCACGTGTTCACATGCACCCACTGTGAACGGACATTTACAGCGCAAATTGGCCTTATCAGTCACATTCGCTATCGCCATAGGTAAAAGTTATTATGCCTTTTTAAAGCACAAACTATCGTCTGTCAAGACGGCAAGGTGCCAAAGAGGATTGTGGTGACTATTGTTGTGTAAATTATTGTGGTGACAATTGTTGTGTACATGATTATTGTGTACATGCTTGTTGTGTAAATGATTATTGTGTACATGATTGTAGTAACTATTGTTGTGTGCGTGATTGTTGTGACTATTGTTGTGTACATGATTGTGGTGACTATTGTTGTGTACATGATTGTGGTGACTATTGTTGTGTACATGATTGTGGTGACTATTGTTGTGTGCATGATTGTTGTGACTATTGTTGTGTACATGCTTGTGGTGACTATTGTTGTGTGCATGATTGTTGTGACTATTGTTGTGTACATGATTGTGGTGACTATTGTTGTGTGCATGATCGTGGTGACTATTGTTGTGTACATGATTGTGGTGACTATTGTTGTGTACATGATTGTGGTGACTATTGTTGTGTAATTGATTGTGGTGACTATTGTTGTGTACATGATTGTGGTGACTATTGTTGTGTGCATGATTGTTGTGACTATTATTGTGTACATGCTTGTGGTGACTATTGTTGTGTACATGACTATTGTGTACATGATTGTTGTGTACATGATTGTTGTGTACATGATTATTGTGTACATGCTTGTTGTGTGCATGATTGTTGTGTGCATGATTGTTGTGTACATGATTGTTGTGTACATGATTGTGGAGACTATTGTTGTGTACATGCTTGTGGTGACTATTGTTGTGTACATGATTGTTGTGTACATGATTATTGTGTACATGCTTGTTGTGTGCATGATTGTTGTGTGCATGATTGTTGTGTGCATGGTTGTTGTGTTCATGATTGTTGTGTGCATGATTGTTGTGACTATTATTGTGTGCATGATTGTTGTGACTATTGTTGTGTACATGATTGGTGAAACTGATATTGTTTATATGAGTTTAATTTACAAGCATTTACATATATATATATATATATATATATATATATATATATATATATATATATATATATATATATATATATATATATATATATATATATATATATATATATCAAAACAATGTTTTGTGGTATTGAAATTGAATAACGAACTAACAAAACAATAGATTGCACGATTTAATGCCTGTCATATTTCGCAGCATCTCGTCGGGTACATACTGCAGTGGGGGGTACGGGGTGTCAGGCATTGGTAGCATCTTTGGTAAGGATGGCTCTCATGTCCTTTCAGGACCCATCCCCCACTGGTCCAAGCCTGACACCCAGCTCGTGCCTGTGGCTCCTAGTAGCTGTCAGCATGCGATAGCGGCCACCCCCCGGGCAACAGCTGTGAGAGGCTGGCTAAACCAGGCATGGGTATCCGATTTGGTGTCAAACCAAGAGGTAAACAAGGTTATGCCTACCCAGCATGTGAAGACAGGATTCGGCAGACTGCGCGGAAGAAATCATTCCTGATTCAACGGGCAAGACGGCGTTTACCTGCAAAGCGTTGTGGAACGTAATGAGCACGGCAAGGCACGTAGAGCGCCCTGGTCATCCACTGCACCTGTATTCGTCTCCAATCGTCTCGACTTGTCTTGCCACTGGACTCAGATGGACTCAGGCGAGAGAGTGAGGTCGACGAATTGCGCAACTCTTAATCACTTTAATCCAAGTCATCGCGCAAGTCATTCTTCATCCAACGTCACATATCACCTTCAAGCCCTGTGGCGATGGGCGAGCGGCAAAGCGGCAGGCGTGGGTACGCTGGCAGCCGTAGTCGCAGACCTGCACACAGGCGGCTCAGGCCATATGGTCGTCTTCTACTGACCGGAGCAGCAGTGGGATTCGGCAGCCCCCTGAGCGACTGAGCAGCCCTCTATAGGAACACACTGCTCACCTCCATAGCATGAGGAAGGGGCTAGAAAAGGTGCCCTAAACATTGTCTGCTTCATCACTACCTAACCAGCTAGCCGCGGTTGGTGGGTACCCTAAACTGCGGTCGACATACAAAGAAAGATAAAACAAGCAAAGCTAAAAGAGTAAACCATATTCCCTTAACAATTGGAACTTGGAATGTACGCACCCTACTTGACAGAGACGGCGCGTCAGGTCCAGAGAGACGAACAGCACTGATTGGGAGAGAGCTGGGCAGGTACAACATCGACATTGCAGCCTTGAGCGAGACACGACTTGCAGAAGAAGGCCAAATCTGTGAAATTGGTGCCGGCTACACATTTTTCTGGAGTGGAAGGAAAAGCGAGGAAAGACGCCAATCCGGTGTGGGATTTGCCATTAAGTCGGCCCTGGTCGGCAAATTAGCTGGATTTCCAAAGGCTGTAAATGACAGGCTCATGACCATGAAGTTGCCTCTGCTGAATGGAAGGAAGCACGCAACCATTGTGAGTGTCTACGCACCAACTATGACCAACGAAGATGATGTCAAGAATAAGTTCTATGAGGACCTGCACAATGTATTAACATCTGTTCCCAAAGGAGACAAACTTATACTCCTTGGGGATTTCAATGCCAGAGTAGGCACGGACACCACCTCTTGGAGTGGCATTATTGGAAAGCATGGAGTCGGAAATTGTAACACCAATGGACTCCGCCTCCTTCAGACATGTGCCGAACATGATCTCCTGATTACGAACACAATTTTCCGTCTCCCCATGAGAAATAGGACATCGTGGATGCACCCTCGCTCGAAACACTGGCACCTCATTGACTATGTAATCGTCAGGAGGAGTGACAGACAAGACGTTCGAGTGACAAAATCCATGTGTGGTGCCGAATGTTGGACAGACCATCGTCTCATTGTCTCGAAAATGAACATCCACATCAGGCCACCACGGCGTCCTCAAGGGGCAAAAATGCAAACAAAGCTAAATGTCACCCGCCTAAACAGCAAGAAAATGCAGCAGTCGTTTGAAAATATGCTGGAAGACCGCCTCAAGCCCAATGCTGAAGCAAAACAGGATACAGAAACAGAATGGAGAGCCCTAAAGGACACGATTTACAACACTGCTATGGAAATCCTGGGTCCAGCCCCCCGAAAGCATAAAGACTGGTTTGATGAAAATTCCGAAGACATCAACCAATTGCTGGCCGAGAAACATCTTCTCCTCAAGGCACATTTAATGACCCAAAGTCAACATCAAAAAAAGATGCTTTCAAGAACATTCAGAGAGTAGTGCAGCAGAAACTTCGGCACATGCGGGACTCCTGGCTGAGCAGCAAAGCTGATGAAATTCAGGGCTTTGCTGACAGACACGATATGAAAAACTTCTACGACTCACTGAAAGCGGTCTATGGTCCTTCATCACCAGGCATAGTTTCCCTCCTCAGTGCAGACGGGGGAACATTGGTCACCGATAAGAAAGAAATCCTCCAATACTGGGCAGAGCATTTCAGCAAAATCTTAAATGCAACTTCCTTCTTCGATGATGAAACCATCAATTGCCTTCCTCAAGTTCCCACCAATGAGACTCTTGATGACCTGCCAACCATAGTGGAAATAAACAAAGCCATCCAGCAACTCTCCAGCGGCAAGGCACCTGGTCCTGACTCCATCCCAGCAGAGATATACAAGGCAGGTGGGCCGGTCCTAACAGAGCAGCTTCACCGAGTCTTCACAAACATATGGATGAACGAGACCATGCCACAAGATTTTAAGGACGCGTCAATAGTCCACCTTTACAAACGTAAAGGAAACCGCCAATCCTGTGACAACCACCGAGGCATCTCCTTGCTTTCAATTGCAGGGAAGATACTCGCCAGAATTCTTCTCAATCGCCTCACAGCCCATCTCGATCAAGGTCTTCTTCCTGAGAGTCAATGTGGCTTCAGAAAAGAACGTGGAACTGTTGACATGATTTTCGCTGCAAGGCAGCTGCAAGAGAAATGTCAGGAACAGAACTGCGAAATGTTCTCCACTTTCATTGACCTTACCAAGGCTTTTGATACAGTCAGCAGAGAAGGACTGTGGAAGATTATGGCAAAATATGGTTGTCCACGAAAGTTTGTCCAAATAGTGCGGCTATTTCATGACGGCATGCAGGCAAGAGTACAGGAAAATGGTGAGCTGTCTGAACCCTTTCCTGTCACCAATGGAGTGAAGCAAGGATGTGTCCTGGCACCAACACTGTTCAGCCTCATGTTTTCAGCCATGTTGATGAATGCCTTCGAGAACGACGACATTGGAATAGACATCAACTACCGTATGGATGGAAAGTTATTCAATCTCAGAAGGCTGAAAGCTAAAACCAAAATTGACAGTGGCACAGTCAGAGAGCTCCTGTTTGCTGATGATTGCGCTCTATACGCCAACTCAGAGGCGGACATGCAACATAATGTTTCAGCTTTCTCACATGCCTGTGCCAACTTTGGGCTCAATATCAACTTGGAGAAGACTGTAGTTATGTACCAGCCAGCTCCAGGGAATAATCACACTGTGCCGAATATCAAAGTGAATGATCATAGACTAAATGTTGTGGACAAATTTACCTATCTTGGCAGCACCGTGTCACAAGCTGCCACAATCGATGACGAAGTGAATGCAAGAATCTCCAAGGCCAGTGCAGCCTTTGGCAGACTGTACAAGAATGTATGGGACAGAACTGGAATAAGCCTGCAAACAAAGCTAAAAGTCTACAAAGCAGTTGTATTATCCACACTGCTATATGCTTGTGAAACCTGGACTGTTTATCAGCGACACGCTAGGAAATTAAACCACTTCCACACAGTCTGCCTAAGGAAGCTACTGAAGATTAAATGGCAAGACAAGATTCCAGACACTGAAGTCCTAGAAAGAGCATCCATACCCAGTATCCACACTCTACTGATGAAGAATCAGATTCGCTGGGCTGGTCACTTGACTCGCATGCCAGATCACAGGCTCCCTAAACGAATTTTTTACAGCGAACTGCGTTGTGGTAAACGCTCCCAAGGTGGCCAGAGGAAACGTTTTAAAGACACACTGAAAATTTCACTGAATGCTTTTGGAATTCATCATGAAACCTGGGAGGCTGCAGCCAGAGACCGAAATTCGTGGCGTGCATCATTGCGCAAAGGTGCAGTTATATGTGAGGCAACCAGGACTGCAAGAGCTGTGAAGAAAAGGCAGGACAGAAAAACCACTGCAGGAAATCCTCCTCCAGAGACGTCAAGCATTCTTTGTCCACATTGTCAAAGAACATTTCGAGCCAAAATAGGCCTTATCAGCCATCTTAGAACCCACGGCTCCACACCTTCAACCCCACTGGATGAAATGAATGGTCATCATCATTCTTGATGGACAAACAACTCTGCAGAATTCACACAACATAAAGTAAATTAACTAGACAAATCCTTCACGCTAAAATATGCACATGTTCGCACAGTAATTTCAATTGTCACCACGTTAATTTTAAACTGACTATCATGACTTTCTGTTTGCACAAAAATGGCCTGTGTAGATTGATCAAGATGGCTTCTGTGAACTTTTACAAGTGACCATTTTGTGTATTTAACAGCACACGAAACGCATCTCTATCAATGACATGACCGGTTTTCAAAACGTGCCGTGCAATCGGCAATCAGTCCCCCATCACCGGTGTGTAGTATCTTGTCAATCCAATTGGGCATGTGTTTGACGACCATGTTGCTTAACTGCCTCTCTGTTATGCCGTTTAATAGTGAAACTAGTGAAATTGCATAATTGCATAGTGAAATTAGGAAGGTGAAGGGCAGCAGGTTAAAAAGAGGAAGGTCGTGGATGGATCAAGCCGAAGACATTCTTCAACAGGTGTGTTCACTTGAGGACATAGAACCTGGCGAGGAGTGGGTACGAGTACCAACAGATTTCGGTACGTCCTTTTCAGTTTGCATCCAACTAGACAGAAAATGCAGACAAGAAAATCCGGCTTCTGTGGAGGCTGAAGTACAAGCGTTGATTTTCGAGAATTCGCTAGACGGTGATGCTGTCATTTACACAGATGGGTCGGTCGTCCGACACGTGAGAAGGTCATGGACCTTTACGGCTGAGGCCGGAGGGAGAATTGTGAAGGAGGACTCAGGTGCTTTTGTTAAGACCACAAGCAGCCTGACTATGGAAGTCATGGCAGTAAGTAAAGCAATAACATGGCTCGAGACACAGACATTCAATAGGGCATGTTTCCTTAGCGACACATTGAGCATGCTCAAGAGGATTGAGATGGGATGGATACGAAGAGAGTGGTTGCTGTCTCTGGAGCGGTTTCGGCTGGCAAAGATTAGCTTCATCTACGTGCCAGGGCATGCAGGAGTACAAGGAAATGAGCGGGCTGACAAGCTCGCGGGTAAGGCTACTGTGGAGGGCGGACGCGCCATGGACCAGGCTGACATTCTGAATGCTCTACGAGAAGTAAGACTTTAGAGAGACCCAAGTGATGACTGTGAATGTACAACTATGGTCAGACTGTGAGAACAGCAAATTAAAAGAGGGGTGGCCAAACAAGAACACTACGCAGGAAGCCAAAGAAGACTGATAAAACAGCACAGAACTGGTGTCGTTAGCCGCTACACGCTACGGGATTTACTGAGGAGGGGATCCGAGCACTTATGGACTGAATGGTTCGATGTGCAATGAGGATGATCTGTCGACTAACTAACTATGGCTTAATTGTTTGACCCTGATCTCATTCATTGATGCTTTCTACAATTCCAGAATTTGTAATACCTTATTTCTTTCTTTCATAAAATCCCTCCTATCGTCTGCATAAAATCCCTCCTATCCTCTACATAAAATCGATCCCATCGTTTACATACAATTACCCTATTGTGCACATAAAATCCCTCCTATGGTCTACATAAATTCCCCCTATCATCTACGTAAATCCCCATATCATCTACATAAAATTGCCTCATATCGTCTACCAAAAATCTGCCATATCGGCTACATAACAAAATATGGAAACCTCAAGTGTTATACCCACATTGTTTGTTCATTAGCCATGTCTATGTACCATAAAATAATGAAGAGGAAATGCAAACATTGATCGCGTTATACAACAAACATAGCTAAATGCAAACATTGATCGCGTTATACAACAAACATAGCTAAATGCAAACATTGATCGCGTTATACATCAAACATAGCTAAATGCAAACATTGATCGCGTTATACAACAAACATAGCTAAATGCAAACATTGATCGCGTTATACAACAAACACAGTTGTGTATTTGATTACAAACAGTACACACTGACTATATATGCAGATTGTACATTAAGAAAATACAGTGCTATTTATTCCATAGCGCTTCTGTTTATTCTTCATTCATCTACCCTTCTGTTATTATGTAACAATGAAGCAGTAAGAAGGTTATAAACAAAGTTATATGTATATTCCTACCAATACGTTGTA
Source organism: Cepaea hortensis (assembly GCA_963921405.1). NCBI lineage: Eukaryota > Metazoa > Mollusca > Gastropoda > Stylommatophora > Helicidae > Cepaea > Cepaea hortensis. The sequence goes on along the minus strand of OY992889.1, from coordinate 572,042 downwards.
AGCAACCCTGGCATGTATTGGCTCTCATTCCATCAAATTTACGCTAAATGATCCGCTTATCGTGTATGTATGTGCATGTTTGCGTGTAAGTGTGCATGCATGCAGTGTATGCGAGGGAGTGTGTATATGGGTGTGTATGTGTGCGTGGGGATATGTGTGTATTTGCGTGTGTATATTGTGTGTATGCTCGTCTGTGTATGTGTATATGTTTTCGTGTGTATGCGAGGGAATGTGTATTTGATAGCGAGAGGGTGTGTGTCTGTCTACGTGTGAGTCAGAGTGAAAGAGAGTGTGATATTGAGTAAATGAAAGATGGAGAGAGTGACTTAATGGGTGAAATAGTGATTGCGAGAGAGAGAGAGAGAGAGAGAGAGAGAGAGAGAGAGAGAGCGGGGGGGAAGAGTGAGCGAACGAGAGAGAGACAGTGAAAGAATGGACTTGTTAATGTGTGTATGTGTACGCACATTGTTTGTGAGTGTCTATGAGTGTGTGTTGGTGAGAAGAGAGAGAGAGAGAGAGAGAGAGAGAGAGAGAGAGAGAGAGAGAGAGAGAGAGAGAGAGAGAGAGAGAGCTATTTAAGCGCACGAATATCATGTAACATGCTATTCCATATATGTTGTGTATTCTCATGTTCATACTATCATTTTGAATGCCAATTGATGTTATAATTGATAACATGAACACATGTACATCACTGTAGAGTGGGTGAGATAATTAGGGAGTATGAGAGAGAGAGAGAGAGAGAGAGAGAGAGAGAGAGAGAGAGAGAGAGAGAGAGAGAGAGAGCTATTTAAGCGCACGAATATCATGTAACATGCTATTCCATATATGTTGTGTATTCTCATGTTCATACTATCATTTTGAATGCCAATTGATGTTATAATTGATAACATGAACACATGTACATCACTGTAGAGTGGGTGAGATAATTAGGGAGTATGAGTGAGAGAGAGAGAGAGAGAGAGAGAGAGAGAGAGAGAGAGAGAGAGAGAGAGAGAGAGAGAGAGAGAGAGAGAGAGTTACAAAGTTACAAAATGTATATGTACAATTTCTCTCCATTATCTTTACAATTTTGCGACAATGCTCACGACATTCGTCACTGTATGTGTGTGTAAAGTGTGGGAGTTTGATCATAATAGTAGATTGGGGGATGGGGGATGTGTGTGAGGGTGGGCTTAGGATGTGTGGGTTGGCGGGGTGGGATTGTGTGGGTGGGTGGGGGATTTGTGTGTGGGTACGTGCGGGATATATGGGTTGGCGGGGAGATGTGTGTGTGGGTGGGGATGCGTGTTTGGCTAGGTGGTTGTGGGTGAGTGGGTGGAGGAGGATATGTTGATGGATGATTGATAGTGGGTTATGGGATGGGTGGGGGATATGTGGTGGGTGGGAGATGTGTGCAGGTGGAGTGGTTGTTGGTTTGGGAATGTGTGTGTGGGCGAGGGATGTGTATGGGTGTGGGATGTTTGGGTGGATGGGTGGGGAGTGTGTGTGTGGGTGAGATATATGTGGGTGAATGTGTGTTGGGGATGTGTGTGGATTGGGGAAGGGGTGTGTGATGGGTGTGGGTGATGGATTTCGGGATGTGTGTGTGGGTAGGGGATATGTCTGGCTGGGTGGGGGTGTGTGTGGCTGGATGGAGGATGTGTGTGTGGGTAGTGAGGGTGATTGTAGTTGGGGGATGTGTGGATGGGTAGGAGATGTGTGGGGAGATGTGTGTGTGGGTGAGGGATGTGTCTTTGGGATGTGTGTGGGTGTGGTGTTGCGTGGGAGGGGAGCTGGGTGTGGATAAAGGATGTATGTGTGGGTGGGTGCGGTGTGATTGGGTGTGCGGGTGGGTGAAGGATGTGTGTGAGGGTGGGGATGTGTGTTTAGATGGGTGGTTGGGGTGTGTGAGTGTGGGTGGGTAGATAGGAGATGTATGTTTTGATGAGTGAGTGAGGGATGTGTGGGTGTTAGTGGTTGAGGGATAAGTACGTGTGTCTAGGAATGTGTAAGGGGATGAGTGTATGGGTTGGGGATGTATGTGTGGGTTGTGTGTGCGTGGATGGGAGGTGTGTGTTTGTGAATGGGGGATGTGTTTGTGGGTGGGGATGTGTGTGAGGGATGTGTGTATGGGCGGGGAGATTGTGCGTGGGATGGGATGTTTGTGTATATGGGTAGGGGTGTGTGGTTAAGGGATGTGTGGCTGGGGGATGGGTGGGTGGAGGATGTGTGGTTGGGTAGAGGATGTGTGGGTGGGTAGAGGATGTGTGGGTGGGTGATTGTATATGAGTAAGGGTGTGTGAGTAAGGGTGTTTGGTTGGGGGATGGGTGGGTAAAAGATGTGTGGGTGGGGAGAGGATATGTGGGTGGGTGAGTGTGTGTAGGTTAGGAGATGGTGGGGGATGTTTGTAGGGGTGGGCTCGGGATCTGTGAGTGGGCTGGGGAAGATGGGAGATTATGTGGCTGGGTGCGGAATTTGTGTGTGGGTAGGTGCGGAATATGTGAGTTGACGGGGAGATGTGTGTGTGTGTGGGGAATGTGTGGCTGAGGAATGTGTGTTTGGCTGGGTGATTGGAGGTGTGTGGGTGGAGGAGGATATGTTGGTGAGTGATTGTTGGTAGGTAATGGGACGGGTAGAGGATATGTGTGTAGGTGGGTGGATGTGTGTGGGTGGGGGATGTGTGGGTTGGGGAATGTATGTGTGCTTGGGTGTGGGTGGATGGGGTGTGTGGTGGGTGAGAGGTGTGTGTGGGTGGGGAGATGTGTAGGTGTAGGGATGTGGTGGATGGGTAGGGGCATGTATGTGTGTGTGGGTTATGTGTGTGGTTGGGTGGTGGAGTTGGAGTGAATGGGAGATGTGTGGGTGGGTGGTTGATGTGTCTCATAACATAGTAATATGCATTGTTTATGTTTACAAAATTCATGTGACAATGTTCTTTTTCTTATGCACTGTTGATGAAAGAAAGATGAGTGATTGGAAGGGCCGAATGTAAGACGGGCCTGCGTGCCCAATTTGTTACCCTTTGAAAATAAAGTCTGTTTGTTTGTTTGTTTGCTTGCTTCTACATCGCCAAAGCTGATTTGGAACTCTCGACCCCATGAGTCGGGCAATTGTGAAAATACGTGTCACTAACCGCAAAGCTACATAAATCGACATTAAGAAGGCAATAAAGGTATATCTGTAATGTATCAAAAGGAGATTACGCAGCACAAATTTAACAGTAAATGGATACAAATGGATACGATTACATTTGGTTCTTCTGTTTCAGTCAATTGCTATTGTAAACTATTAACATTATAATACAGTACACGTCAAGTAATAACTATCAGTAGTTCAAAACCACATTAAGTAGCAAATGTGACACTATTTGTGCAAGAAATAACTGTCTGTGGTTGAAATAGTACCACAATCAATTGTGTTCTTTTTTCGTATAATATTACAACATTATCTTTATACCAAAGAGTAAGTTACGTGTAATAGTATTATACCCAATAGATTGCTGATAAAATGTATGAAAGCAGCACAGAATGAAGCATAAATCCATCTGCTTATAAACACGTGAGCTGAAGACAATAATATACTGGTTTATAATCATCATCATCAAGTGCTCTGCCAGTTGGCGTAGGCGTTTATGGCTCTCCACAGATCTCGGTCTTTGTTCTGGATCAACTCTGCTGATGATATTCCTCCATGCCACCGTCTTAATCCATCCAGCATCATTTCTTTTGGTCTGCCTCTCTTCCCACTGATCTTTCCAGTTGTCGCAATGTCCTCCAATAATTCTCTTCTTATCATATGACCAAAGCAAGCTGTTTGTCTCTTTCTTCTTGTTGAATATACTGTTCTAGTTTCATTAGTCTCTTTCAGGCAATCATTGTTAGTTACTCTGGCAGTCCAAGGAATTCGCAACAGCTGTCTAAAGATTTTCCTAATTTCTTCATGTGTTAGTTTATACCAACAATAACAGTTGTACCTTCTGTCTGACCACTATCCCGAGACCTGAGACAACTGAAGTGGAGTGTGACATACACAGAATAAAGAAACAGTCGCAAGTGCAGGATAAGGTTATTGGTGATACTAGAGATGCAATTATCAACACAAGGCCCCGAGCTCAGGGCCAGAATGTAGACGACTTCAGAAAACAACTTCACAGAATTAAGAAATTCAAATGAGTATGGTCAAGAGAAACATTTAGTGTGTATATAACAGTGCTATGAAGCAAGCCATGATCCAGGCAGAACCATAGGCAAACACTGTGTGCAGCTTTCAATTTGGATCATTACAATGTCTTCACATATCCCAGGAAGTGATGTCAGCAAGGTGTTTGGGTTCCCACGACACCAATTATAAAATATATAAAGCTTGTTTCTGAATAGCACACAACCTCTGAGGCGGCAGACAAAGTCAAAGAGTTTAGAGACCAAAACAAAGTCTACAGGGGTCGTGTCTGTGCTGAATACCTTCCATAAAGAACCATTCCCCTCCAAGACATAAATATCCTCAATCTTGTTGAAACTGATTCTAAAGAGGTCGCGTGCATCCATTGAAGTCCTGTATACACGTACATTGTCGGTTTCTGTATTAAAACAATGAGCAGTTACAACATCCCGTGTTCTAATGAAAACAACTATGTACTGTTTAAATCTGATGATACTACTTCCATCTACATCCCATGTCTGTGTCATCCATGTCCTATGACCACGAGCAGAAGACCAGCGATTAATTGTGAATTGATTTCTTTCTGTGTATACATAATAAACATAATCGCCATGTGCTAGTAACAGTTGCGAATAATCTATATTCAGGTGAGTGACATACCCCCAGATTTTCTGCTCTGTCATCGTACAAAGTATACTGTCTCTATCAATGCTTTCATAATTAAGATACAAGTCTTTGTCAAAGACTATTATGTTATTACATAATGAATAATCTCCGGGCACTCTAGCGAATTCATGAACACTGCCAGTGTCCAAACTGTAAGCCTCGAACTGGTTGCCAGATAAAAATACCATGACATGTTTATAAGAACTAGAAGCTCTGTGCACAGCTGCCTCAGGCCACGCCTCGTGACGCAGGTACACACTAAATGAATACTTCAGCGCATTAAGCACCATGTTGTATGCTCCAGAACTGATTAATAAATCTATATGATTCTTCAGTAGATTTTCAAGACAGCTGGGTTTTGCTAAGAACAATCTGCATGAGGAAATCAGTTTTAGAAAATGTTGTTTTCTATTTGTTTCTTTTGAATCTGTCTGGGGGGCGCTATTCTTGTTGCACATTGTTTTGTTACCTCCTGACATCATTATGTGTGATTTAGGTTCCAATCTGCTTTCACAACTTTCTGAGATACTGCTGTTCTCACTTCTTATAACAAACGCTGTGGATTGGTCAACATTTTCCTTTACTATAACACCAGCGCCATTCTCTTGGTCATCAATTCCCGTCTCTTGATCATTCTTTTCATTGTCTTGAGTAATATTTTCATCCCTCTGATCGTCATATTTGACCTCTTGGGCCCCTGTGATAGGTAAGCTGTATGTTGAAATATCAGCTACTAGTAGTATCTCTTCTGCAGCTGTTGCATCCAAAGTTCCTGAAATTGTGATGACAAGCATCTCAGATTATAATATATATCAACATCTGATATTTATATAGCTTATCTATACGATTATAATAAGAAAGCAATAAATAGACATTTGTGGAAAATCTTCACAACACAAAATAACAATCACTGGACAATTGTAGGAAATCTTCAAAACACAATATACACTGTAACCTTTAACAAGTTTGCCAGATATGACGATATACCTGTAAAATGAAGATACATTTAGTTGATATAACAAACATGAAGTAATCTATATGAGTATGTGGCATAACGCTAACCACCATTATTCAGTTTACAAGACTGCACGCAAAAGAAAGGAGAAAATATATAACAATTGACTACAGGAGCAAACTGAAACCAGAACTGCAAAATTAACATCACATCAAACTGAAACTTGAACAATTGACCGAAGATGACGTCAATTCTAAGAAACATTTCGTCAGCCAAAACTCAGGAGACCATTGGACAAAACAGACATGTGACACCACCCCATTTGAAAACCCGCTTGGAATATGTTAATTACGCACTCTTTCTGAAAACCGCCTGATGAACAGACGTGAAAAGATTGTGTGACCAAAATTTCAAATAGGGAAGGCAGAATGTCTGGATCCCAGGTGAGCTTGTTAGTCCTTAGATTGAACTGATGACCAGATGTATCAAAGGCCCAGGAATGGTATTCAGTGTTTGTAATGTCAGTTGAAATATATTATTATAAATTAAAACCTCTGAAGTGAAAAAATGTTTGACTGTTCCATTCTGACGACGCATGAGCCGTTTCCCGGGCAACTGACAATCTAATACTCTTTTCGAATACTGCAATCTCTGATATTCTTAAGGATAGTTATTAACTTTAAGAAGTGCATAATAATACTACATTCTATTCTAGACAACTGTACGAAGTGATAATTCTAAAGCAATCTTGTGCATTTCAGCAGAAACACTGTTAAAAATGCTATCACTATCTACAGCTAAAATGACAGTTCGTGTACTAGAACAAGTGCCTTGTTCTAAAACAGACTTATCTATGCCTATTTACAATCTAGAAAGCTGAAAGAGAAATCAATCTTTCCTTTCTGCTTCATCTATTGAATAAATAGGGTTTGATGGAATAAATATTTATATTTATGTCAAATTTTAATTAGATAAGGGCACACGTGAACTGCATTACATGAGAAAGTTGTGCTTCGCGGAACTCCACCACCAGAAGTTGACTTAACTCATTACTCAACACAACTTAACAACCACAACCACCCACAACTCAACACTCAACACCACAACAACAACAGATAATGGGAGAGGAGTTATTATACACAGAAGAAGAAGAAGTTGGTTAATTGGGAAAACACAGAGAATTATTTATACACACTATAGAAATGTTATAAATGTATGTAATTTATTTACATGCATCTTGACACTTCCTCACTCTTGTCACTGTCTTACTGTACACGTTTCACTGACCCCAGGTCAAATGAGAACTTACATACAGCAGGAAACAACTGAGACAAGGAGTACACAGTGTGATAAACTCTGACCACCCCAAATTAACACAACACTATATTAGAGAAAAAAGAGGAGGGAGGGGAACTGGTTCCTAATTCAGGAATTTAGATTTCTTCCGACCTACTTCTAGAATATTGAATTGGGAAGATTGTATATGTTTATGTGAATTTTACACAGTGATTCTTGGTGGCAACCCAGTTGGCAACCCACAACCAACCAGCTGGCAACCAACTGGCCAACCAACCAAACTAGATCCCAGAGAGAGAAAGAGATGATCCACACTTGAGATGGAAGAAGACTTGGTCGTGAGCAGAACTGGAGTGGATCCATCAGTCAATGGACCCAGGCTTATCCAAATCTCCCATCACAAGGGTACCTTTCTTTTAGGAACACACAACACTCAGTTTCAGGAACTGATACATAAATGTTGATTTCACTATCACCACACTTAACATGTACAACATTCAATTGTTTACCATGTTTTCACACTTGTTGACATCATGTATATTGATGCTTATTTATTGATGGTTTGTAATATTGGTCTTATATGCATTTTTCTAAATTATCTTGTATAAACCAACATAGAAAATGAATAACAGGCCAGAAGACACAGGCCCATTCAATAAATAATTAACTGTCACTATTCTTATGTTGATTATTGGTTTAATCTATCTGTGATTCACCATCTTTTGTGTGTACACCTGTTGTCAAGATCTATTGAAACTTGTTGATGTGTTTAATTGTTTAAAAACAATTTAACTTATGATGAATTACTGAATGGGGAGAGGAAAGACTAAACGACTATCAACTGCTCAACATCCATGCTTTCTTAACATAAATCAGGCTGAGAGAATTCTCCAGACTTTCCTCAGATTTGATAAACTAAAAAAAAAAAGAGGGGGGGGGGGGGGCTCAAGAGCTACAAGAATCCTTGGAGAAGAGCAGAATCCCAGTTGGTATTTATTCTTTTCCCCAGGGCCATAATCTATATCTCCTAGACAAAATTACATTAAGACGAGGCCTGCAGATAACTCAAGGTTCATATTCTGGGGTTATTGAAGATAGAAGAGGATGGGGCCCAACTTCTTTTGTTAGAAATGGGGCATGCACTACAGTGATTTCCCACTCCCTTCAAAAATATATGACATATTGGGATGGCTACGTCCTGGATGGTTCCCATAAATAAATTAAACAGTTAAATAATGCATTGTGTGTAATTAAACGGTTACATAATACATTGTGTAATTGAACAGTTACATAAAACACAGTATTACATAAAACATTAACACAAATATCTTTAGATTTTGAACATTGTCATTTTCTTATATTGATTGACAGCCACATGATATGAATGGCATTTATAGATAAATAAGAGTAGGTGACTGATCATTCCTCCTGAATAAGGGGGCCATTTTCAAATAGGTGTATACTTCAGAAAAAGGTGCTCCAGGAGAAATATAGAGTGTGAATCTACTATACAAACACTACTTCTCTTTCAGAGAAGGTGTTCTTTTCCTAGAAGTCTGAACTTAACAGCATTTCATCAACCATCGGAAAATCTTATCCGGAGGGAAATCTCTGTCTAATTTCAGATTCTGTTCTTTACTAGGGAATAATTCTGGTTACTTCAATGCCTGCTGTCTTTGGCTTTTCTAGCATTGACAGACAGACATAACATAGGGTGTTTTTAATATTGTGCATGCTTTGCTGTATATTTGCAGATCCGGGGACTGACAAGCTTACGCGGATCAGACCAACTGCAAATATATTTTTTTAGGTAGAGCAAACAAAGCAATAAATTCTAGGCATGGCGGAAACTGCAAAGTTTAGAGCCCAAATAATGGAAACAGCTAGGGAATGCGGGTTAGATGGTCCTGATCTAGCTAAACTATATTTCAGATGCATTCGACAAAAGAGAAAGACTGCAAGCGTAATTGGCCCTCAAAGAAAAACAGCTTCAGGCTGAATTAGCGGAGAGGGAAAAACGACTTCAGGCAGAAATAGAGGAGAAAAAGAAACTATTTCAAGCAGAATTGGAGGAGAAAGATAAACGACTACAGGCTGAAATGGAAGATAAGGAGAGAGAGCGTCAACACCAACTGGAGTTGAAAAGGATGGAGACTGAATTGGAGATCCGGAGAATAGAGAAGGGGAGTGGTCCTACACCCTCAACCTCATCAGGATCGCCAGTGACAGAACCACCTCCTCACGTCTCTCACCTTAATTCAGGAGCTATGTCATTTCCTCTGAAACCTTTAATGAACAGACTGACCACATCGAAGGATTTTTATCACGCTTCGAGGCAATGTCTGTCAGCTGTGGGCTTGAAGAAGGGAGATGGGCGACGAAGTTAGCACAAGCTTTAAGATCTACCGCTATGACGTGTTCTCTCGGCTCACTCGTGAGGAGCAGCAGAACTACGCAACACTAAAGACGGCACTCTTGAGCCGATTCGAAGTGGACGGAGATTCTTACAAAGCTCGTTTCAAAACCGCAAGGAATGAACAGGGTGAGAGCTAAGCGCAACTAGTTGAAAGACTGAAGTCATAAATACAAAGATGGGCTTGCTTAGGAGGATTTGAGGAAAGTTTTGAAGGACTCCGTGAAATGATCATCATTGATCAGATCAAGGGGAAAATGCAGAACGAAATGAAGGCATTCTTAAACCAAAACGGGGCTGACCGCCTAGAAACTATAATCATCCTGGCAGAGAGATTTGAAAAATCTCAGAAGGAGATGGGAGGAAAGGGACGTTCGATCAACACCCCCTCTCAAAACAAAACTCCACAGCCAAAAGAGGGTGAAAACACTGTAGCCACCAAGAAAAATGGGAAATCCCAGAAAAACACTCAAAACACAGCCCAAACAGCGCCGAAGGAGGACAAACCATTCTGTACCCATTGCAAAATTAGAGGTCACACATTTCAGAATTGCAGGAAGAAGCCACCTCCACACACTGCGGCCTGTTTAGCCAACCGAAAAGAGAAAAAAATGAGCACTGGTGAAACGTCCAAACAGACACCTCATCAAGACACATCATCTCGTATTCCGGTTGTGGAATCCATCTTGCTAAATGGATTCAAAACGACCTGTTTATACGATACTGGATTATCATATGACTGTGTTGTTTCATCATCCTTAGTTCACCCTGAACAGGTGACAGAGGAAATAATGGAATTGCAGGGACCACTGAAGAGTTCAACAAATATGTCTCTTCCAGTGGCAAAAGTGAACATAGCCTCGCGGTATGTCACTGGGACAATCAAGGCAGCGGTCTTTAGCGATCCAATATATCCTGTAATCCTCGGCTGTAGATTTATCGCTCTAGGAGAACCTGTTCAACCTGTGGCGATGGCGACTGTCAAGAGTTAAACGCTGATCCCTGCTTCCTCTACAATGATATTGACCTGACGTTTAACTGCTAGAGCTAAATTGTACAATCACATGTAGGACAGCCTCACTATGCTGACTCCAACATAAATCCAACAACAAAGTCATTCGAGTGAACTGAGATATAATTTATCGCAGGCAACTTCAACAGCAAACGTGAGCGAGTGAGCGCATCCAGTCTTGAGTCTTTCGCACCGCACTTTCGCTCTTGCTTCTCCGTCGCTATTCATCTCCCTAGACTGTGTGGATAGTTGGGAAACAAGCGGGCCCCCTGCCATGATAATGAATGTCTAACAAACGCCTACCTTCCACTGTCATATAGCGAATATGAGATATGCCAGCGACCGTTGCATCAGGATAGCCAGAAGTACCTGTAGTCAATTGCCGGATACACCTAGAGCGACTTCATGTGGATACCGAGGACTGGCAGCATCATAACAGCCGGTATTCTGTGACTGGTGTTGAAGCACGTCCTAACTTGTCTTTGCTGGATCACAAACTAAAGCTTAAGCCATTACGGTGTTAGGTGACGTCGTACTATGACGTCTAAATTGCGTTCAATTTTGGTGCCACATTTGTGCCACTCTTTATCTTCTTCTTTGATGCGTTAACTCATCAATTGACTATTGCATCACTGTCATTTGCCACATGACAGCGACCATGACCACTCGATCCCAGGCGAAAAGGACTCCAGAAACAACTACGCCAATCCCTCGAACGGAGAAACTGAAGAGAGCACAAGAAGCCGACAGCACCTTGGATCCCTGCTTCAGAAAACTGCCAAAATCACATTTACCTCTACGTAAAGGTGATCTGTTCATGAAGTCAGCACTTCTTTACAGAAAAGCAGGACGAGCTGGACAAGAGTTTAATCAACTTGTTGTACCAACTCAATACAGGACTCAGATCTTGGAGATGGGTCATAGTCTACCATTCAGTGGGCATATGGATATCAACGCTACTACACAGCGGATTACCACTCACTACTTTTGGCCAGGGATGAATTCAGACATACAACGGTTTGTAAAATCATGCCCACAGTGTCAGAAAGTATCACCAAAAACACCGGACACCACCGGCAATGTTGGGTGAATCGCCAATCACTGGAATTCCGTTTGAGAAAGTGGCTGTAGACATAGTCAGACCTCTCTCAGCAACGAAGAGGCGAAACCGATTCATATTAACGCTTGTGGACACAAACAACCATGTGGGCCGAAGCAGTTCCTATGCCCAGCTGTGACTCTATACACGTCGCTGATGCATTATTAGGAATATTCACACGTCTAGGATTCCCACAAAGGATCTTGACGGACAACGGTTCACAGTTTCGTGGTAAGCTCATGGAGGAGACCTTCAGACTTTTTCATGCACGCCATATCTTCAGTTCACCATATCACCCTCAGTCAAATGGACTTGTGGAAAGGTGGAACGGTACATTGATTAGTATCCTGCGCAAAATTGCCCAGGAGAAGACAGAGGATTGGGACTTGTATTTACCCGCAGCTTTATTTGCTTACAGGGAAGTACCCCATCACTCAACAGGTTTTGCTCCAGCCACACTGTTGTTTGGACGACCGATCAAAGGACCACTTGAGGCGTTACTTCGAACCTGGACCCATAACACTAAAGATGATACAGTCGTGACTGCATCTACATATGTTGCCGAGTTGAAAAATCGTTTACAACACAGTTGGAAACAAGCGAATGTCAATCTACGTCAAGCCAGACGAAGAATTGCTCGTAACTTCAACCGCAAGGCAAAGGATAGAGAGTTAGAGGTAGGAGAGAAGGTGATGTTGCTGCTTCCAACCAGTCAGAATAAGCTGCAAATAGGATGGAGAGGACTTTATGTAGTGACGGAGAAGATCTCACGTACCAACTACAGAATTTCAGTCAAAGGCAAGATGAAAGTATTTCACATAAACCTCTTGAAGAAGTATCATGAAAGACCCTCAACCACCGAACCTGCACATCTGATGGCCATGAGTGTGGCTACTGAAGTCGAAGAAGGATCAACAATGGGAGTCGAGTACCCACTTCAAGCCAAAGAGACCTTTAAGGATGTGGAAATCAATCGCAACTTAACAAAGGATCAGCAAAAGCAGATTAGGGAACTTATGGCAAAATATGCAGAAGTACTTACTCGTAAGCCAGGAAGAACTGATTTGGAGTAATTTGACATGAAGTTAAATGACACAGTACCTGTGCGAGTCAAGACTTACCCAGTTCATTATGCAAAGCAAAAGACTTTAGAGGAAGAAATATAACAGCTGCTCACCGCAGGAATAATCTCACCATCTGAATCACCTTACAGTGCTAGCGTTGTCTTATTGAGAAAGCCAAGTGGAGAACATAGATTGTGCATCGATTATCGACAGCTCAATGCTATTACTGAATTCCAAGCAGAACTTCTGCCTGATCAGGATAAACTCTTCATAGCACTCAACCGAGCTAAGTACTTTACTAGGATTGATCTCAGTAAGGGATATTACCAGATTCCTGTAAAACCGGAAGTTAGACCATGGTTAGCTTTCAGCACGCCTGGAGGACACTATGAGTTCAACGTTCTTCCATTCGGATTAAGTAATGCTCCCAGCGTTTTCACACGTATGATGAGAAAATTACTTGACACACTACAGCATCCAGACATCAGTCACTTCATGGATGACATCCTGATCGCAACTGAAACATTTGAAGAGCATGTAGAAACACTGCATCTTTTGTTCGGCGCCTCAGATAAACTGGATTGACGGCTAGACCAAAGAAGTGTCAAATAGGATTCCAAGAATTGGACTTTCTAGGTCATAAGATATCTCATGGACTGATAACTCCACAAGAGGGAAATGTGGACAAACTCCAGAGAGCACCTCGTCCAAAAAACAAAGAAGGATGTAAGATCATTTGTATCCTTATGTGGATTCTATCAAAGATACATCAAGGACTTCAATACTCTGTCAGCACCTTTAACGGATCTTACCAAAAAGGGGAAACCAGAGAAAGTCACTTGGTCAGCTGACTGTGAGTGAGCTTTCACAGCACTAAAGCAGGCATTAACTACATCTACCAGACCTCGTGTCATCGACTTACTTGCGACAGGTATTTCAGGACTCCCCTACTTTTGCACCACACGAAATAATAACTCGTGTCATTTGCAAAAGGGATACAATTTATTTAGAGCTGATTACAAACAAGCTCCCCGAGCGGAATACTTCATTGACAATAAACATCATAGTACATTACACAGATGCAATGAAGAGGTGATAATAATACTATTAATCACTGAATGGAATCTAAAGCTTAACAATCACTATTGTCTATAAACTTATAGTATTCATAAGGAACACGTCTACTCTCTAGCCGTCTCAGTCGCAGTCTGAGCCACGCTTCTAGTTGCGTGTTCAAACACGGACGTTGGATCCTCCGTGCGCTGGCGAGTCTTGCGTGCGTGGTGTCCCAGCACGCTGGTCAGTTAACTAGAGTAACCTGAACTCCATGGTTACTCGTCGAGGCGAGTTTCCTAGTGTCTTGGGAAACCCTCGCTCACTTACACTCAATGCCCTCTTGGTTGACACAAGTGTGCCCCGTTGTAAAGCTATTTATAGCGCTTGTGTCTCTTCTGTCTGGTGTTCTCTAATGGTCTCTGTCTTAGCTCTATTTCTTATATTCTTAACTCTGTAAACTCTTATTCAGATCTTTGACAGGCTCCTCTCCTCTCCGTGTAGTGTTACAACCTTTTAACTCATGCTTGTAACACGTTGTATGGTTACTGAATAATTGGCTGTCCAATTTTGTCAAAGATCTCATAAGTTGTAAATCTCTCTTCTGGGGATAGAACAAACTCTCTCCTTTCCTTACTCACACTGTTCTATTAATTCACTCGGCTAATAGAGTAGCCCATCGTATCAGTACAATTGGCTATAGATCTTCTTGGGAATAGTTTTGATCCGGAACCGTTGTCTTATGACTTATGTCCTGACTTCCGTCTTATGACCCATGTCTTCTGACTTCTGTCCGTTGACTTATGTCTTTTGACCTGTCCTCATATTGCCCAAAATGACAACCCAATACAAATTGACTCTGTTATGAGTACAACACATGAGCATCGAATGTTCATGTTCCCAATAATATCAGCCCCAACTCGTATACATTAAGTTCTACTCTTCACCTTCTAGCTTCCGCTTGTGAAGAAATATTTTCAATGTTACATTAAGGTTTTTACGAGGTTATTGTGTCCCCTGATTTGAGTTACTGTTCTTTGAAGCAAATGGTGTATGCAACTTTTATGTGTTCGTTTTTCTGTTTGTTTGCGTGTTTTCTAATAAACTACAGTGTACTTAATTTGATAACATGTGTATGCGTTTCTATTCTACATGTGTGTATTCCTTCGAGCGCCGTAAATCGGTTTATTGTGGCTACAAATGTCTGTTATTCTTATTTATGACCACAATTCCGTTTCAAGATGCTCAAAGTATTTTCTGTATTTACTACTACTAAAGTATTGCAGTAACACACTTAAAACTTGACAACACGTTGGTTACACAGATTGACACAGACAAGTCACAACAAGACGTTTTAAGCGGTGAACAAAAAATTTGCCGCGACCTCTCTTTCTCTCTGTCTCTCTCTTTCAATGTTTACTATTGTATTCATTCTCTCCTCTCATTTACACATCTTTTATTCATTTTCATACCATCATTCTGTTAAAACATTCATTCGTCATTAAAATATGGTTCATAATATCAAGTAAATGAACATTACATATTTACACTAAATGATTGGCTGAATTGTACAAGTTTTCACGCCAAATGACTGTGCGGTTTCTTTGCACGTGCCATGCCTATACAAAATATAAAAGTTTGTGAGGATGGTTTGTTACCGATCCTGTAATACTACCTAATCTAACTAACTGATGTAATTTGATGTGCTGTTCTAAATTTATCCTAAGGGAAATAATCTAACTAATTAATTACATTTAAGCAAAATGGGTTAGTTACCTTCCAGTGTTATTGGTACATGAAATGATGTTAATTCCTAAATGGTTGGGTTAGTTTAGAAATGATATTTTAAATAAATGAATTTATAAATGATTCTGTTTATGCGGTGATAAGGTAAAGTAATATCTAATAATTGCATTTCTACTATAGGTGTTAACTTAAATGGGTTCTTAACTAAATATAGGTGACTTAGAACTATCAAATGAGATAAATAAAGTTATATATGTACTTGAACATTTTGCAATTCAATTATTAATACAAAAATGAAGTTATGCGTACTGTTTATAAACCACTGTTATATGCATATCACAATTACTTTTATATATAATTACACTAAACTATAATGTCGTCCTTTCAGGTGTGATGATGGAGCACTGTTCTTTGTAGACTATTTTCATAACATAGTTCATTTAGACAAAGTCTTATATGCTCTCCTTCCTGGATAGTGTTTATATATATAGTTCCCTACTAATCTATGTTGGTTCACATCTAACACTTCAATGTAAATATGGCTTATATATGTGTTAGCAATGTAGACATACTACTTATGCGTCTGTTCGTTTCACTCATAATGGCAATGTTACTCTTACACAGTTTAAACGCTTGGCGATTATAACGCACTTACAGTGTAACTTTATCACCACATACGGCACTGATCTAAATAGCAATTACAGTGTCACTGTTTCTGGTGATCTCTTCCTGTACCTCAGGTATTTCAATGTTTGATGGTCGACTCAAAGTGTCTGCCAAAGAGTTCAAACTCCCCTTCAAATGCTGGATGGTAAAGGCATAGTTCTGCAGTATCAAGGCCCATCTGTAGACCCTATTGTTCTGGGGAATGCCAGACTGCATAACAGAAAGCGGAGAATTGTCGGTTTCGATCACAAACTGTGTTCCTGCCATAAACCTATAAAGTTTTCTAACACAATAGATTAAGCTAAGGCCCTCCAATTCAGACGCTGAGTATCTCGATTCAGCTGGGCTGATCTTACGGCTTACGTACATTACTGGGTGGAACTTCCCTTCGTAAAACTGGCCTAGGACTCCCGATATGGAAATAGCACTTGCGTCTGTACGTAAAAAATAGGTAAGATTTTGGTTAGGCAAACGCAAAATAGGTGGAACGCTGAATAAATACTTCAATTTTGATAAAGCACTAATTAACCGTGCATCTTGAACATTCAATTTTGCCGAAGCTTTCAAAATATTGGAAAAAACACTGGTGATTTCCGCCAGATTGGGAATAAATTTACTATAATAATTAACAAGACCAAGTAGACTTCGGACCTGTTTCTTGGTCGTTGGCATAGTCAAATTGAGAATCTTGGTCACAATGTTTTCATCTGTTCTGGTTGGCCCTTGCAGATGGTATGGCCTAGGAAGTCAATTTCTTCCATGCCCAACTCTACTTTAGTTGGTTTGACTGTAAGCCCGAATACTCGCAACCTATCGAAGACATGTCGCAGTTTCTGTAGGTGTGATGTCCAGTCTACAGTATGGATACATATGTCATCTATGTATGTAGATGTATTGGTTACCCCATGGAGAAGATCCCTAGTTAGACGGACAAAAGTCGCTGGAGCATTACGAAGGCCAAAAGGAAGAAATCGCCACTCATAGAGACCTAAAGGTGTGGGAAAAGCTGTTAAAGGAATTGAATTTTCTTGCATCGGGACCTGCCAATATCCTTTCGTGAGGTCGAGTTTGGAAAAGATGCGAGATGTAGACATATCAAGGATCAAATCCTCGCATGCTGGGATTGGCTCAGCATCAATTTTGGTCACTCTGTTTAAACGTCGATAATCGACGCAGAGTCGAATTGTTGAGTCCATTTTGGCGACAAGGACGATAGGGAAAGAATATTCTGACTGAGATTTCTGAATTATTCCACTCGACTCAAGGGATAGTAATTCTTTGTCGAGATTTGCCCTATAATTTAGTGGGATGGAATAAGGTCGACATTTGATTGGGGTGTTATCAGTCAGAATAATGGAGTGCTCTATTCTGTCTGTCTTTCCTGGGATGTCGGAGAAAATGTCTTTGTACTCCGTCACTAATTCTATCATCTGTCGTCGTTGCTCGTCTGTAAGTTTAGTTTCTATCTGTATGCTCTCGATGGTCCCAACCGTGTCTACTGTAGGGACTGGTAATTCTATTCCGTCGTCATCTGTCTCGTTCAGTACTGTTGTTGTACTAGCTGTGTGTGCTGTTACCTAAGTGTGTTTGCGATGTCGTTGTCCTGTGTCGCCCTACCTAGTGTAGTTGTGTTGTGTACGTCTGTCGTCCGATTAATTGGTGTGGGTGCATCTTGTTCGTCTGTCGGTAGTTCTTGTCGTGAGAAGTATGGTTTCAGCATGTTGATATGAAATATCTTTAATTTTCCCTTTATCGATATTTCATAATCGACATCTGATATTTTCCGTTCAACGTTGAATGGCCCTTGCCACGATGTTAGTAACAAATTACGTTTATCTGGTAGTAAAAGCAGAACCTTCTGATTAGGTTCAAGGTGTATTGTTTTAGCACCCTTATTTGCATAGTCGCGGTACATCTGTCCTTTCCTCTCCAAAGATGATTTGGCTATTACACACGCTTTCATTATTCTATCGCGTGTCTCTGTTACCATCTCATACGGTGTTACTGATGTTGGGTTTTCTGGTAAGCTAGTGATTAGCTGATGGTAAATTGTTAGGGGTCCTCGAGGGTTCGCCCCATACACTAATTCAAAAGGTGAGAAACCCGTACTCGAGTGCGGAATTTCTCGATGGGCAAATAGCACTGCTGGCAATAGCGTGTCCCAATCAGATGGGTTTTCTGCTGTTACCTTCGCCAGCATGTGTTTGAGATCCCCGTTAATTTTTTCTATGATCCCGTTGCTCATTGGGTGGTACGGGGTACAGAAATGCTGTTCTATTCCTAACAATTTTGTTAAGGCTTGCGTAGCAGCCGAAATAAACTGCGTTCCACGATCTGATAGAATAGTTCGCGGAAAGCCAAAACGACAAAATAAGTGCAAAAATACATTTGCCACATCTTTGGAGGTGATGTATTTTAGTGGAATAGCTTCGATCCACCTGGTACATAGATCCACGAGACTAAGTATGAATCTGTTTCCTTTGCTCGACACCTGATTTAGGGATCCAACAATATCGACCGCTACACACTCAAATGGTCTAGATGCTAATAATGACCGTTGAACTTCGGCCGTCACATGCTTTCCCTTTCTTACAAGATGTTGACAAATCGTACATGAACGACAGAAACATTTTATATCAGTACAGAATTTAGGCCAGTAGAAGTGTGACAAAATTCTGGCTCTGGTTTTTTCATAGGCCAAATGTCCAGCAAACGGTGACTCATGTGCGATCTTTAGCACATTTTGTCCGTATGTTACAGGTAACACCGTTTGCTGAATTTCATGGTTATTATTTGTGTAATAACGCATAAGAATTCCGTTGTGTATTCTAAACTACCAAGATGTATTTTAGTCACTTTCGCTCGCTCACCTTTATCTCACAATTTAAAATAAGGTGCGATAGTTTGATCGGTGCGTTGTGCCTCGATAAATTCTTGTCGAGTAGTGTTGTTATTGGCACCGCTGGGTGTTAACAGCTGTAACATCACATTTTGTAGGTCAGTATAGTGTGTTTGAGTATCTGACCTTGTTACAGCATTAGCCATGTTTGTTTGTTTCCAGGCTAATATGTCGTCGTCGGTACATTGCTTCAATGAAGCTAAACAGCCTAAAATCAGATCCGTGCAGGGATCTTGCAGGATTGCGCAAAGAAATGTGCCGGTAAGGAACGGGGTATTAATATGCGCTTTTGCCAGTGGGTATTTCTCAATGGTTCCAGAGAAAGTACGGCATTTGACAAATTCACCCGTGTAATCTTCTGGTCTAACCAGCTCTTTTCTTAAACCAAGTAAAGTGCTGCCGCTATCCAGTAAACAATGGCATGGTTGATTATTGACCAGTGCATCGTAGAACTTCAGCTTACCTCTGGAGGCACTAGCTGCATTAGCATCTTCGTTGGAAAATGGTATAACATGACCACATTTCAATTTCCCATCCGCATGAAACTGGTGACATGTGTCACATCTCTTAAAGTCTAATATATCAGTAACTACTGCCACACTTTCACATTCACTCTCTGGTAATACATTTACAAGTTCAGAGTCAATTACACTATCATCGTCAGATGACGTATCGATGAGCACAGCATTATTTGCCTTCATTCGTTGCCTACCAAGGCACTTATAGCTATAATGGCCATAGCTAGAACAAAAGTAGCATTTAACAGCACGTTTAAATGAATTTCGTCTACTTTCTTGCTTCTTTATTGTGGTTTCTAAGTATGAGGGATATGCCGGGTTCTTGTCGCACATAGAGTAGCTAGGATGAAATAATTTACAACATCCACACTGTGGTGGCTTCTGGTAAGGTTTGTCTTTCTTATGATACTCTTTCTGATTATAAGATCTACTAGGTACGTTCTTAACAAAAGCAGTGATCTCTGTATCATGTGTGGTGGTCTTAAATATGTCACGATTAGAAGAAAAATATGCTGAACCCCGTTTTTCTAGTTGTTCAATGGATTCGGTATCTGCTTGTTGGAGAAACTTCGCAAAAGGGGTAGGGACTGTGGATATCACCTTATCCATTACCATGAGATCTTGTAATTTATCAAAGTTTTTGCCCACTTTCGCTGCTTTAATCCATTTATTAAATGTACTTTGAACGTTTGAGATGTAATCTAGAAAGGTTTCAGTTGGCTTTGGTTTTATTTGGGAAAACTGAATCTGATACCCAGTGGCATCCAGAAGGAAATGCTGCATAATCCTATCGTGAATGTACTGATAATTACTACTTAGTTCTGTAGGTATTGATTCTATAACCTTTAATGGCTCCCCACTGAGATTTCTCATGTAGATCATTGCCCAATCTTCTAATGGTATTTTCTGAGTCTTAAGTTGAAACTCTATGTTCTCAGTCCATGCTGAGATTGAATCGCCTACGCTATATGGTTTGATCAGGCCTTTATATTTACTAAACTTATTTTGTTCTTCCTGGCTCTTTTGTTTACTAGAGGCTATCTGGATATTTGAATCTATCTCCATTTCTTTCATCTTTAACTTAGTTTGTAACTCTACCTCTATCTGCTTCTGTTTAGTGGCATGATCTAACTCTAGCTGTTTTTGTTTGGTGGCTTCCTCCACTTCTTTCATCTCTTTTTGATGTTGCCTTTCTAATGCTCTTTCGTCTCTCTCTAGGGCAGCTTTTCTCTCTGTTTCTTCTCTCTGTAGAGCAGTTTTTCTCTCTGTTTCTTCCTTCTGTCGAGCTATTTCTTCTTTGTATCTTTGATCAGCTCATTTCTCTAATTTCTCTCCAGTATGGCCTAGTTCTTTGCCCGCCTGGATGAAATCATTTAATGATGCCATTTTGTGGCTTTATGTTATTTCACAATGATATCACAGTAGTTTTACACAATGGTTTGTAGTTATGTGTTAGTTATTTACATTCTCACTGAAAATAAAGATGCATGGTTAACATAGTGAATATCAAAATAATTCAAAAATATACTCATCTAATTTGTCGGAAAATACGGCCCTTGGGATGTTCCACCGCTGTCTTCCGGACACAAAAAAATGATCGACTTGACAACAGAACGGATGCTTCTGTTTAGTAGAGCATCAATACTTTAGAAACATGCATATGATATAAATACATGTTCATATTTCATGCGGCTGATGAATCATAAATGTGATCTAGATAATGATAAATGATGTTAATGAATGAATGTTATGATAATATAAATGATCGTAATGATTAGTAAGATGATTCGTCATATGAATGTCAACGTCGTCTTGTCTTCACTTTCTATCTTGTTTGGTATAACTACGTTCTATGGCTTCCGTTCAGTAGCTAATTTACTTTCTTTGTGCAAAAGGAACTTATTTTGCACAAATATCTACCTGAATGTGATGAATGTTGACATTAATGGCTGTATCACAGGAAATGACATGTACACGATGGTTTGCTTGACAATTTAAATACATATTTGTATACATTTTCATTACCACAAATTCATACACATTTCCTATTAATTTACGTAGAATAACACAACTCGTAAATTAATCTTTCTTCATTGTGGTTCAAGCTCCACGAATGGTAACATATTAAGTATCAAGTAGTACTGGTGTTGATCACTAACGTTCACTCACAAAACAAAATTATTTCTGACATTGTATGGTAAATAATTCACGTTAGTTTTAGGTACTTTTAACACAAAATAATGCCAAATGGTGCCTGTTGACGTTGGTTCAGGCACTTCTGACACCAAATGGGGCCCTGCCTGTCAGCGGCTTACTTGCGACAGGTATTTCAGGACTCCCCTACTTTTGCAATACACGAAATAATAACTCGTGTCATTTGCAAAAGGGATACAATTTATTTAGAGCTGATTACAAACAAGCTCCCCGATCGGAATACTTCATTGACAATAAACATCATAGTACCTTACACAGATGCAATGAAGAGGTGATAATGATACTATTAATCACTGAATGGAATCTAAAGCCTAACAATCACTATTGTCTATAAACTTATAGTATTCATAAGGAACACGTCTACTCTCTAGCCGTCTCAGTCGCAGTCTGAGCCACGCTTCTGGTTGCGTGTTCAAACACGGACGTTGGATCCTCCGTGCGCTGGCGAGTCTTGCGTGCGTGGTGTCCCAGCACGCTGGTCAGTTAACTAGAGTAACCTGTACTCCATGGTTACTCGTCGAGGCGAGATTCCTAGTGTCTTGGGAAACCCTCGCTCACTTACACTCAATGCCCTCTTGGTTGACACAAGTGTGCCCCGTTGTAAAGCTATTTATAGCGCTTCTGTCTGGTGTTCTCTAATGGTCTCTGTCTTAGCTCTATTTCTTATATTCTTAACCCTGTAAACTCTTATTCAGATCTTTGACACCTCGACCAACCATTCGTACTGCGCACCGATGCCAGTAACATAGGAATTGGGGCAACGTTGTTGCAGAGAAAGGGAGATGTACCATCAGAGCTATTCCCTGTAGCCTATGCTAGCAGGAAATTAAATGCAGCAGATAGAAATTACAGTACTATCGAGAGAGAATGTCTTGCGCTCGTATGGAGTGTACAGAAATTTCAAGCATACCTATATGGCAAACACTTCACAGTGCAATGTGACCATCAACCACTCATGTTTCTCGCAGCATCCAAGACTCTGAATGCCCGACTTATGAGGTGGTCGCTGCTTCTTCAACCCTACTCGTTCCAGGTTGAATACGTTCCTGGGAAAATTAATGTTTGAGCGGACTTCCTGAGTCGACACCCAGTGCCGGATGAACCAGGTCAATCAGATGCAGAAGAGAATACAAGGGAGGAAAAATGGGAACAGCTTGATAACTGAAAATGTTGGAAACATAGTTCCATACCGTAGAACAATCTGGGGTGGGGCCATGTGGCATAACGCTAACCACCATTATTCAGTTTACAAGACTGCACGCAAAAGAAAGGAGAAAATATATAACAATTGACTACAGGAGCAAACTGAAACCAGAACTGCAAAATTAACATCACATCAAACTGAAACTTGAACAATTGACCGAAGATGACGTCAATTCTAAGAAACATTTCGTCAGCCAAAACTCAGGAGACCATTGGACAAAACAGACATGTGACACCGCCTCAATTTGAAAACCCGCTTGGAATATGTTAATTGCGCACTCTTTCTGAAAACCGCCTGATGAACAGACGTGAAAAGATTGTGTGACCAAAATTTCAAATAGGGAAGGCAGAATGTCTGGATCCCATGTGAGCTTGTTAGTCCTTAGATTGAATTGATGACCAGATGTATCAAAGGCCCAGGAATGGTATTCAGTGTTTGTAATGTCAGTTGAAATATATTATTATAAATTAAAACCTCTGAAGTGAAAAACTGTTTGACTGTTCCATTCTGACGACGCATGAGCCGTTTCCCGGGCAAACTGACAATCTAATACTCTTTTCGAATACTGCAATCTCTGATATTCTTAAGGATAGTTATTAACTTTAAGAAGTGCATAATAATACTACATTCTATTCTAGACAACTGTACGAAGTGATGATTCTAAAGCAAACTTGTGCATTTCAGCAGAAACACTGTTAAAAATGCTATCACTATCTACAGCTAAAATGACAGTTCGTGTACTAGAACAAGTGCCTTGTTCTAAAACAGACTTATCTATGCCTATTTACAATCTAGAAAGCTGAAAGAGAAATCAATCTTTCCTTTCTGCTTCATCTATTGAATAAATAGGGTTTGATGGAATAAATATTTATATTTATGTCAAATTTTAATTAGATAAGGGCACACGTGAACTGCATTACATGAGAAAGTTGTGCCACCAGAAATTGACTTAACTCATTACTCAACACAACTTAACAACCACAACCACCCACAACTCAACACTCAACACCACAACAACAACAGATAATGGGAGAGGAGTTATTACACACAGAAGAAGAAGAAGAAGTTGGTTAATTGGGAAAACACAGAGAATTATTTATACACACTATAGAAATGTTATAAATGTATGTAATTTATTTACATGCATCTTGACACTTCCTCACTCTTGTCACTGTCTTACTGTACACGTTTCACTGACCCCAGGTCAAATGAGAACTTACATACAGCAGGAACCAACTGAGACAAGGAGTACACAGTGTGATAAACTCTGACCACCCCAAATTAACCCAACACTAGAGTAGAGAAAAAAGAGGAGGGAGGGCAACTGGTTCCTGCTTCAGGAATTTAGATTTCTTCCGACCTACTTCTAGAATATTGTATTGGGAAGATTGTATATGTTTATGTGAATTTTACACAGTGATTCTTGGTGGCAACCCAGTTGGCAACCCACAACCAACCAGCTGGCAAGCAACTGGCCAACCAACCAAACCAGATCCCAGAGAGAGAAAGAGATGACCCACACTTGAGATGGAAGAAGACTTGGTCATGGGCAGAACTGGAGTGGATCCATCAGTCAATGGACCCAGGCTTATCCAAATCTCCCATCACAAGGGTACCTTTTTTTAGGAACACACAACACTCAGTTTCAGGAACTGATATATAAATGTTGATTTCACTATCACCACACTTACCATGTACAACATTCAATTGTTTACCATGTTTTTGTCAGAGTCTTGCGTAGGGCAAGATAAGTAGCTCGTTTGCTGGCAAGTGTGAAGCAGTATTAAACTATCAAATCACACGAAGTGAATATCCGAAACCGTTATTTACAAGCTTTCTTTACGCGGTGCATTCATTATCGCACAGACATCGCGCAATGACAATCCATAGCAATCATTACAGCATGAACAATATCAATACAATACATAAGGATACATGCAATCAATATACATATCACTTACACGCCAAAATGCTCAAGCGTTCGAACCAGTCTCCCACTGTCACACAGGCTCGCTCTCAATGCAGATTCAAAACCACTCGCAGACTCATGCGACCTGTCCATACAAACGCCTAACCCGGTCTGCCTGGCCTTTCGTTCTACACGCTAGTCGGCGCACACGTCAGCTGGTGTGACCTCTGCAAGGTTCACGGGGTGTACCGCTGACCAGCGGTTATTTTAGCGTCGCTCAGTTGCTGTGCTTGGCTGCTTATACGGGCGTCGTCGAAGACGCCGCATTCCCTCTGTAGTGTTTAACATCACTCAGGGCTGCGCGTTGTTATGTCGCCTGGCGTTGGCACAGCCAACATGTCGCAACCTCAGATGTGAGACTTTGACACTCTCCACACCCGTTTTTCATGAAAGGATTTCCTTTCATGTACAATATACATAGGTGTTATTAAACTTGTCAAAATCGAACATTGTATTTCGTCAACATAACTTACTAGTTATTATAAATATATACAGGTGAATAGTAAACAATATGTATACAACAATTATGTTGCACCATGAAGTACAACAGTCAAGTACAATCTATTTGATGGACATTACCTCGCTGTGACACAGCTAGTCCGGTAGGTCACGGCTAAACTGGCCCCTACCTCAACAACCAAGAACAAAAATACTAAAATCATTAGGTTAAACTGTGAGCATCTCCCTCTGAGATAGCTCCATCATCAGATCTCTGTTTAGAGTTTCTAATGAAGGTCAACAGTTTTGGCAATATATTGTCCATATGTAAATGACGTCACATTGACGTGTTATCTATCAAGTACACATGTTAATGGTTACAATACATATTTACACATCACCAAGACTTTAGAGTACTGTCCCTTGGTTATTATACAAAAACTTTAGGAACAATAATTTATCGTCGTTTACATGTCATAAATTATCACTACAAATTTATTTCTTAGTGTCATAATTTGATACTTATTGACAAATGTACACAAAAAGTCACGTTTGTAAAGAAGCAATCAAGTTACGATGCTGAGATTACATCTTATAAAAATCGACATATACAATTCCGTATATGGAAATATTTTAACTTACAATTTAATACAATTGTCATACATTTATAGACTTTTTAGCGTAGTCTGATAACTTTTAATATTAATGTGCAAAAAATCGGGAAGTATACAGCTGTACTATTACATGTGTTGTGGTGTCATTCATACAACGTTGGTCCGTTCTGGATGGATCTTCTATAAACGGAGTAGTAGTTGTTACTATCAGCTGTTGGATCGTCTCTTCCGCCTTCTGCTCGGATTGTACTGTCGCAGTCATCTTTCGTACCTTGTTAAAACGTCTTGGACAACTCGGTCTGGATACCTTCAGGATTACCTCACGTTGTAGTGGCTTGGTAAATTCCTGGATCTTGTAGTGTTGTCCAGTGACACTTCTCTGTAGTGTCTGGTTGTTACAATATTTATGTATTTACAATAATAATTACATTCTTTCTCATATCTCACAGTTATCCAACACATTAGTTTACATAATACTGATTCCATTCTTTCTCATATCTCACAATTATACACGCATTCATTCGCATGATAATAATAAGAATACAAATATGTACATATGTTATATACATTGGGAGATGCAATCTACCCTATCACATTGTTGTACACAGCGTTCCTGACACATTGTCATAATTGGCTGTGGTACTGAGCACTATCTACGTTGCAGTTTTATACACCCTCTGCACTGTGCTCTGGTGTTGACTGGGTATTAGGTTCGTCGTATGGACATCTCGACAAGAGATCTGCAAGACAGTTTTGTGAACCCTTTATATGGTTAATCTCATAGCTATAGTCCTGCAGAAGAAGGGACCATCTTGCCACCCTGCTGTTACTAGGCGTTCCTCTGGTAACAATTGTCAGCGGACTATTATCTGTTTCAATAATGAAATGTTTGCCTAACAAAAATCTAGAAAGTTTACGTACCGAAAATACCATGGCAAGAGCCTCGAGTTCCGGTGTACTGTAATTTCGTTCGCTGGTGTTCAGTTTTCGAGAGATGTAGTATACTGGGTACAAGATTTGGTCGTGTTCTTGGAGAAGCACACCTCCAATGGCTACGGAGCTCGCATCACATCTTAATCTAAAAGTAATATTCAAATTTGGCAATTTCAGAATAGGTGATTTAGAAAAATATGACAGAATCTTATTAAATGCTGGCCTTAAACATTCACTGTTTACAATCACGTTGGGATGTTTATTTGTTAGTAGATCAGTGAAACATTTGGTCAATTCAGCAAAATGAGGAATAAACTGTCTATAATAGTTTAAAAGACCTAACACACTTCGCAACTGTTTCTTAGTTGTTGGAAGCGAAAATTTCAAAATTCTGGACATGATGTTATCGTCAGTTGATATAAAGCCATTTGAGATCTTATAGCCCAAAAATGAAATTTCCTGAAAGGCTATATCAACTTTGGAAGATTTTACAGTCAGTCCATGATGTCTAATCCTGTCAAATGTCTGCTGTAGTGCTGTTATGTG
This sequence comes from Cepaea hortensis, assembly GCA_963921405.1. NCBI lineage: Eukaryota > Metazoa > Mollusca > Gastropoda > Stylommatophora > Helicidae > Cepaea > Cepaea hortensis. Next base: position 544,596 of record OY992889.1, on the reverse strand, counting down.
CTCTATCATGTCCTTTGTGTGTATGCAAATGTCGTCCATGTACCAAATGATGTTAGCAATGTCTGTCAAAAGAATTCTTGTCATTCTGACGAAGGTAGCTGGTGCATTGACTAATCCGAAAGGTAGTTTACACCATTCGTATAAACCCCACGGTGTGGCAAATGCAGTCAGATGTATACTGTCAGGATGTACAGCTATCTGCCAGTAGCCTTTTGTCATGTCAAGTTTAGTGAAATAATGTGAGTCAGATAGTTCAGTCAAGATGTCTTCACAGTTGCTCATTGGTTCTAAATCCAACTGTGTAATGCTGTTGAGTTTACGATAGTCCACACAAAGTCTAATAGTTTTGTCCTTTTTCCGTACTAAAACTATTGGTGAACAGAAATGAGATTGTGAACGTCGAATGATATGATTTGCTTCTAAATCAATGATTTCTTGATGAAGTTTTTCTTTATAGTGTATAGGGATGGAATATGGTCTACACTTAATAGGAATGTCAGATGTCAAGATGATTTGGTGCTGCACTAACTCTGTCTGTCCTGGGCTGTCAGAAAAGATCGTCCTGTACTCTTGTATCAGTTGTCTGCAACTGTCAGTTTTTGTCTGCGTCAGTTTAGGATTTACCTTAATGTTCTGTAAGTTGGTCGTCGTGTCAAGAACTGGTGTCGGTATCTCGTCAGTGTCGTTGTCGTCCGTCTGGTCCACTATGGTGGTGCTTGCTGCAGTCTCTACTTGTTCGTCTTGCCTGTGGTGATATGGTTTGAGCATGTTAATATGGAAAATTTTATGTTTGTCCCTAACTGCAATTTCGTAGTCTACCGTCGAAATTTGTCGTAGCACTTTGAACGGTCCTTGCCATGAGTCAGTGAGGAGATGTCTATCACTCGGCAAAAGAAGAAGAACGTCCTGTCCTGGCGTCAGTGTAATAGTTCTATTTCCTCTGTTAGCATATTGTCGGTAAATAGCTCCTGATTTTTGGAGAGCTTCTTTACCTAACATACATGATTTCATAATTCTATCACGCAATGATGTTACATGTTCATATGGTGAAATGGGTATAGAGAAAGTTGTTCTTTCCGTCAACATAGATTCATACAGAGATAATGGGCCGCGTGGTTGTGCACCATATAACATTTCGAATGGTGAGAACCCAGTGCTGGAATGGGGCACTTCCCTATATGCAAACAAAATGGCAGGCAGATAAGTATCCCAATCTTAAGGATGTTCTTGGGTTACCTTAGAGAGCATATGTTTCATATCGCCATTAATCTTTTCCACTATACCGGTCGAATGTGGGTGGTGTGGACTGTTGAAGCATTGTTTAACACCCAACATTTTGGTAAAGGCTTGTGTAGCTGAGGAAATAAACTGGCTACCCCGATCTGAAAGGATGGTATCAGGGAATCCTACCCTCGCAAAAATATGAAAGAACACTTCCATGATGTCTTTGGAAGTTATGTTCTTCATTGGAATCGCTTCTGGCCAACGAGTACATAGATCAATGCGTGTTACAATGTATCTATTACCTTTAGATGTTATATGGTTCAGAGGACCAACTATATCGACCGAGATCTTTTCAAACGGTCTACTAGCCAAATCAGTAACTTGCAATTCAGCTTGTGGGTGTTTAACCTTTTTGACAAGCTTTTGACAGATGTCACACGATCTGCAATACTGTTTGGTATCGCTGCAAAACTTTGGCCAATAAAATTGAGTAAGTAACCTTGCTCTAGTTTTAGCATACGCCATGTGTCCTGCAAAGGGTATGTCATGAGCTAGATTCAATGCTTGTTTGCGGTTTTCTAACGGTAGCACTGTTTGTTCTATAGTGCTGGAACCTTTGGTGTAGTACCGTGTTAGAATTCCGTTCTTCAGAGCAAAGTACCATTGAGCATTCTTTGCTACTCTTGGCTTTTGGCCTACAAGTTTAAAATACTTTTGCAGAGATCGATCGGCTTTTTGAGATGTTATAAACGTCTCCCTAGTTGTCTCAGGAGATGTTACAACTGGACTTACTCTTTGTAAAGCCTCTGTCAGATCGATTCGATCTTGCATCTGTGCAGTAGATCTAGTTACTGCATTTACTACATTACAACGATCATTCTCATCACATATTGATGTTACATTCACACAGTTACATGTATGTTCTGGCGTAGCCAGGTTGGTATTTGTACATTCGTTTACAGGTGGTAATACATCATGAATGGTGATTGGTGATGAAGGTGACATGGTAGTATCAATATTACAAATGACAATTGATGTAATACTGTCATGTGGCATGTCATTCACTTCAGGAAGGTTTCCAATGATGACATCGCAGCAAGGATTGGTTAATGCTGCGCATTTAACCTTTCCTGTAAGGAATGGTGTAGTTATATATGCCCATGCAATTGGATATTTCTCTATGTTTCCTGAGAATTTCCTGCATGTGACATATTTACCACTATATTGTGATGGTAAAATATAATCTCTCTTTACCCCAATGAGAGTACTCCCGCTATCACGTAAAACTGTGGCAGCTCTACCATTAACATACCCCTTATGGGTGTTTAATTTACCTTGGGAGTTTACTACAGAATTGGCCTCCTCACTGGTAACAGGTATAGAATGGCCGCATGTTAACACGCCATCCTCATGAAATTGATCACAAATGGTACATTTTTCATGATGGAACACCTCAATGGAATGTGCTGAGTTTACTGGGTGATCTTGTACACTTTCATCTTCTGAAGAAGAATTATCAAACATGGCTGCATTAGCCTTTCTGGTCATTGACCTGCCTTTACAATTCTTACGCCAGTGACCATAAGCTTTACAAAGATAGCATTTGGTAACTTTTCTGTAGTTCTTCCTTTCTTTATCTTGCTTAGAAATGTAATTATGCAAGTAAGCAGTGTACCCAGGATGTTGGTCGCACATATCATTCTCATTGTGTAAATAGTGGCAATATTTGCACTGATACAATTTCTCTGCAGCTTGTTTATAAGGTCTTTGTTCGTTATTTGACCCTGCCTGATATTTGCCGTATGTAGCTGCTGCTACAAAGTCTGTGCTAGACAGACTACTAGAGAAACATTGCTTATTGGCTGAAAAATAACCAGAGCCACGACTTTCAATCTGTTGGACACTTTCACACTGACATTCCAACAAAAATTTAGAAAAGGGGGTGGGAGAGATGCGATAATCTTATCTCTCAACATAAGATCAACTAATTTGTCATAACTTCCATTTACTTTGGCTGCTGACAGCCATTTAGAAAAACTATTTTGAATTTCTGAGATGTAATCAGAGAACGTGTGTGTTGGCTTAGGAGACAACTTCCTAAACTGTTCTCTATAACCTGATTCATCCAGTAAAAAATGTGACATAATTTTCGCCTTAATGTACAGATAATCTTCTTTCAGGTCATTTGGGATCGACTCTATGACTTTCAGAGGTTCCCCAGAAAGACTTCTTACATATACTATACCCCATTCAGGTTTTGGAATTTTATAATGATCCATGACAAATTCAAAATTTTGGGTGAATGCTGCTATGCAATCACCTGTGTTGTAACTTTTAATCATACCTTGGTATTTCTTGTAAGGTTGATCTTTGTCTGTTTCTCTATTATTTTTATCTTTAGAAGATTCATCTTTTAGCTGTTCAATTTTCAGTTGTGTTTCTTGCTCTTCTTTCTTGCTCTTCTTTCTTGCTTTGGGCTAAGATCTCAGCTTGCCTCACTGCAGCTTCCGACTGTGCTTGCTGAAGCCTCACTGCAGCTTCTGACTGTGACTGCTGAAGCTTTAGAGCAGCTTCTGATTGTGCCTGTTTAAGCTTTAAAGCAGCTTCTGATTCTTTTAGAGCAGCTTCTGATTGCTTTAGAGCAGCTTCTGCTTGTGCCTGTTGAAGCTTTAGAGCAGCTTCTGAGTCCTTTGGGGCAGCTTCTGCTTGTGCCTTTAACGCCCTTTCGGCCGCTCTCTCATTTCGTTCACTAATTTGCTCTTGTTTCAAGAGATATTCTGAATATTTACTTTCACTCCATGCTCTTAATCCCTCACCAGACATATTCATTTTTAAACCCATTTCAATGAAATCGTTTAAAGAAGACATGATGAACAATACGTATGATGAAATAAATATAAACAAAATTACTTATGAGGTTAGTAATTTACAAATATTTTTAGCACAGTTGATGTTTAACGCCAGACTAACGAAAGTATAAAGAAGAATGAAAAAAAATTTTATACTCAAGTACTGCTTGGGCAATGTGCTGTTCAGTGGTGCTCGAAATCACACTGGAACGTCTTTCGGGTTGACGCACAAAAAATTTTGAAGTTCACCAGGCTCAGGTAATGTTGACACAAAAAACCTGTACTTTTTAAACTAAACGAAATTAGAACGTTTGTAAAGGTATGGTGTATGTAATGTCACTGAAGTCTGTAAAGGTTTGTATGCTGTCAAGTATTATTGTTAGTCGTCGTTACCACAATCAACAACTTTCACGCTCACACTAACCCTACTCAATGACATTCAAGGGCACGGCCGCCATTTTGGATTTTAGGTACAAAATTTGTTGAATTTAGCGATAAGTCTGAAGACGCCTCGGTTGGCTTCAAATAATATCTTCACACTTATAATTTAATGAAATCAACACTATTTAATCGTTACTTTACCTTAATCTATGACTTGCGCACTTCTATCGGCATTTTCACATTCGCTTCAAACTCGGACAAATAAATCTACAAGTTCGCATTTAGTTCAAAACCCGGACGAAAGCCACCACGTTCGCACTTGTCAGAGTCTTGCGTAGAGCAAGAATAGTGGCTCGTTTTCTGGCAAGTGTGAAGCAATATCAAACTATCAAATCACACGAAGTGAATATCCGAAAGTATTATTCACACGCTTTATTTACGCGCTGCATTTATTATCGCACAAACATCGCGCAATGACAATCCATAGCAATCATTACGGCATGAACACTATCACTACAATACATAATAATACATGCAAGCAATAAACATCTCACTTACAAGTCAAACTATTCAAGCGTTCGAATCAATCTCCCACTGTCGTACAGGCTAGCTCTCAATGCAGATTCAAACACTTCTCGCATACCCATGCGACCTGTCCGTTCTAAACACCTAAACCCGTCTGCCAGTTCTGGCGTTCTACACGCTACACGCCAGTCGGCGCTCACGTCAGCTAGTGTGACCCCTGCAAGGTTCACGGGTTGTACTGCTGACTAGAGGTCGTTTACGCTTCGCTCAATTGCTGTGCTTGGCTGCTTATCCGGGCGTCGTCGAAGACGCCGCGTTCTCTCTGCAGTGTTTAACATCACTCAGGGTTGCGTGTTGTTATGTTGTCTGGCGTTGGTACAGACAACGCGTCGCAACCTCGGATGTGAGACCTTGACAGTTCGAACCAGTCTCCCACTGTCACACAGGCTCGCTCTCAATGCAGATTCAAAACCACCCGCAGACTCATGCGACCTGTCCATACAAACGCCTAACCCGGTCTGCCTGGCCTTTCGTTCTACACGCTAGTCGGCGCACACGTCAGCTGGTGTGACCCTTGCAAGGTTCACGGGGTGTACCGCTGACCAGCGGTTATTTTAGCGTCGCTCAGTTGCTGTGCTTGGCTGCTTATACGGGCGTCGTCGAAGACGCCACATTCCCTCTGTAGTGTTTAACATCACTCAGGGTTGCGCGTTGTTATGTCGCCTGGCGTTGGCACAGCCAACGCGTCGCAACCTCAGATGTGAGACTTTGACAGTTTTCACACTTTTGACATCATGTATATTGATGCTTATTTATTGATGGTTTGTAATATTGGTCTTATATGCATTTTTCTAAATTATCTTGTATAAACCAACATAGAAAATGAATAACAGGCCAGAAGACACAGGCCCATTCAATAAATAATTAACTGTCACTGATCTTATGTTGATTATTGGTTCAACCTATCTGTGATTCACTATCTTTTGTGTGTACACCTGTTGTCAAGATCTATTGAAACTTGTTGATGTGTTTAATTGTTTAAAAACAATTTAACTTATGATGAATTACTGAATGGGGAGAGGAAAGACTAAACGTCTATCAACTGCTCAACATCCATGCTTTCTTAACATAAATCAGGCTGAGAGAATTCTCCAGACTTTCCTCAGATTTGATAAACTAAAAAAAAAAGGGGGGGGGGGGGCTCAAGAGCTACAAGAATCCACGGAGAAGGGGCAGAATCCCAGTTGGTATTTATTCTTTTCCCCAGGGCCATAATCTATATCTCCTAGACAAAATTAAATTAAGACGAGGCCTGCAGATAACTCAAGGTTCATATTCTGGGGTTATTGAAGATAGAAGAGGATGGGGCCCAACTTCTTTTGTTAGAAATGGGGCATGCACTACAGTGATTTCCCACTCCCTTCAAAAATATATGACAGAGTACATGAAATATAATTTCAAAGTATACAATAAATATGTGAGACCTGTAATAATTCTGTAAAGTACACCAATCTCCACGATGCGAGTATTGCAACATTCATTTATTAATAACTGTTATATTACATTTTAAAGTACAAAAAAAAAAAAAAAACATTTTCTTCACTGCATGGGTTAGGTAAACATGTCAAGAGACGGAGACATTGTCCAACAGTCTTTGATGACAGCACAGTTCTGCATGGGTTAGGTAAACATGTCAAGAGACGGAGACATTGTCCGACAGTCTTTAATGACAGCACAGTTCTGCATGGGTTAGGTAAACATGTCAAGAGACCGAGACATTGTCCGACAGTCTTTGATGACGGCACAGTTCTGCATGGGTTAGGTAAACATGTCAAGAGACCGAGACATTGTCCGACAGTCTTTGATGACAGCACAGTTCTGCATGGGTTAGGTAAACATGTCAAGAGACCGAGACATTGTCCGACAGTCTTTGATGACAGCACAGTTCTGCATGGGTTAGGTAAACATGTCAAGAGACGGAGACATTGTCCGACAGTCTTTGATGACAGCACAGTTCTAGTAGTATATAGGGGATTAGAAAGAGTACACTTCCCCACAGACCCCGCGGTGGGGCCGAATCGCCCCCTAAGGGGGTCAAATAAGGGTCCGAACCGATGCGCGCCCCCCTAAGGGTCCGACCCCCCTAAGGGCTCGAACAGAGGGTCCGAACCGATCCCCTAAGGGGTCGAACAGAGGGTCCGAACCGACCCCAGCAAGAGAGGCTCGGTCTGACTCGATACCCAGACATATTATTTTGGAATTAAAGCTGTATAAGATATAGGAGTACGCACCATGAACACGTGTCGGTGGCTACTGTTGGGGACGACGCGCCAGTGTGAGAGGCGGTGTAGGGGGGAATTCTGTCGGAAGCATAACGCGCATCTCAAGAAGGGGGGATTAAAAGTCGCCTGTACGAGCTGCGGTATCGGGGTGAAAACCACCCTAGCCCTGTGCCGGCCGTGCGGAGCCAACATTAAATACCACAAACTGCGATACCAACAGGAGGGTCCGTTTCTCTGTGAATGGAGGCGCCTGAAAAGAATAAATATTTAAATTCCCGCAAAAGAAATTTTCATTTAGAGAGAAGTGGAGTGTTGCCGGTACGAGTCCAGCAGTAATCATGGGCACTGTAAATCAGTTGAAAAATCAAGCTCGCCAGTATGGGATGCCATACAGCCACCGCAGCAAGGTCGTCCTTGCCCGGGAGATAGCTCAGGCGAGAGACGCAGTCCGCGCCACCCGACTCGAGCGGGCCGCCACCACCGGGCGGTATCCAGCTCTTCTGGGGTTAGTCCAGGACGCAGCGCAGCACTCGCGGGAGGCTGCGCGGTTGGAAGACGAGGTCACCGCCGCCCTGCGAGCGCGTAAATACGCCGCCAGGGCCCGAGCGCACCCGTTACAACGCTTCGCTGTGTTGGACGCCAATTCAAAAAGGCGCCACTGGCGCTATCTACACCCGGAGCCACTAGCTCGACTCATCACCCAGCGCGGTCCCCAACTCCTAGAGGAGGTAACCCCCAAGGATAGGGAAGAGCGGGGGAGGCGAACAATCACATGGAAGCTCTTCCGAGGGCTAGACGGTCCGATCGTAGAGAGGCTCCTGCCCCACATCGAGGCATTGAGGTCAGCCTTCTATCTGCGGTACTCCTACACTTACCGAATCCGAAACATCGAAAACGGAGACGTCATATTGTACCACAAAACCCTACGCGGGTCCCGCGATTTGATGCTAGACACTGCAACAGCCACAGAGTGGTTGGCAGATCGTGATGAGAGCCGCTTTGACACCAGCCAAATCGACCGCCCCAGCACCAAGTGGGTCTTTGTAAGTTGGGTGCAAGTCGAAGTGAAGGCGATCCTCACTCCCCAGGTTCTGTTAGGGGAAGGGCGACTGCCGGACTGGCTGCGGTACAAGCAGGGGCTGTACGCGTTGGACACATACGACGACAACCTCTGTCTGTTCCGATGTCTAGCTGTCCACAACGGCGCGAGGCCAGACCGTTGCACCGCCGAAGCCAGGAAGCTGGCGCGAAAGGTGTGTGGCACCGACACCACAGACAAGCCAGGCCTGGATTCGTTAAAAGTGTTTGAGGAGAAGTTAAAATTAGGGATCCGCGTCTACGAGCCAACCGAAGAGGGGGTATGGCGGTTGGTAAGGCGGCCTGCGAACTACGATCTCGTCGGCACCAAGCCGATGACGATCGGGGTTTATGAAAATCACGCCTTCCTGATAACTGACCTGCCAAAGCTAGCGAAGCTCTTTCAGTGCCAGCATTGCAATCAGCGCTTCACCCAGGCCTGTCATCTCCAGCGCCACGCTGACCACTGCAGCAGAGGGGAAACCAAGATTCTCTGTCCAGGGAAGGAGGTGGAGCGGCCGCAGTCGGCATACGAGAAAGTTTTCTACCCCCAAAGCAACGCCAGCCGCAGCTCCATCCTATGGTTAGAGCACATGGCCGAACAATTAGGGCGCCACATCCACCACGCATACTGCGGGCACGGGGGAGAGCGGTGGATCGTTGACGGTTTGGTGGATGGTTACGGCCCCACCACCCACACGGTGTACCAATATCACGGCTGCTACTGGCATGGGTGTCCCACCCACAGTGACGCCCCCAACGCCGACGCGCTGTATCAGAAAACCCTCCGCCGCGGAGAGAAAATACAGGCCTCTGGCTACAATCTGGTGGTAGTGTGGGAGTGTGAGCGACCGCCTCTGTCTCGCGCCCCAATGCCTCAGGTGCAGACGGTGGTCTACCCTCATGCGATCTTTTATGACTTCGAGGCATGGCACGACAAAGCTCAAGCCCAGCGCCCCACCCCCGACCTCACCTATGAGAGCCATCAGATTGCGATATCTGTTTCGGTGGGGGACACCGTAGAGGAGCAGCCGACCCACCTGAGCAACGCAGACCCAAAAGCCTTGATAGCCGAATTCATGGCAGACCTGCGTCGGCGAGCAACCGTGATACGAGCCGAGATGGAAGCGCGTTACCTCCCGGAAGACCTGGATAAGCTGCAGCCACAACTGCAGAAGAAAATGCGTGAGTGGTGTGGGCAAGTCCCTGTGTTGGGCTTCAACGCAGGTCGGTACGACCTAAACCTAATCAAGGAACACTTCGTAGCGGAGCTAGCAGGCACCTGCCGGAAGATCAACGTGGCCGCCCAAGGGACAAAGACAATGTTCCTCGTCACACCCGAGTTCAAGTTCCTTGATATTCTCAACTACCTGGCCCCCGGCACCACGTACGATGCATGGGTGCGCGCCTATGGCTGCACAGCAACCAAGTCGTGGCTGTCGTATGAATGGCTCGACACACCTGAGAAGCTGAACTACCCAGGTTTGCCCGACTACCCCGCGTGGTATTCCAGCCTAAAGGGTGGATACGTGCTCACGCTTGAGGAGTGGAGGAGTTGCAAGCGGCTCTTCAAGGAAAAAGGAATGACCACGTTTGCCGACTGGTTGAGGTACTACAACAACCTCGACGTCGGTCCAGGCATCGAGGCCTTAGGGAAGATGAAGGCCTTCTACGGAGAGCGGGGAATCGACATATTCAAAGATGCGTGCAGCCTCCCTGGGGTGTCCCTACAATACCTCCTCAGGGGCACCAAGAGTGGTGAGCTGTATGCCCCAGGAGAGGAGGCCTATCCACTCCTAAAGGCAGCAGTGACGGGAGGGCCGTCGCTAGTCTTCACCCGGTACCATGAAGCGGGGGTCACCAGAATTCGGTCACATCAATACCCAAAGGGGGAGCTGTGCAGGACCGCAAAAGGGTACGACGCTAACGCGCTCTACCTCAGCACCATGGCTATGGACATGCCGTGCGGGAAAGAGCGAGTGCTCCACGCAGAAAACCCCCAAGAGGTAGCCCCCAAGGTTGCGCAGCAGGTGTTAAAAGGCCAGCTGTTTGGATTTGTTAAGTGTAAAATCTCAACCCCCAATGCCTTGTGGCCAAAGTTCGAAGAAATGGCACCCCTCTTTATGAACCAGGCAGTACCGGAGGCCTTAGTAGCACCGGAGATGTTGGAATACCTGAAACGCACCGGCCGCCAGCGGTCGGATGTAAGAAACTGCAGGGCCTCCTTGAGGTCGACGGAATCTTGCTGTACATCCCGCTGTTGAAATGGTATCTAGAACACGGACTCGAGCTGGAAGCGGTCTATACAGTCATCCAGTATGAGCCAAAGAAGCTCTTCACGTGGTTTGTTGAGCAAGTAACCGAAGCGCGCCGCCTCGGGGATGTGGACAAAGCGAAGGCCATGCTGGCCGAGGCTATGAAGCTTCTAGGCATATCAGCATACGGAAAGCTCATCGAGGCACTCGAGCGCCACACCAACACCAGCTACACCCGAGACGAAAAAACAGTGGATCCGGCACTACGTTCCGCCTGGTTTGACGACCTCACAGAGATAGGCGACGCATACGAGATCAAATCGCATAAGCCCCGTGTGATCATCAAGCGTCCTTTCCAGGTAGGCATCGCCGTGTATCAACTGGCCAAGCTCCGCATCTTAGAATTCTACCACGACTTCCTTGACCGGTTCGTGGATCGCAGGGACTATGAGGTCATGCAGATGGACACCGACAGCCTGTACATCGCGCTGAGCACCCTCAACCTCGAGGAGGCGGTAAAGCCTGAGATGAAAGAGGAGTTCAACCGTGTGAAGAGGGAGTGGCTTGCCTGGGACAAATGGAGCGGGCGAACACCCGGCATCTTCAAGACCGAGTTTGAGGGGAGTCGAGGCATCGCTCTCTGCAGCAAATGCTACATCTTCGACGGGGACGTGAACACGAAGTTCTCGTGCAAGGGGGTGGGAAAAACGCAGAACACCATGACCTGGGGGAGATACAAAGCCACCTTAGAGGGGTCCGTAGATAGAGTGGAGAACCGAGGGATGCGCATGCATAACGGGCAGATGGCCAGCTACCAACAAGGCAAGCTGTGCCTCAGCGCGTATTATGACAAACGGTATGTCTTACCCGACGGTATCCACACGCAGCCCCTCGAGTACCGCAAGGACGCCGCGGAGTGAGCCCTCACTGTTTAGGGAGGATCCGATCAGGAGGCATTTGGGTGTCGGGAGGAACAATCATCAGCTCTTCGCGAACGAAGCCCCGCGCTGGCCCATCCTCCAGGTAGTACAGCGCAGGCCGCCCATCCTGGCATACAGTTCTACGAATCTCGTGTACTGTTAATGACCACGAAGGATCAGTCGCCCGGCGCCGGCCACCTTCAAGCTCATGCTCCCCAGGGGAGCTTGCATACAGATACCGAACTAGAGCATCAGACGGAATCACAGGCTCCTTGAGGCCGATAGTACGGTGAGCAGGAGCGGCCGGTGAATGGGATACAGAAGTGTCCTTAATGGCATCAACCGGCTTCCGACCCGTCAAACGAGTCACCTCACCGTTAAGAGCCGCGACCACCTGAGGAAGAGCCTGAACTCATTCAACCGATCGTTCAGAGGACCCTCGAGCTGCCAGTAGTAACTCTTGGGCGTACTGGGCACCGAACAGTCTCTCCGCCAGAGTGCGATTAAACCTCTCGACGATCGCCTGCTGCCGGTGATTCCCAGCTTCTCCACGCCGTATCTGTGTCTTATGCTTTGCTGCCAGCTGGCTCACAGCACCCATAAACTCACGCCCCGGGTCAATCTGCAGAAGCTGTGGCCATTTGAGTGGCCCGCGTTTGTAAATTCGCTCTAGGGCCAAAGCCACCCCTTATCTGCTCTTGTCTGTCAAAGCCTCTGCTTCCTTAAATCGTGAGGCAACATCCACAACTGTCAAGGCATACTTAAATGTCTTACGACCAACCCGGTCATGTGGTAGGTAGAGCAAGTCAGCCTGATGGACGGCATTCGGTCTATCTTCATCAATAGATGGCCGTGGAATGTAACGAGGAGCGGGTAAATAGATCTGAAAAATAGCTTGCTTCTTGAGCCAGTCTCGGGCAACATCCTCCGAAACATTAGCTGCAGCAGCTAGCTTCTTAATGGCCGCCAAGCCTTTCCAGTAGCCCTGAGGGCTGTAGTAGATATCCTCCAGATCTTTCATTTTGGTAGCAGCGGTCAATCTCTAAAGCAACTTATAAGCAACAATACCAGTCGCTGCCAGCCCAAGAACGATAAAAGTGATCTCGCGGTCTTTCTGCGGCTCGGATGGCACATAGAAATCCGACAGGCGAGGTTCAGGCTCGAGGGGCTCGACACGTTTGCCAGAGATCAGGCTGTATTCCCGCATGGCCTGGTCGACATCCTGGAAAGAGTGAACGGCGTGGCCTTCGCGCTGTAGCTCATCGTTGAGCCAGTCCAGCCGCGCGGTTCTCTTTCTCATCCACTCAGCCTGGGCCGCCTGTAGCCGCTCGACAGCCTCATCGTGCCGCCTCATTTCTTCATGGGCGTCCGCATGCCCTAGCTTGGAAAAGAGGTAGTTGCCCCCCGTAAACGCGAGGGCATTGACAACAGCGCCCCCTATCATCATTGCGACAGAGGCCATAGCTAGCGGGGTTGATACTGTAAGGGTTTATGCAATATATCAGCGGGGATCAAGCCCTCTTTGATAAGCAAATCTCGGAGTGCTAAGGCGATAGACGTGTCTAAAACCATCATCCCAATGTCATACATATCAGCGTCTAGCTTGGGCAAGGTTGCCCCTTTGAAAATCAGCTTGGTCAGTTTTGCGGTGCCTACCGTAAGCGCGGCCACCACAGCGCCGTGGTAAACGGCGTTAACAATAGCTTTCTCGTCAACGCCTGCCATTATTCCATATAAAATGGATCTTTATTCTTTAATATGTTAGTCTCCGGCCGCTTGGAGGGCGTAGGTGGGGCAGGTGCTTTAGTCCGCCGCATTTTCTGCCTAATTACTCCGACGACAACGACAACGCCAGCCACTCCGATAATCCAGGGAGTCCAGCCACGGTAATCAACTGGCACCATTGGAAACAGCGGTGGTGGGGCCTGCTCATGCTCGGGGGCTAACTTTCGTTTCTTCTCACGAACAGCCTGCTGCAGAGCTAGAGACAGCCTCTCTGCTTCACGACTCTTTCGAGCAGCAGCTCCTCTCTTCCCAGCCGCAACTTTCCTGGGGTCCTTCGTCACTAGTTTCTCCTGTGGAGCAATTTCGGTGGTCTCCTCCTCCATCTTGTTCTTGCTTAGGACAGATATGTCCAAAATGGCAGTGCCTAAAAGTTGCTAGCGCGACAGTTGCAGGTGCTAAGCACATACCGAACTTATGGTAGAGTTCACATGTAACTGTGTTTAGCGCATGCCCTAGAAACGGGTCGGCCTCCAGGTCTTTCACCAAAGCTTGATTATCAGCAATGGGGAGGAACATACTTGCCACTTGTGCGTACATCTGTAGCATAGCCGTGCCTAGGGTCTTTGTTATTGCCGCTCCAAGCCTCGCCTCGTGCCTCGCATATAGCTTCTCAATTTCTTGATCAGGCAAGGCCTCAACCTGTTCCACTGTAAGTTTGAAGTACTTACCTCCTATGTACTGCCCGGCACGTCCCCCAGCCGCAAGTGCTGCCAGCCTTTCACGATGCAACGCATGTCCGGACTGTGGTGTTGTGGTAGGTGGTGATGCATGTCCGGACTGTGGTGTTGTTGTAGGTTCCGGAGCAGACTCTACCGGCTTTGCCTCTTCACGTAACAGCTGGTCGAGTATGGTGTCACAATCCATCACAGCGTTTGCAAATACCCAACGTCTAACTCTAATATAGGAATGCACAGCCCATCCAAGCACACAACATGTGCATATCAGTTGTAATACAACTAAGGCTGTTACGGAGTAACAAAGCACTGCTTCATACATGCTTAGCTGATGCTTAACATATGCTTAGCTGATGCTTAACATATGCTTAGCTGATGCTTAACATATGCTTAGCTGATGCTTAACATATGCTTAGTATCTAACAAACCTCACCAGCTTTGAGCACTTTATAAGAAAATGGGAACTTGGTCCTCAGTACCAGCTTTGAGAACTCATTGGCTTCGAGTTGCTTTCGCACCCCATCACGTTCCTCCCTAGAGTGGATGATGTAGTTCTCATCCAGGCAGTCTTGAAAGCTATCCTTATCCTTGGAATGGAAGAGCGCCACCCATTGTGTCTGCGCTCTGAGGCCTTTCGCAACGGCGTTGTACTTCTGGGTGTGAACCCACAGACTTTGCTGGGCATGTCGCCCGCTAAAAGCTAGATAAGTCAACATAGTCCGCTTCTGCGCAATAGCGTCCTCTGCGCTGCAGTCATCAATGATGTATAACGTTGGTGTCCCCTGAAACATTTTATAGAAGGCCTCTAGCCATTTGAGCAGCCGATCACCGGGGTCAAATATGAAGACCTCGCGATCTGACCTCACCCACGGCCGGGCCCGGTATGTTTCATTGTATCGTACCGAAGGGCAAGCAATTACAATATGCTCGAAAACACCCCTATACGGGCCTTCCAGGAGGTCGAGAATGAATTCTGTTTTACCACACGATGTGGGGCCTGTGATGATGGCCGAGTGTGGCTTAAGTGGGAACTCCATTAATAAACAGCACTAACGAATCTCCCGGTGTCGATGTTCAGCTGTCCGTCCATAACCAAATAAACGTAGCAGTACAGGGGCCCCGCCGGTTCGGCCTCTTTCGTGATCTGGAGAGTGATGCCCTCAGAGCCGTTCTCTACACGCCGGCCGTGCCGTGAAGATGGTCATCGTCGGAGGTCCGGAAGTCCAGCCACAAGCAGAATTTTGACGTCAAGTACTCGCCTAGACTAACATCGAACAATCCTAGCTCTTTGGCGACTGCGCTTGTCTCAGGGTGCCTTTTGAGGCCACCAGCGAAGAATTTCCTCGCCTCGTCCCAGAGCTGGTGTGATGCTAAGCCGTGCGCAAATAGCTGATTGGCTTGTCCTTCTACGATGACTTCAACTTTGGTGATCTGTGGGTTGTAAAACCACTCTGGTTGGCGTGCAAAATCCTTTTGGTTGGCGGGGTCTTCCCATAATAGGAGAATGCCTTTCAAAGACTTACAGGGTGTGTTCAGATTGATGTTCCATATCGAGTCCTCCTTTTCCTGAGGGATCCGTCTATGTCGTAGGACCCGCTCGTATAACACCACCATACGGCTCTCATACATGCTCCGAATTAGCCGGGCCAACGTGGGTTCAGTGATTACTTCGTACTCGAGACAGATGTTTTCTAGGGAGTATGAGGAGTTGCCGGCATCTTTACCAGTTGCGCGAATCACACGGGAAGCGTCGTTAAAGGTCAACTCAATCTCCAGTCGATCACTAAGAGCAGATTGGTAGAAGGGCGCATGCGTTTCAAGCAGCTCAAAGTCTAGTGGTATGTAGTACCTGTTTTTGAAGGCCTTCGCGATGGCCACGTCTCTCGCATTGGCGAGGGGCAGAACAACAGCATCCGCTGCACCAACGCGCGCCTTGGTCACATTCATGCCGGTGCTTGTATCGATGCCTTGATACACAGCGCTCGCCCGCTCCGATTGGCTCTTCCAAAGATCCAGATAGACGTTGTAGACGTCACTGTCCACAAGAGAGAAGACTTCATTGCCCGATAGCCTGACGGTCAGCTTTTGAACCAGTGCTCGGCCGAGGTTCTGGACCACGGACCGGTTGACATCAGGGGAGCTGAGGTCGACATTGAATGCCAGCCGCACCGACCCAGGCACGATAACATCGTGTGCACCGAGATTGGGAAAACGAACTAGTAACTGCTGCTTCGGGCCGATCGTTGAAGGATTGTTGGTCACGATTATCGTTTGCCGCAATCCTTTCACACCGAGCGGCTCCCGGAGACGGCGGTAAGGGTTAAGCTTACGACCATATGCACTCGAAGACATGGCTAGTTGTTTATTATTGTTGCTTTGTAGCAATATCTAATATGGATAGAGTTGAGCTGACTGATTTTGGTGGTGAAGAGGGGAGGCCTGAAACTGGCGAGGAAGAGACAAGCTTCATCGACGACTTTGATATCGACAATCCCCACACTGTTAATGCAGAGTGGTCAGAAGGCTTGGGGAGCCCGACCCGCAATTTACAGGTGGAACTAGAAAAGAGTGCTATTGATGACTATTTTAGAAGGGTGAAGGAGAAGTGGGGTGTGCGCCCCATAACTGGCATAGATTATACTAAAATTAAGTTTGGTTATAGGAACGCGCTCATTGTTGGGGGAGAAAGGATTACACGGAAAGATGATGGTATGCCGTTAGCTTTGAATAGCCTCAGAGCGAGTACCAGACGTGCATTGGGGTTTGACCAAAAAATACCACCAAAGGCTGTCGCCATCCTCCAGCAGACTGATCTTGCTATGGCACAGGAACAAGCAACTCTAGGGGGTGCGGATATTCAGGGTGTCCCATGTTGGCAATATCCTAGAAAGGGGCATGTTGAGACTGCGGCAGTCTATGGAAACCTCACAAATAGTAGACGAGTACCTGGGGGAGAAAGGCCTCCCTCCAGTGAGAGAACTCGGGGGGATCATGGCACTTGACAAAGCGGTGACAACGATTAAAGGTAAACTCACAAACTACCTCGTTATTCTCGACCAGCAAGATAAAGAAATCACCATACGGCGGCGGAAAATGTTGATAGCACCCAATGAGGAGAGTAGGGACTTTCAAGAGCAAAAGATTGCCGATATTGAAGAAGCTAAGAAGAGGCTTTTAATAGAGGTCGCTGAGTTACACGAAGACTTACGCAACCAATTCAGTCGGATCCGTGAAACCATTCATCGGGTGGTCAATGAAGACACCACACTGGGTGAGAGGCTGCGGACTCTGTTCTGAGAGCAGGGTATCACCATAGCGAGCATTCTCACAGCGATCGGCCTCTTAATTTTCACTATCACCCTAGCCATTACTGGTGGTGGTGGTGGTCCTACCCCACCGCCTAGCCCACCACCCATCCCACCACCTGGCCCGCCACCTGGCCCTGGGGCTAAGGAATGGATTCGGCAGAAACTGAAAGACCTAGCGAGCCTTCTAGCCAGGCTAGCTGGTAAGGCTGCGGAGGCACTCCCAGGAATCAAAGGCGGCATTATCTCCTGGCTTCTTAACTTCTTGAGTAAGGGTGTGGGATGGCTGGCTGGAAATCTCTGGTTGCACTCGGTGGCTTGCTGCTGCTGGCTATCAGAGAGCGGTTAATTGCGGTGAACAAACCATAGGACCACTAGACCGACTGAGACACACCCAGCAATGAGTGCTATCTTTTCATTTTGATGCTGCAGCCCAGCTGCCTTATCAGCTATGCTAGTGGTCGACTGCGCTGGCTGAGCAATGCTGGGCTGCTCTACCGTCGGCTGTGCAATGGTGGGCAGCTTAGGGGCATTAATGGTTGTATTCAGGCCACGCTTTAGGCCTGGCTCTGCGATGACGATCATGTTGTTATATCCAGCTATCTGGCCAATGCGGAGCAGCATGTCGCTGGGGGACATATACAACCCCGTTCCAAAGACATAATTAACTTCTGAGCTCGCGTTTTGTAGCACATCCTGATATCTTTTGATGGCCGCCGCGAGATCGACGGGCGCAGAGATGGCGTCTTCTACTAATACCAGGAATTGCTTCTGGGCATCAAACGCCGTTCCAGTTCCCAGAATTCGTGTTCTAGTCTGAGCCTGGGCCCCTAAGATGGCCCACACATAAATTCGAATGCTGTCATTTATTCGCTCAACACCGGGGCGTGTGAAGCCCTGTGACTTGTTAAGAATGAAAGCCTGCCAGCCAGAATCAGCGTGAATATCGTCTTGCGAGATATAATCTATGTGTAGTATGTCATTTGTGGTATGTTGTGTAAATGAATGGCGCTTTGGGTCATATACACCATCATGTCCATCAGGTATGACGCGATAACCAGTGTTCGTCCAGTAAATGTATACACTCCCCAAACCGTTATTCCTCCCAAGCCGTCTCCAGTTATCATTCTGGGGAATTCCAAATTCCGCGCATATACGCTGATAGGCTCTTACATCGTAGGGATTTTCAAAGGCGTTCCAACCCTGGTCTTGAGGTAGAGCCACACGCATCTCTTTGAGGATTCGACGAATCTGGTAGTAGACATGGAATATGAAGACGGCTCGCGTTAGTGGGTCAGGGCCGGACAGATGCTCCTGCGCGGACACCCCACACCCCGCCGTGGCACACCATACTGCGAAGTTGAGTTGGTTTTGCCAGAATTGCATCGGATTGCTGTACCAGGCTTGCACGATCTGGTCTGACTCCACGTATGGCAACCGGTATTTTTCAAACATGTTGGGGAACTGTGTCGGAAAGGCTCCTTGGAGGTTGACCTGTATGTCCACATTTGTGAGATCCTTTATTTGTGCAAACGGGTATACCCCACCCGTCGGGTATTTGGCGTCCTTATTGAACTCGTAAGCAGTCATTATTATTAGCTGTGCTAATATGTTTTTCACACTTAGCAACGTCCAACATGGGGAACCCATCCCCCTCAACCCGGTCCTAGACAATCGCGATGGTAACCTAGAGGTGGCTATCGTGGAATTGTTGTTCTACCCCGCGTGGGTTAATATTTCCGCGAAGCTGAAAAACAATTGGTTCAAACTTGATGATGAAGTTGCTACTATCCCCGACGGGTATTATGATGTCTGTGCTCTTAACAAACAATTCTTTGAGCCACGGAAGCGCTCTCTTTCTCTCAACCCCGCAACAGGCCTTGTAAGTCTCAGTGGTATAAAATCGGGGGTGGCCTTAGGGTTCGGAGGGCTAGGTGGGGTTCTTGGGTTCGGCGTAGACTACAGAAGTGAGCGGTTCAATGAGGTGTTTACATTCCATGCGGAGAAGTTTCCTAAACTTATCATATATAAGGAGTTGTACATTCATCTCGAGGGCCTATCATCATATGAAAACCGTCATAATTCGCTTCCCTCCACACTCCTCCGGGCTGTACCTGTTAAAAAAGAGGAATGTAATCAAGGGAGACATGAGATTTTCTCTGTGCCTCATTATAAAAGGCTAGAAACTGGAACGGTAGGGGGTATAAGACTTTCGGTCCTAGATGAAAAGGGTAACGACGTGCCACTGGCATATCTAAGCTGCGTACTTCACATCAGACATGGTTGCTCCGTTGGGTATTTACCATCCTTATTGAACTCGTAAATTATTACACGTGCTAATATGTACATCACATTAACCAACATCCAGCGTGGGGAACCCATCCCCCTCAAACCGGTCCTAGACAACCGCGATGGTGACCTAGAGGTAGCTATCGTGGAATTGTTGTTCTACCATGCGTGGGTTAATATTTCCCATAAGCTGGACAATAATACGTTCTGGGTGGAGGGTAAGAAGATTGTTATACCCGATGGATACTATGATGTGTGTACCCTCAACAAACAATTCTTTGAGCCTCGAAAGTTTTCTCTGACACAGAACCCCGCAACTGGTCTTGTAACCCTCGATGGTGTATATGACGCCAATATATTGGGAGTAGGCTTATCCTACACTTTTGGGGGTTCTGAGTGGGACTTGTATGATACCGGGACGGGTGGAAAAGAGTTTCCCAGACTCCTCTTATATAAGGAGTTGTACATTCATCTCGAGGGTCTATCATCATATGAGAACCGTCATAATTCGCTTCCCTCCACACTCCTCAGGGTTGTGCCCGTTAAAAATGTGGAATGTAATCAAGGGAGACATGAGGTTTTCTCTGTGCCTCGTTATAAGAAGTTGGAGACAGGAACTCTAAACGATATTAGACTTTCGGTCCGTGATGAACAAGGTAAAGCTGTGCCGTTGGCATATCTAAGTTGTGAACTCCACATCAGAAAACACAATGGCTGATTCAGAAGGTTCAGGAAGGCATCGCCCAAGAGCATGCTCTACCCTAACCTTTGCTGATTTGGCCGACACTATTGGGTGGCGGGAGCCGGGTCATAACTACAAGATCTATGGCCTCCAGCTCACTCCCCAGGGGGTCTATGCTCGTGCCGCCATAGACCATCCCGAGGACGATGACTGGGATCTGCAGCTTGAGCTCCGCACGGGATATACTCACCTCGAGCCCAATGGGATACTTATCAGGTTAACCAACATGGGCAAGGTGTTTGTGAGTTATCAGGCCTGCAGGACAGTCACACGCCCCAACAAGTCTCCTGTTGTGACCTACCAGTCATTTCTGAAAATGCAGTGCGCCAGGGCTCTCTTCTATGCCGTATCGGCGACTGAGGCTAAAGCTCAGGGGACTAAATATTGCCTGAAGGCTGTTACAGAGTGTAAAGCTGACCTTGATATGCTAGGTAAGCCTCATAAGGAGTCAACCATCTATCTCAAGTTAGCTATTGGGCCTGTGGCACAGACAGAGTTTGCCCCAGTCCTTCCTGGGGTCTCTATTAAATGGAGTGCGTCATCACTCCCCAGGCATGTTGCTCTCGTCATTACTTCCGCGGCCGACGGGACGTGGGCGGCCCGCGCAACAGAGACGGATATTATAGTAGAGCTCGGTGAGGTTGCGGTAGATGAAATCATTTTTACTACCGTTACTGCTTTTGTCCGGCTTTTGTTCACTACAGGGCCGATTAGCACCGTTCGCATTGAACATTTAATATCTCAGTTGAAGAAGTAGGTTTGACTCGCAAAGAATAATGTCGCTCTATCCCACAATCGATACTAGTGACGGCGGTGCCTATCGTATTCAAGAGCTTACCCGTCTTCGGAAGTCTCTGGAAGATGAAAGCGACAAACGGGCTGCACTGTATAAAAAATATCGGCGTGCCGTTAATGCATTAGACGCTGTGGACAGCGCGATGCTGGCGGCTAGCCTTGGTATGGGGGTGGGGGGTGTTGGGCTTCTTACCACCATTATCGCTGCCCCTATAGTTGTCGGGCTCGAGATAGCTGCCCTAGCTTGTGGAATCATGTCCGCTGGGAGCAAGCTAGCGTCCCGCAAACTAACATCAAAAGCTAAGAAGCATGATGAAATTTGCACTCTGGCGACGGCTAAGCTTTCTAGTATAGCCGACCTTGTTTCAAAAGCTTTGGATGATGGGAGAATTACAGACGTGGAGTATAAAATAATTACAGCTGAAGAAAATAAATTTCACCAGTTGAAAAAAGATATTCGGAGCAAGGCGCCGGCGGATCTGGACGAAGAGACAAAAAAATCTCTCATTCTGAAAGGCCGAGACGCGGCACGGGCAGAGTTTGTAAAAGCTTTAGGGTCGAAATAACCTGTATACACGATCAGGAAAATCTGGGGCCGCCCCCCTATTCCACCGAACGATCCGCCAGTGGATAATGCGCGGAAGGATATACTCCTCAGATAAACAATATAAAATTCTGAGGTATGTATGAACATTTTTTCCATTCATTGCTTTTACATTTTTTTCTCATCCTATTGTCACATGTCAATGAAGAGGTCTCCTGTTATATATGTTGTGTGTTGTTTGTTGGGACATGGCTGAACGTCTCTAAGCCGGGTCCCTTGGGTGTCAGGGTCTGGCCATAACTCGCCACCGGCTCGTGGTGGTGAGGTCTCGGTGGATTGACGCTGAGCCGCCAGCGTCTGCAGCCTACCTTGTGCCAGACGTATTGGTTACCCATTCCTCTGGAATACACAAGACTAGGCCGAGAGAGGGGTCATGTCGTTTGGGCATCACATGATCTCTGAAGCTCTGCCCAGACATTGTGATGGAATATTGGCCACATTCCACTCACATACTTTAGTCTGTCAAGACTGCAAGGTGTCTACTTGTTTGTTGATGAAGGCTAATCACCGTAACAACATGTATCAAGTTTATTGCGCATGTGGTGTAATTCTGTTTGGTAAAACTTTATATGGAAGTAATCAATATGAAAGAATACTAAGAGCGGCGGATGCCACTAATGCCCACTACACTTAACATCTCAAGTGTTATTCTAACAAAACGCTCATTACACACCCACCATGAAATATGTTTTCAGCTGACTCAATCAAGTGTCGTCTCTGGCGCTTGCGTGTGGGATTTTTCACGAGAACAAAAATCACCGGGCGGTACGCGTGGGATTTTTTTTGTGTGGCGAGAACAAAAATCACGCGCAGCACGCGTTCATAAAACTCGTCACGCAAAGACAAATTGATCACGCTTCTATGTTTTGATCACGGTACTTCTAGCGTGATCATTTTAGCCGGAAGTGGCGTTGTCTGGCGCGCATATTTGATTATCGGGGCGTGTGTATGCGTGCGTATGTGTGTGTATGCGTGCGTATGTGTGCGTGTGTGGATGTATGTGCCCCATTATACACCTATTTATCGTTGGTATGGTGGGCGGCCCCTCTGGTTCATATTAAGGACTTAGCTTCATCCCTTTATAGAGTACCAGCTTGATGCCGGTCGTCTTTTCAAACTTCAGAAACATCTTATGAAGCGCGTCTAACGTGCAACGCTCACACATCTCATATGGTTTCCTAACACCCCTCTCACAGAATATACACTCTTCTATCACCTCGCCCCGCTTTGCCTTTTCATCGTGCCAAGAACAATAAAGGTCGATGGCTGGGCGGCCGCAGTGAAGTTCTGTGTCGAGCTTCGGCCACTCACATCCATAGGTCTCCATCTGTATGTGCCCAATAAGTCAACCTCTAATTCGACGCGCTGCCCGGCGCCCCCTAATATTTCCGGGAGGGGGTCTTGGCTGTTGCAATTTGTGTTGGTGGTGCTCGGTGAGAGAGCGTGCCCGCTCGCCGAGTGCTCCCGTGCGTATTCGCGTAGCGGTGCCCATCGTGATATGGCATGTTGGTAAGGCTCTAATTGTGTAACGCAGTATAGTCACCCTCTATAACAAAATATGGTTGCCCGCTGTTGCCCTGCCGAAAATTACGCTATAGTCAGACGACCTCTTGCTGGGGTCGGTTCGGACCCTCTGTTCGAGCCCTTAGGGGGGTCGGACCCTTAGGGAGGCGCGCATCGGTTCGGACCCTTATTTGACCCCCTTAGGGGGCGATTCGGCCCCACCGCGGGGTCTGTGGGGAAGTGTACTCTTTCTAATCCCCTATATACTACTGTTCTGCATGGGTTAGGTAAACATGTCAAGAGACGGAGACATTGTCCGACAGTCTTTGATGACAGCACAGTTCTGCAACACACTTGCTATATGATGCTGCTGCTCTAGAGTTGCTAGTGGAAGCCTGGGGAATTGGTGCTCGGGTCACGGAGCCCTGAACCAGAATGAGGCTGGCATAGAGACTTTCCTTTCGGCCCTGTACCAAAGAACCATCTCCACAGGGATGTTGCAGAACTAGTTCTCTCACAGAGCTCAGAATCCAGGGGCACATTTTACATTTGCAGAGATATACAATAGGATGTAACCAGATTATGATTTAGCACAGCACAGATAATGGTTCCATCGCACACTACTGAAATTTTGTGAAGTTGTGAGCTGTGAAATTTGTGTGGAATGCTTTTACAACTGCTCACGGCCATTTGTATTGTGTACTGTATGTTCAGAAAAATGGTGAACGACCAGTTGCTGTACTTGCTGGTTTTGCCTTATGCAGTAATGGGTGTGAAACTGCTGATTTTCTATTGACTGTCGCTTGCATCGACAACACACCAGAACATTTCGGATGAAGACACAGTGACAGGAAAAGAAATCAAGGCTGTGCTTCAACGATCAAAAAACAGCGCTCCAGGGCCAGATGGCATGAGATATGACGACATCAATATGTGGATCGACAACGAGCTAGAGAAACTAGCAGACATGTAAAACAACGGTATAGGAAGTGCTAGCATCAAGGAGGAGTGGTTACACAGCTGTCTGATTCCCGAAGCCTGGCAGAGACCACACACAAATTCAGGGATATCGAGTAACAACCATGCAGAATACAATAGGCAAGCTGTTGGAGAAGTTAATTGCCAGAAAAATATCAAGCCAGCTAGAGAGGCAAGGTATTTTCCCACCTACCCTGGGTGGGTACGTCCAAAAAGAGAAACCTGGACCAATGCAGCAGTTTTTGCCCATGATGTTTATGAAGGTTTCCACTCAGGCAATGACACATTTGCTGCAACAATTGATCTTGAGGACGCGTACAACAGAGTACCATTGGATTTTCTAATGATTCAGCTTCTTGAACTCAAGATAAGTCCTTTCCTCCTTAGTTGGATCGCTGCACCCCTCTTCTAACGGAAAGTAGTCTTTAGATGAGGCAACTGAACTTAAGAACCAACAACAATATATCCTGGCCTACCACAGGGATCACCATTATCTCCGGTGTTGTTCAATG
Source organism: Cepaea hortensis (assembly GCA_963921405.1). Lineage (NCBI taxonomy): Eukaryota > Metazoa > Mollusca > Gastropoda > Stylommatophora > Helicidae > Cepaea > Cepaea hortensis. The sequence goes on along the minus strand of OY992889.1, from coordinate 519,896 downwards.
CCTACAGTGTAAGAATCACCAGTGCGCAAATCATAGGACAGGGGAGGACATAGTCGTATGCAGACGATATTTTAGTGTATCATCAGGGCAAGGATAGAGATCAGGTTGCTGTGGAACTACAAACCAAACTCAATCGCATAAGCACTTGGTGTGTTGAAGCTGGGGCAATGGTCAACTCAACAATGGCAACAGTGACATGGTTCTCTTTGATTAACCATATTGTCAACACTCCAACGCCAATTGTAAACCTGGGTTTAGAGACGGTCGAAAGAATGCAATCAATGAATTACCTGCGGATACGATTTGATCGAAGCCTAGCTGCTACTGGGCGTGTAGACCAGGTGATAACAAAGGCCAAGCCGAGTTTAGCTGCGATGCGGGTGATGGCGGCGGCAAATGTGAACAGCACTATCTATGTCTTCTTTACGAGTGTTTGGTCCTTTCTGTTTTGGCGTATGAAATGGCGATCCTGACTCTCAACCATAAGCAGATAGAAAGAATGGAAAGGATACAGAACGAAGCTATGCGCATTATTCTTGGATGTACAAGAGATACAGCATGCAGGGCGATGCGCTACCTTCTTGATTTTCCAACCATGAGGGACAGAATACAATTTTGCCAAGCACGTGCCTATCTCAGAGTCAACGCACGCACACAACATCCACTGCACAGCGAGATTGAGAAGGTAAAGGGCAGCAGGTTAAAAAGAGGAAAGTCGTGGATGGGTCAAGCCGAAGACATTCTTCAGCAGGTCTGTTCACTTGAGGACTTAGAACCTGGCGAGGATTGGGTACAAGTGCCAACAGAGTTCTGGAGATCTTTTTCAGTGTGCATCTAACTAAACAGGAAATGCAGACAAGAAACTCCAGTTGCTGTGGAGGCGGAAGTACAGGCTATGATCTTCGAGAATTAGAGGATGATGATGTCATTTACACAGATGGGTCGGTCGTCCGAAGAGTGAGAAGTCCATGGGCCTTTATGGCTCAGGCCGAAGGGAAAAGTGTGAAGGAAGAATCTGGCGCTTTTGCTTTGACCACAAGCAGCCTGACTATGGAAGTCATGGCAGTAAGTAAAGCAATAACATGGCTCGAGACGCAGACATTCAATCGAGCTTGTGTCCTTAGTGACTCAATGAGTATGCTCAGGATGATAGAGATGGGGAGGGTCCGAAGAGAGTGCCTGCTGTCTCTGGAGCAGTCTCGGCTGGCAAAGATTAGTTTCATCTTCGTGCCAGGACATGCGGGTGTACAAGGGAATGAGCAATCTGACAGGGTTGCAATTAGGGCTACTGTGGAAGGTGGGCGAGCCATGGACCAGGCAGACATTCTGAATGATCTATGAGAAGTAAATCATTTACAAGAACCATGCGATGACTGGGAATCTACAACCATGGTCAGGCTGCAAGAACAGCAAGTTAAAAGAGGCGTGGCCAAACAAGAACACTACACAGGGAACCAAAGAAGAGTAAAAACCCAACACAGAACTGATGTCTTGAGCCGCTACACGCTGCAGGATTTACTGAGGAGGGGATCCGAGCACTTATGGACTAAATGGTTCGATGTGCAATGAGGATGCTCAGTTGACTAACTAAATAACCAACTATCTAAGCTGTTTGTCTCAAATAAAGATAAGAAACAGGAGGTCCAATTTACAAGAAAATGGACTGAGCAATATACAAACATCACACCAGTGCACTGGTTAGAAATCTTAACACAGATAAAGACATAAATAAAGTTGTTGAAGAGTTTGGGAAATGCATACTACAGGGAGCGAGAGAAACAGCACCAAGAGGAGCTTATAAACAATACAAACCCTACTGGAGTAGTGAACTGGAACAGTTGCATAATGATGTGGAAGTGTGTAGAAAGCAAGCAGAGGCCAAACCCAGCCAAGAGCACCATAATAAATACCAGCACGTAACAGCCAAATTTCAAAGGGCCAAGCTCCAGGCAAGATGGAAAAGCTGGCAGAAGAAAACAGAGTGACTGCACTTTGAAAGAGACACAAGAAAGTTGTGGAAGCTAGTAAAACAACTTAACCATGAGGGCACAAGGAGAAACTCAAAGATTGCACTACATAATGACGGAAACATCTTAACAGGAAAGCAAGCAGCTGACCATTTTGCGGACTCATTTGCACAAGATAACAACATTGAAATTAGTCCAGAGAAACAACAAGAGAATCGAGAGAAGTGGAGACATAAGGACAGAATGAAATAGTGCATGAGGCGCTGGAGGCACCTAGCAAAATCAGTTAGCCATATAAATACTGAAAATTAGAAAGTCACCAGGAGCTGACGGTATCTCCAATGATATGGTCAAGAACCTAGGAACAATGGCCACAACAAAACTGCTGCAGCTCTTCAATAACTGCTGGACCTTAGGCAGTGTTCCACAAGCCTGGAGAGAAGCAATCATGATACCCCTCCTAAGATCAGGGATAGACAGTTTCAGTCCCTCCAGCTACAGACCAATTAGCTTCACCAGCTGTCTCTGCAAAAACACTGGAGCGCATCATCAATCACAGACTACAGAGGTACATTGCAAGTGAACCATTATGCCACAGCAGGCTGGCTTTAGGCAGTGCTACTCTACGGAAGATCAGACAACCTACCTCTCTCAAGAAATTGAGGATGTATTCCAAGAGAAGAAACTGGTGCTTGCGGCATGGATAGATTTGAAGAAATTGACAAATTCTGGAATGAAGGTCTGATGAAGAAACTGAGAAACTATAAAACCAATGGAGGAATGTACAAATTGGTGAAAGCATTCTTGATCAACAGAAGAGCCCAAGTACAGATTGACGGACTCAATATTTTTCTGTACAAATTGAACAGATCGGGTTATAGTTCACAACTCTGTCTAACAGCATGTTTAATGTGTTGAAAAGTTTCCAATGATTGTGAATTCTTGTGGTTGCTTTTTGCTGCCAATACATGTTCTCAATTATCTTGAGATCTTTTCCATCAATATAAAATTCCCAGCATCCTAATCATTGCTTTGTGTTTAACAATATCAAATTCCTTAATATAGTCAGTAAAGCACAACTATAGATTTTTTTTCCTCATCCTTCTTCCTGTTAATATAATGAAGATGTATATTGTATTGTGTGTGTGTTGCACCTTTCACAATCCCACACTGCTCATCTCCATTTTCTGGTTTTAATTTATTTCTTATTTTTCTCATTATAATTCTCATTAGCATTTTTGTCACAAGACTCCTGAAACTAATATCTCCACACTCCGTTGCACCCAATTTCTTTTGGAGACCTATGAAAATAGATGTCAAGAGATCAATTGTTATAGATAATTTTTAACAATATTGTTACCGCTTGAATATCCAATGCACAAAAAGCTCTACATTTTCTTGACAATGCGGTTACTTGGGGTCAACGATTTATCTTTCCTTATGTGTTGTATGCCGGTCTCTCTGGCCGAGGGGTTACACGACTTTCCTCGGAATCCCGATTATCCAAGCAGGGCCTCGCAGCGCGCGAGAATTGGAAGCGGTTCTACCTACGCTGGTGACTTGCGGGATAAATAAACCGGCCGCTCAGAAAGCAATGGCAAACTACTGAGCGTAATCTTGCCAAGAAATCAACAATCAGCTGAAAGATGCTGATGTTGACAGCGATGTCCTGTAAAAGATACGCAAAACATTTTTTTTTTTAATGTGTTGTATCGCATCCTCAACTTCTGCTTGTAATATTGGTAGTCATTCACATTGATCATATGTTTGTTCCTGATCATCATCATATACATCTTTTATATTTCCAATCCATCTTTCAATTATCTGTCTTTTTCAATTAATATTTACATTCCTTTTTTTTTCTTCAAACTACTTGTTGCATGCTTATAAATATCCGGTAGATATCTTGTCATAACTATTGTATTGTGCGCAAGTCAACCAGTTAACCAGTTGTGTTCCCTTCTTTCATGTTTCTCTCCAAAGCATGCTGAGGAGGGTGAGGACAGGCAGGCTTCGTGTAGAGTGGCTTACTTCGCTTCGGAGGTCACGGGTGACGTCTGGATCTTTTCTCCGGGGCATGCTGGTGTGCTGGGGAATGAACAGGCGGACAGATTGGCTGGCTCGGCAAAACTTGGTGGTGTATTGATGCATGACAAGACAGACGTGGTTGCGGCCTTGTGAGAGCATGTGTACACCTCGGAGGAGCAAATGGATTACCATGGTCTGGCAAGAATGAGACAGCGAGGTCGACGAGGGGATCTGGCCGACGCTCGACGCTCAGAGGAAAGGCGAGACGGACATATAATCAGATTGCTACTGGAACTATTAGTGTTGGAACTCTTCGCTGGCTGCTGAGGAAGGGGACGGAGCGCTTATGGGAATGTCCCGAATGCTGTGATGTCGATTCCTAAATCAATCAATCAATCAATGTTTCTCTCCAAGACTATATTGACCAGTAGCATCTTCATCCCTTTCTTCTCTAAGTTTTGCATTGAAATCTCCATGTGCTAAAGTTGTTTCATAGTTTTTACATTGTAATATAGCCATGATAAGTTCATACAAGTTATCACTTTCTTCTTCTGTGCTTATGCAGCTGGTGTAAAGACTTGTATTATGTAAATGTCTACTATTTGCTCCGTAACCTAACCTAACTCATTCTGATGTTACTGTCTTCCCTAGTTCTTGACCAAGATTATACTCACACTCCTTTCAAGTTTATGCCCTCCTGATTAAGTTATTCTATATTCGTCTGAGTACATTTATCCTGCTCCCCTCTGTCTTGTCTCACATATTTAATCAATCAATCAGGTGCCGTCTCCACAATGACGGTTGGCTGCAATAGATCTCCAATACTGTCTCTGGCCCTGATTATACATACTGTCAGACTGATGTTCGTCCATCTCTTGATGTTATCTTCTCACTTGTATTTTTGTCTACCACTTGCTCGCTTGCCCTCAACCTTGCCCTTCAGTATGGTTTTTATAAGTGTATTATGTCTTTTAATGTGGCCAAAATATTTCACTGGCCTCTATTTTTATTTCTTTTATCAACTCTTTTTATTCCTAGTGTTTCTAGAACCTCTGTATTTGATTGCTTTTGTTTCCATGAAATACAACATATTCATCTGTATATCCACATCTCCAGGGCCTCTATAAAACTTTCTAGTTGCTTGTTCAATGTCCAGGCTTCCGCGCCATACAGTAAAGTTGAATATACGTAATATTAAACAATTCTCGTTTTTAATGCGTTGTTAATCTCTCTCTGGATGTTAATATTGTTTTCATGCTGTTGAAAGCATGTTTTGGCCATTCTTATTCTCTATTTGATTTCTATTTCACTTCTGCCATCATCTGTTATTACTTGTCCAAAACAGGAGAAACTTGTTCCTTGTTCTAGTATCTGCCCGTTGACTGTGATGTTCATGGATGAACTTTCTTGTCCTCTGCTAATTATCATAGTTTTAATTTTCTTTTTATGTTAATATCTAAATCATATTTTGCACTTTATGTCACAAGGTGCACATGGGGTACCATCAATCTTTATTGACGACGCTGAACTAGAGATGGTAGACCATTTTACATATCTAGGATCAGTGGTAAATAGCAAATTATCCCTAGATCAGGAAATCAACATCCGGATCGGTAAGGCAGCAACAACAATGAACAGGTTAAGAAAAAGAGTCTGTGAGATCAGGAAGCTTACTGCCAAAACAAAAGTCCTCGTCTACCAAGCCTGTGTCCTTAGTACTCTTCTTTATGGCAGTGAAACCTGGACAACTTACTCACACCAGGAGAAACGTTTAAACAGATTTCATATGCGGTGTCTGCGAAGAATTCTTGGTATTAAGTGGCAAGACAAAATCACAAATACTGAAGTATTGGAAAAATCAAGTTGTGTGACGGTTTATTCCATGCTCAGTCTTCATAGACTTAGATGGAGAGGACATTTTAGGAGGATGGATGATGGTAGAATACCAAAGGACATCTTTTTTGGTGAATTACAGATAGGTAAGAGATCTCAGGGTCGGCCTCTACTACGATACAAAGATGTGTGTAAGCGGGACATGATTGATACAGGCATTGATAATGCACATTGGGAGCAAGTCGCCGCTGAACGTGTTGCATGGAGGGCAAACATCAGAAATGGAATAAAGACAAAGGAGAAAATTATTGCAGATAAGTCACACACCGAGCATGTGAGACGTAAGATGGTGCATGATGGTGGAAATGACCACGTGTTCACATGCACCCACTGTGAACGGACATTTACAGCGCGAATTGGCCTTATCAGTCACATTCGCTACCGCCATAGGTAAAAGTTATTATGCCTTTTTAAAGCACAAACTATCATCTGTCAAGACGGCAAGGAGCCAATATAATATATTCTGCACTATGCCTGTTTACTTGTTCCACTAGGTTTTGTAACTTTTGCTCGCTTTCTGCTAGTAACACAGTATCATCAGCATCCTAAGATTGTTTATGATTCTTCCATTGATGTTAAATTCAGGCAGTTCCACTTGATTAAAAATTCTTGCTGTGAATAGGTTTTTGGACAACATACATCCCTGCAGTACGCCTCTTTTTATCTCTATCGGCAACAAATAATTATTTCCGCATCTAATAGACGCCACTTGTTCCCAGTACAAGTTACTAATAATTCTGATGTCCCTTCTGTCTATTCCTATATCTTAAAGGCATGCAATTAGTCGTTCATGTTGTACTCTATCAAAAGCTTTCTTGTAGTCTATAAAGCAAACATATAATTTTGGGAACTTCTATATATTTTTCAATTACCATAAGATATTAAAATTCCTTCTTTACATTTCCCCCTTGATGTTTTCCAGGTTGCAGTGTTCTCACATCTCATGTCCCAATAACAACGCTTTATTTCTTTTAAATTTACAGTCAATGAAAGACAGTCTGGTGTCAACTGTAGCGCATGCTGTTCTCTCTACCGGAGGATGTGTTCTTGAGTAACACAACCCCTCTCCCCCTTTCTTTCATGATTGTCATTCACGTTGAATATATTGCAAATCCGTTCTGTCTGCAATATAATCAATAAGCATACACACACACACACACACACACACACACACATACATACTCAAACATACATCTACACACACACATACATCTATACGTATATAGACACACATAGACATATACACATTATACATACGTACGTTATATTGCATGCAAACATTTCTGTTCAACAATCAACACTTAGTGTAACTATTACCAGAATGCAGCGATGTCCTGTGTGCAGATGGTGGGGTGTATTCCACCCAGTCCAGGACTGCATCCACTACCAGCTCCTCACAGTCTGTTTCTTGAGAATCATGTGCTATTACTTTGTAGAAACAGTCAAAGGATAACTGAAGAAGATTGCCTTGCTCCCTTACAGTTTTAAAATGTCTGGCAATAAAATCCAGCGAATGATCCATCACATTTTGTGCATCAAACAAAGCCGCTTGGTTGAGGATACAGCAACAGTTGCCAACAGATATGTTTTCCATCGCAAATGTCTGACACTCTTCTGTTAAGTAGTCAATCTGCAGCATGTCTGTGGCAGACCACACGTCTAATAGATTATCATCACTGAGTCCTGTTTTACCTGTATATAAAGCGTTGATTATGGTATCGAATGTGCTTGCAGAAATTGCAACAAGATATACACGACCTTCTAACTGCTCCTTCATGTTTGAATTAAAGAGTCCCCGGAAGAAGCCCGAGCATGCACTGAGAATGAAGCGATGACACTTGAATGATGTGTCCTCCACAACAACAGTGAAGTCATAATCGCTGGTATCACTGCCCTCCCACTTGTTGGCGATACACTTCTGCAGGCCACGAGCTAGAGATTGGCTGAATGCCATGGGTATTTGTTATCTCTGAAAAATAACAAGGACAACTGATTGCAGATAATGGGAGGTAGTAATATATTTGATATTTTGATGTTCCGGTTTCAAGATGGCGACGGACGGTCGTGTTGTTTTGTGTTCGTTAACTTTTTCGCGTAGGGGATGGATTTATTCATCTCTTGCGTGTAATTGGTGTGCCAGGATGTAAAACCAGGAGTTTCTACTCAAGATCTGCGCGGGTGCTACGGAGTTCGTGCATCGAGCGAAGCCATCCTTGAGTTAATTTTCAGCAGCGTGTGTGGTGTTCTCAGTCTGTGTTTACGTTTATTTCAACATGGCGGAACAACGTGTTTTCTTCGTGCGGTCAGCAGTCAACATACCGAAGCGGCGTGGTAGCCGCGCAGGGAAAAAGAAGCAAGGTAAGCGTGGAGGTTTGAGGCGTTTTAGACTCAAGTGTCACCGACTAGGACTCAGGAATATCCGTATTCTATATTGGAACTGTGCCGGTGTAAAACAACGGGGCTCTATTTTAGAAACCGTAGTTTACAGGAACGACATTGTAGCACTCCAGGAGACGAGACTGGGCGATCAGCTACTCCAAATTGCCGGCTTCAAATGTTTCTACAACAGACGACATCTGGGAATGGCGATTCTCGTTCGCGACAGCATGGTGGCGTCAGAGCTAGACATGTCCAGTTGGGACAGTGACGATATACAAATACAGGCGTTGAGAGTTCATTCCAGTATACCATACGTGGTGGTTAATGTTTATGCCCGCAATGCCAGTATGGACGCCCAGAAGTGGCAGTGCTTAAGTGGCATATTAGGCCACGAGAGAAGTGTTATTTTCTGTGGTGACTTCAACGCTAAAGGCAGATCATGGGGAAACACTTCCTCCAATACACAGGGGGAGGAGCTCGAGACTGCACTGGAAACCATCGACCTGGTTTGTATCAACAGTGGCTGTGTCACCAGGACAGCAAGCCGTCCGGGCGATGAGGACAGTGCTATTGATCTGGCGCTAGTTTCACCTTCACTCACTACAGTGTGTAGATGGGGTGTCCTAGGACACCATGGCAGCGACCACCACCCGTGCAGCATACTGGTGGAGAAAGGCAGAACCAGGCAGCACAAGCTAAAGGTAAAGACGTTCCAGTATGACAGTACAGGGCAAGATGTGGTGAGTAAAATAAGACGTGACAAGCGCAGAACGTTTCAGGGCAGGAAAAAAAGCTGGGAGCAGCCACCGTGGTGGAGTTTCGAGGTGGAGAAGGCTTGGGTGGATAAGCGTAGTGCTGTAAGGAGATGGCAAAGTGTCAAGAAGAACAGAGCTGGTCATCCTAGTCCCTGCTTGCACTTAGAAAGAGAGATGCACACAAAAGTAAGCTACTTCAAAAAATTGGTCAAGGTTGTTAAAAGCGAAAAATGGGCAGAGGTGTGTCAAAGAATATGCACAGACAAGTCACTGAAATTGTTCTGGCGACTACATAAAAGCATGAGTGGTGTAGTCAAGAGCATTGTTTAATAAGAGCATTTCTGACTTCCAAGGTGCTGACCTCATCTGGCTGAGGACTGACGAGGACAAGGGCAAAGCCCTCTTTGAACGCTACCTTGAGCAAAGCAACCAGACAGACATGGGAGGCCGAAATCTGGCCAAGGAGGTCACCTCAGACAGATGCAAGGCCCAGAACACTTCGGATGAAGACACAGTGACAGTGAAAGAAATCAAGGCTGTGCTTCGACGATCACAAAACAGTGCTCCAGGTCCTGATGGCATAAGATACGACGACATAAATAGGTGTACCGACAATGAGCTAGAGAAACTAGCAGACATGTACAACAACTGTATAGGGAGTGCTAGCATCAAGGAGGAATGGTTACACAGCTATCTGATTCCATTGCCGAAGCCTGACAAAGACCACACAAAAATTCAGGGATATCGAATTATAACCATGCAGAATACAATAGGCAAGCTGCTGGAGAAGGTAATTGCCAGGAAAATATCAAGCCAACTAGAGAGGCAAGGTGTGTTCCCACCCACCCTGGGTGGGTACCGTCCAAAGAGAGAAACCTGGACCAATGCAGCAGTCTTTGCCCAGGATGTCTATGAAGGTTTCCACTCAGGCACTGAAACCGTTGCTGCAGCGATTGATCTTGAGGAGGCATACAACAGAGTACCACTGGATTTTTTCATGTTTCAGCTTCTCGAACTAAACGTAAGTCCATTCCTCCTTAGTTGGATCGCTGCAGCCCTCTTCCAACGGAAAGTAGTTTTTAGATGTGGCAGTTGGACTTCGGAACCAACAACAATATATCCTGGCCTACCACAGGGATCACCATTATCTCCGGTACTGTTCAATGCCTACACAGTGAGAATCACCAGTGAGCAGATCACTGGACCTGGCAGGACATTGTCATATGCCGATGATGTTTTAGTGTATCGTCAGGGGAAGGATAGAGAGGAGGTTGCTGTGGAACTACAAACCGAACTCAATCGCATAAGTACTTGGTGTGATGAAGCTGGGGCAATGGTCAACCCAACAAAGGCAACAGTGACTTGGTTCTCGTTGAATAATCATATTGTCAACACTCCAACACCAACTGTAATGCTGTGTTCAGAGACGGTGGAAAGAACGCAGGCAATGAATTACCTGGGGATACGGTTTGATCGAAGCCTTGCATATAATGTGCACATAGACCAGGTGATAACAAAGGCCAAGCGGGGTTTGGCAGCGATGCGGGTGATGGCGGCAGCAAACTGTGAGCAGCGCCATCTATGTCTTCTGTACGAGGGGTTGGTCATGTCTGTTTTGGAGTATGCAATGGCAATCCTGACTCTCAGCCGTAAGCAGATAGAAAGGATGGAAAGGATACAGAATGAAGCTATGCGCATTATTCTTGGATGTACAAGAGATACAGCATGCAGGGCGATGCGCTACCTTCTTGGTTTTCCAACCATTGAAGAGAGAATACAAAGTTGCAGGGCACGAGCCTACCTCAGAATTAACGCAAACACACAACATCCACTGCATAGGGATATTAGGAAGGTGAAGGGCAGCAGGTTAAAAAGAGGACGGTCGTGGATGGGTCAAGCCGAAGACATTCTTCAACAGGTGTGTTCACTTGAGGACTTAGAACCTGGCGAGGAGTGGGTGCAAGTGCCAACAGACTTCTGCACATCCTTTTCAGTTTGCATCCAACTAGATAGAAAATGCAGACAAGAAAATCCGGCTGCAGTTGAGGCTGAAGTACAAGCGTTGATTTTCGAGAATTCGCTAGACGGTGACGCGGTCATCTACACAGATGGGTCGGTCGTCCGACATGTGAGAAGCTCATGGGCCTTTACAGCTCGGGCCGGAGGGAGAATTGTGAAGGAGGACTCTGGTGCTTTCACTGAAACCACAAGTAGCCTGACCATGGAAGTCATGGCAGTAAGTAAAGCAATAACATGGCTCGAGACACAGACATTCACTAGGGCTTGTTTCCTTAGCGACTCAATGAACATGATCAAGAGGATAGAGGAGGGGTCGATCCGAAGAGAATGGTTGCTGCCTCTGGAGCGGTCTCGACTGGCAAAGATTAGTTTCATCTTCGTGCCGGGGCATGCGGGAGTACAAGGAAATGAGCGGGCTGACAAGCTCGCAGGTGAGGCTACTGTGGAGGGCGGACGCGCCATGGACCAGGCCGACATTCTGAATGCTCTACGAGAAGTAAGACTTTTGCGAGAACCAAGTGATGACTGTGAATCTACAACAATGGCCAGACTGCGAGAGCAGCAAATTAAAAGAGGGGTGGCCAAACAAGAACACTACGTAGGAAGCCAAAGAAGATTTATAAACCAACGCAGAACTGGCGTCGTTAGCCGCTACACGTTGCGGGATTTGCTGAGGAGGGGATCCGAGCACTTATGGACTGAATGGTTCGATGTGCAATGAGGATGATCTGTCGACTAACTAACTAACTAACTAGTAATATATTTAAACTTTCTACGTGGCTCCATGGCGAAGGGGCTATACACACAACTCGTGCATACCGTGTTAGAAACATAACTGCGGACAATGTGGAAGTAGGCCTCGTTGCGTTGGTTTCCATACTATGATATAAATGCAGTCGTTCATAAAACAATGGCAAACTACTGAACGTAAACTTGCCAAGAAATCACAAACTGTTAAAAGAAATGCTAGGGTTAACTTCGATGTCCTGTAAAGGATATGCAACTAACACTAACCTGGGTGTGTAATATGCATTCTGAATATGCAGATAGCAAAGATATGAGAAACTTTGGCTTTGATCTTCCGAGTCATAGAACGCATATTGTACTAAATAAGTCAAACAAAAACTCAAGCATTGACCATGCCATCTGGCGCAACATTGACTTGGCTACTAAGTATGCTCAAATTCCTAAACAGTAGTATGTTTATACATTAATATTATCATCATTAACATCTTCATCTTATTTTTTCAAGCGCAGTAGGGATGAAGAGTTGACTTTCAAGCGCCCGATGGTAAAACGGGTAATATAATTCCATGTGATTGTGCAATGTCTTTGATATCGCTAGAATTTCAGTTGTCACAAATTATAATGTGAGTGGTGATAAATGTAATAATAGACGTCTCATACATAAATTATCCCAGATATACTTTACTGTACTACACATGCACTATTTTTCAGGAGACTCCTAGGGGTCGCCGCTGGAGCTCCGGAGTTCGTGCTTTGTGCGGCGGTTTCGGCGGGTTGCCTTGCGGAAAGAGACTGAGCCATATGGGATAAAACCCGGGTCAATGAAGTCTTTCTGGTGACTGCCGTTTCCATCGACGATTAAATGTATTTTTCATGGAGGACTTTTGTGTTGGCATTCTGGCGGCGGCTTTATGCACAGTGTACCTGTGCGGGATGTTGGCTTGCCGATACTCCTGTATATTCCATTGTTCACACTGGGCAGTGGGGAGCATTTTATGTGATATTCACTGGCACAGGAACGGAGCAATATGGGGATGACCCGTTGCCGTGAAGTTGGAACCACGACTAACTGACTAACTAACTGATATCGCTAATCCATGTATTTCTCGGGCGTCCTCTTGCTTTCATATCAGATTTTCTGTGATGTAGTGGCAGCGCTGGCGGTTATTTCATGACGGTATACAGGCAAGAGTACAGGAAAATGGTGAAATGTCAGAGCCCTTTCCTGTCACCAATGTAGTGAAACAAGAATGTTTCCTGGCACCTACAATGTTCAGCCTCATGGTTTCAGCTATGCTGACAAATGCCTTCGAGAACGACATTGGAATAGACATCAACTATTGCATGGATGGAAAGCTGTTCGATCTCAAAAGGCTGAAAGCTAAAATCAAAATTAACAGCGACACCGTTAGGGAGCTACTGTTTGATGATGATTGCGCTCTATATGCCAACTCAGAGGCAGATTTGCAACATAATGTTTCAGCTTTCTCACATGCCTGTGCCAACTTTGGGCTCAATATCAACTTGGAGAAGACTGTAGTTAAAAAGGTCGCTTAAAAGTCCACAGGGTCGACTTAATTGCACCGGCTTTATCCCATATGGCTCGGTCTCTTGCCGCAGCACGGAAAGCGTCGCACAAAGCACGAACTCCGTAGCTCTAGCGACGACCCACAGGAGTCTCCGAAACATTTAACTCGTAAACCGAAGGACCAGGCCCGGAATCGAACCCAAAACCTTCGGAGTACGAGTCAAACGGCTTGACCACTTCGCCACTGAGACTCCCTCTGGGAGACTGTAGTTATGTACCAGCCAGCTCCAGGGATTAATCACACTGAGCCGAATATCAAAGTGAATGGACATAGACTAAGTGTTGTGGACAAATTAACCTCTATTGGCAGCTCTGTGTCATAAGCTGCCACAATTGATGACGAAGTGAATGCAAGAATCTTCAAGGCCAGCACGGCCTTTGGCAGTCTGTACAAAAATGTGTGAGACAGAAATATAATAAGCCTGCAAACAAAGCTGAAAGTCTACAAAGCAGTTGTATTATCCACAGTGCTATATGCTTGTGAAACATGGACTGTTTATCAGCGACATGCTAGGAAATTAAACCACTTCCACACAGTCTGCCTTAGGAAGCTATTGAAGATTAAATGGCAAGACAAGATCCCAGACACTGAAGTCCTAGAAAGAGCATCCATGCCCAGTATCCACACTCTACTAATGAAGAATCAGATTCTCTGGGCTGGTCACTTGATTCGCATGCCAGATGACAGGCCCCCTAAACAATTTTTTTTACGGTGAGCTGCGTTGTGGTAAACGCTCCCAAGGCGACCAGGGGAAGTGCTTTAAATACCCTCTGAAAATCTCACTGAAAGCTTTTAGAATTCATCAGGGCACTTAGGAAATTCGTGGCGTGCATCATTACGCAAGGGTGCAGTCACTTGTGAAGCAACCAGGACTGCAAGAGCTGTGAAGAAAAGGCTGGACAGAAGAACCACTGCAGGAGATCCTCCTCCTCCTGGAACGTCAAGCATTCTTTGCCCACATAGTCAAAGAACATTTCGAGCCAAAATAGACCTTATCAACCATCTTAGAACTCATGGCACCATACTTTCAAGCCCACTGGGTGAAATGAATAGTCATCATCATTTTTGATGGACAAACAACAACAAACAATAGTTGATGGTGTCGCAATCTAACTAGATAGCCAAACCATTTGATCTTCTGCCTTTAAAATATGTGGCACGACATATTGATCCTACTGTCTGTCTGATAACACCATTTCTTATTCTTAATCCAAAATTAAGTTGGCAGCTACCTGCAAGCATCTCATCTCGCAGATGTTGATTTTGCATAAATGTGATGGGGATCTCATGTTTGTTTCATACTACAGCTGTTGTTGTTCCCCTGTTCCGTGTGTTTCCCATGTGAGCGCTGATAGAAACACGCTTTTCTTTCAATTTCCTCCATAATTCTATAACAATAGTACATCAACCGGTGTATTTCCAGGAAAAGGGTGAAACTGCAATTAGTGCTCGGTACAGTGACATTCTAGTGAATAATATGAAGCCTGCGATTCAACTGAAAAGGCCAGGGACTTCTCTCAAAAAAATTATTGCTCTTGCCTCTTGCACGACAACACCCACACTCATACAGCTGCGCATAGTGGATATACTACATGTTCTGATAGTTAGGGGTTTGAAACATCCAGCATAGAGTCCAGACTTGGTGCCATCAGACTTTCACTTGTTTGGACTCTTGAAGGGGCATTTGTTGAGTTGGAGGTTTGTGGATAACAAGATAGTGGAGGCAGCGCAAAATTGGTGTAAGACCACACCCAAAAACTGTTTATACGACTAAGAATGGACAGGTCCTGGATGGCACAGGCAGAAATATCTATACGTCAGGTGTGTGATGTAGAGACCATCAATCATGAACAAGAATGATGGAGTGCCGGCAGACATGAAAGACTGCTGCAGTGTAATAGTCACACAGGGTCATGAGTGCAGAGTATGGGCAGCCGGTCGCACAGAGTTTGAGGTGCATCAACTGATCCAGAGTAACACACATCAAGGTGACATAGTGATCTATATGGATGGGTCAGTGGTGAGAAAAAGTGTTTGGCGCTTCACTGAGAAGGCTTATGGACGATTCTTAAAAATTGGACTTAAGACCTCCAGCATGAGTATGGAGGTAGAAGCAGTCACAGTGGCATTCTGTTGGTTAGATAGAGGAGACCGCTGCAACACACACTGTATTCATTGCGGACTCAAGGAGTATGCTTAGTAAGGTGGAGAAAGGAATGTTTCTTGTGGAATGATTCGCCTCACTTAAAAGCTCACAGATTGTGAGAATTGTGTGGATTTTTTGCCCTGGCCATGCGGGAAAATGAACAGACTGTTATGCTGGCAGGGAATGCACCTCTTGGTGGTAGATTACCCATGGACAAGAGAGAGCTGGTCATGCACCCGTGGGACCAGGTGGAAAAGTAGGGAGGGGGGGGGGGAATAGTTTGAGAACTCGTATGTGAAAAAGGATGAGATTGCGGGGGATTGGCGGGGGTTCTGGTAGAATCTCAAAACCGAGAGGGAATACCCGGAGAACTTTTAATCAGATAGCGGTGGAACTATTAGTAGTGTGGCTCTTCGCTGGTGGTTGAACGAGGGGGTGGAGCGTATATGGGAAATTCCTGAGCGCAGTGATGTCAATTCTTAGCTCAACTCAACTCAACGGAAAGATCAGTTTTACAGGGCATGTTTCTGGGAGAAGCGGCAGGAGTCAATAGGAACGAAGATGAAAACAAGATATGTCATACACCTTGGACATAAGGGTGTATGAGGCAGGAGAAATGTTGAGGGATCGAGATACTTTTCAGCGCACAGAGATGAGACCGATGTTCTGCAAAGGAACTGCATAAGAATATCAGCTGGAGTCTCTATTTACACAACAAAACAGGGCACGGAAACATCATGTGTTTAAGATGAAGAACATATTATTATTATCTTTGGAGATTACAAATAAAAGAGAATTATAGCATGTTAAATAGAACCAATTTTAACATTGCCCTATTCACCAACGTTCCAACAGTGAACACATTATTAAAGATACAGTCCATGGTCTGTGTGAGTGGACATGTAATAATAACAACAGCATGCAAAGTAGACAACATTGTAGTTATAGACACATTTCTAGAGAAGAAAGAAGAAGCACGGAAATCTATCCCTATCAATATCACTGTTCTAATTTGATAATTAAACAGACACTAATTCCTGAACCGGTCTCTCTGGCCGAGGGGGCACACCACTTTCTCCGTAATTCCGTTTATCACACAGAGTCTCGTAGCGGGCGAGAGCTGGAAGCGGTTCTACCCCCGCTGGTGACTTGCGGGATAACTGAGCCGGCCGCTCAGAAAGCAATGTCAAACTACTGAGCGTAATCTTGCCAAGAAATCAACATACAGCTGAAAGATGCTGCTGTTGACAGCGATGTCCTGTAAAGGATATGCGAATTAAAAAAAACAAAAAAAACTCCTGAATATAAGACAAGATGGCTGCCAATTTTTTTTTTTTTTCGCTTGAGACTGGCTGACGTGATTCACACCAAACAGCTACTGTAGATTCCCGCGATCGTTTCAAGTAATGGTATTTTACAGAGAGATATAGAAGTGGATGGAGAATTCAATTATTACTAATATTAATCTAATAATGACTTTAGCAACGAATTGTTCAATAAACAACCAGTGTAAACAATAACAAGTCCTATCTGCAAATAAGTATAAGGTAAGATCCATCCATCATGTCTCATGCCGGTAAGTGTGGGCGGTTATGACTCGGCATTTCACTCGATCACCAGAGTCATTGATCAGCTCAGTATTCCTGTCTCGACCATGCCACATGGTGAAGCCATCCATGTATTTTCCTCTCGGTCTTCCTCTTGGTCTGTTCCCTTCGATCTTGCCAGTTGTCACTAAGTTCTCCAATCTATTTCTTCTCATAACATCTCCAAAAACTTTTGACTGTCTACGTCTAATTTCTCTAATCAATTTACGATTTTGATTTGTTTCCTGTAGTACTTGGTCATTGGATTTTCTGTCTGTCCGTGGTATTCTTTGCATTTTCCTCAGAAACCACATTTATGCAACCATCAGATGTTTTTCAGCTTGACTGCTCATTGTCCAAGTTTAACATCCATACAAAAGAACAGGCTCTATGTAACACCTCAACACTCTTTTTGTCGTTTCAATTTACATCTTATTATTGGTCAGTATGTTTTTCATCTTGCTAAAGGCTACTTTCACAATGGCGATTTTTGTTCTAATCTCTTCTAACCTACTGGATAGATGGTAAAGCTGGCAGGAGAAAACAGCCTTGCAACAGCATCTCATCTCATCTCATGATGTTCCTCTTGTACCTTGCAGTATCGAGGTGACGGGAGAATGCCCGCGTATGGGCTTCATGTATTGTTATTCCCATAGACTCTGTTATTCTCTGCGTCCATCGTTTACGTGGTCGGCCTCTTCCTCTGTTTCCCTCTGGTCTGTACATCATTGCTTGTTGTGGTATACTGTTAGTTGGTAACCTAATTGCTTGGCCAAACCATTTCACTTGAGTCCTGATTTCTTCATTTCTGATCTTATCTCTTCTTGACACATTGAGAATTCTTCTCAGGAATCTCATTTCTGTTGTTGTGATTTTTCTTTTCTCTTTTTCTGTCATTATCCAGGTTTGGCATTGGTAACATAGAGTTGGCAGGAAGATTGTGTTGTATAGTGCTTTCTTAGTAGTTATTAATACATGTTTGTTCTTTAGTATTGGTGCCATTTGTCCAATGAGTTGGTTTGCCTTACTGCATCTATTTTCAATCTCTTCTTCTGATTTGCCATTTGATGATATTATACTTCCTAGGTACCTGAAACTCTTTACTTGTTTCAAGGGATGTTCGTTTAGGTGAATCATTGTTGCTTTTTCTTCTTTAGTTATAGTCAATTAGTTAGTTAGTTAGTCTTTCCTCTTGAGCCTAAGGCGGCGCATAGGGCAGAAGTCCTGTCTCTCCATGCTTGGCGGTTCGCTGCTACCTGTTGTAGATCTTGGATATTTACTTGGCCATTGAATGAGCCTTCTCTAATGATGGTTCTACGCAGGGTCTCTCTTGGTCTTCCCCTTTTTCTTTTCCCTAGCGGTGACCATATGAGGGCTTGGTAGGGGAGTCTTGTCTTGTCCATTCTGAGTACATGGCCGATGTAGTTCCAACGGCGTCTTCTTATGAAATTGGATACTGTATCTTGCTTAGTCTCTTGTCTTATTTGCGAATTGGTTCTGAAGTCTGTCCAGTGGATGTTTAGAAGTCTTCTAAGACATTTTTTCTCAAAATTGACTAATTTTTTTATCTAAAGCTACCGTTGATTTCCAACTTTCACATCCATACATTAACACTGGAATCACACAAGAGTTGAAGATTTTAAGTTTTGTGTGTTTGCTGAGTGTCTTTGACTTCCAGATGTTTGACAGTTTATTGAAGGCACTAGATGCCAGTGCAATTCTGGATGGTATATCTGGTGTTGAGTCCCCTGTAGATGTCATTTTGCTTCCTAGGTATGTGAAGCTGTTGACTTTTTCAAGAACGTAGCTGTTCAATTTGGTGTCATCTGAACTGTTGGTAAGATCAATAGTCTTTGTTTTTGTGGTGTTAATTTGGAGACCAATTTGCCCTGAAACATTTTGGAGGTGGTTTATTTTCTCTTGGGCATCCGGGTGTGTTGAACTCAAAAGCACTATGTCGTCGGCAAAGTCCAGGTCTTCTAGAATTTTGTCAACCCAATGGATACCCATATTTGTGTTGTTTGTGCATTTGCGCATGACCCAATCGATAGCTATTCCAAAGAGCATCGGTGATAAGACACAACCCTGTTTCACTCCTGTTTCGACTGAGAACCAGTCAGTATTTATTATAGTCAATACCTCTGTTTTACTTGTGCTAATTTTCATATTATGTTCCCTACACATTTCGTTTAGACTATTCATGTGGTCTTGTAATTCAGCTTCTGATTTTGCTATTAGTGCTTGGTCGTCCGCAAACAGGAGTTCTCTAATGGTTAGATATGCAGATGATTCTTCTTCTGTGTTCTCGTCATGCGACATTCTTGCTGTCTCTGTTTGGCTGGTTTCTTTACATATGTTGTCTATTTGTGTTATAAACAAGAGAGGGGGCAGGACACATCATTGTCGTATTCCGATCTTATGGTCAAGGGTTCCGAATGTCCTCCAGTTGCTCTCACTATGCATTCACTGTTGTTGTAGAAGCTTCTACATAGGTATGTTAGATGTGTACTCACTCCATATTATTTAAGGATTTCCCACAGCTTGTTTCTATCTATTCTATCAAATGCCTTTTCTTTGTCGACAAAGGCTAAGTAGAGTGATTCATTGAATTCGATTGATTTTTCTATAAGTTGTCTAGGAGCAAAAGTGGCATGTGTGCATCCTTTGTTCTTCCTAAATCCAAGTTGTGTTTCGCTAAGCTAGGGTTCTATAATAGTTCGTAATCTTTTCTTAAGAATTTTGCAAAATATTTTCCAAGTACGACTCAAAAGTGAAATGCCTCTGTATTGTGTGCAGTCTCTTTTGCTGCCTTTGTTTTTCCAAATTGGGATAATTATGGCGTTTCGCCAGTCTCGTGGTGTCTGGTGTTCTACCGAAACGTGGTTGAATAGTCTATGTAGCAATGATGTTCCTACTTCTTTTGCTGCTTTAATTAGTTCATTTGGTATTTCATCTTGTCCTGGTGATTTGTTCAATGGGACTAATCTGATGGCTTCTATAATTTCTTCTTTCAGTATGTCTGGTTCTAGTTCTTCGGTGACATCTGTGTCGGTTTCTTGAATTATGGTGACATCTGACGGGATGTTGAGAAGTTGTTCGAAACACTGCTTCCATCTTATTAGGATTTGCTTTTGTTCACTTATTGGTTCTCCATTTTCGTTGTTAATTATTTCAGTTGGGTCAAAGTATTCTCCTCTGGCTCTCATTGAACGTATCTTTTTTAAAAGAAGTTTCTAGTTGCCTACTTGTAGTTTTTATTTAGAGTTTCTCCATGCTCCTCCCAGTCTTTTTTGTTTTTCTCTCTTTGCTATTCTTTTCACATGTCTTCTCGCTATTCTATATTCTATGTAATCGCATTTCTGTTTACTCTTCGACCACTTTTTATATTTTTCCTTTTTGTCTTTTTCCCCTATAATATCTATATCATCTACGTAGCAAGCAGTCTGGATGTTCCTCCAATAGCACAGTGCTCCTTTATCTTCCTTACAATTTTCCCTAGAGCCAGATTGAAAAGGAGCGGCGATAGTGCATCCCCCTGTTTCAAGCCAGATGTTATTTGGAAAGGGTCTGATTTCCTGCCTTTATATGTTACTATATTATAAGTATCTTCCATGCATAGTCTGGTCATGTTGATTAACTTCCTTAGTATTCCAAGTTCCTGCATAGCATTCCATAGACTATTCCTATGGACACTATCATAAACCTTTTTAAAATCCACAAAAATGTTATGGAGATCTCTTTTATATTCCCAATGTTTCTCGGCTATTTGTCGTAAGATAAATATCTGATCTATTGTTGATCTGTTTTGTCTAAAACCCGCCTGGTAGTCACCTAATATATCTTCTGAATATGGTTTTAATCTATTTAGTAATACCGCGGATAGTATCTTATAGTTTGTGGATAGTAGTGATATGCCTCTATAATTTTCACATTGGAATTTGTTTCCTTTCTTAAAGATAGGTATCAATAATGACTCTTTCCAGTCATGGGGTATTTCTTCTGTCCTCCAGATTTTTATTATTAGTTCGTATAGCTTTAGATGTAATGCATGGCCGCCTGCCTTTATAAATTCAGTAGCAATTCCATCAGCCCCAGTTGCTTTATTGTTTTTAAGTCGTGTTATTACATATAGGATTTCTTCAAAAGTAGGTTCTTCAATTTGTGGTTCACATGTTAGAACCGCTTCCTGTGGGAAAATATTATTTGGAGCTTCACAATTTAGTAATTCAACAAAATATTCTTTCCATGTGTTGCACATTTCCTCATTGGTATTTATCATATTCCCATTTTTGTCTTTTAAATCATATGTGTTTTGTTGGTGCCCTCGTTTCATTGACTTCAGTTCTTAAAAAAAGCTTTCTGGATTCGTTTTTCTGGTGATTAGTTTCCATATCTTTGATTATATTACTCATATATTCTCGCTTCTGCTGCCGAACTATTTGTGTAGCCTCTTTACATTCATTTCTATATTGCTCTTCCTTTTGGATGTTGTTGATGTCATTTAACCACAACTGTCTGGCATTTTTTTTCCTAATGACTGCTTCTTCACATTTGTGATTGAACCATCTGTTCTTTCTATGCGTGGTTAACACACCGAGACATTCTTCTGCGGTAGATTGAATTGTATTCTTGATGTACAACCAAGTTTGGTCAACGCTTTCCTCCAACGGGTTCTGTAGAATTTCAAGTTTACATTTTATTTCAACTGCAAATTTCTCTTTGACTGTAATTTCTTGTAGTTTTTCTCTGTTATATGTTGGGTATAACCTTTGTAGTTTAGCATAGAAAGCTCTCTTAAGTTTTATTTTAAATTTTGCCCCAACGAAGAAGTGGTCACTGTGGCACTCAGCTCCTCTATAACTTCTAACTTGTTGTATGTTTGATGCATATTTGTTGTTAATTAAAATGTGATCTATTTGATTATAGGTTCTCTTTTCACATGATTTCCAATTTTGTTTATGTATATATATATATATATATCCTTTCTTTGCAGTCTGGTACTACTGATCTGCAGTCCTTTGGCTTCTGCCAGGTTTATGACTCTCCATCCATTATCATTTGAAGTTGTATGTAGGCTTTCCATACCGGCCACTTTTTTATTAGTTTGCTCTCTACCTATCTTTGCATTGAAGTCTCCCAGCACAATCAGGATGTCCTGTTTGGGGGTTTCTTCTATGACATCTTCCAGATCATTATAAAAGTCTTCTTTAATATCATCTTCTTTCTCTTCAGTAGGTGCATGTACATTAACCATCGTTATATTTTTCCATTTACCTTTTATTCGTAATTTACTATTCCTGTCATTAACAGCTTTAAAGTTTAGAACGTTTCCCCATAACTCTTTTTTTTATGACAAATCCTGTTCCTAATTCATGTTTATTTTGGGTCTTTCCTCCATATACTACAGAGCTGCTACCAAAAAAAAAAAAAAAAAAAAAAGAATGTGGTGTTTGTATTTAGTTAGTTACCTCATTTATGAAAAATCAGGTGTAAAGTGTGTGGCACCAAAAAAAAAAAAAAAAAAAACTTATGTGTGTAGGACTGTGTAATTAATGCCGGCTCCATAGTGAAGAATTACAGACGCAGTTCGTAATCACGCATACCCGCGTTAGAAATACAGGTGCAGATGATTTGGCAGCAGACCACCTTGCAGTTTTTTTTTACAAAATGGTATGGGTGCCGATTCATGCAGAAAGCAACGTCAAACTACTGAACGTAAACTTGCCAATGGATCACAACAGCAAAGAAATGCTGGTGGTGACTGCGACGTTGTGCAAAGGATATGCAACTAACTTGTGTAAATAATACTAAATTACATGACACTAAGTCTAAGATGGTCTCCCTGGTGAAGGTGTTAAGGACTTTCTCCGTAATCCTGTGTATATCCATGTGAGGAACACAGCTGCGTGAGATTCGGCAGTGGATCGCGTCCGTTGGGTACTTACGGGGTATGTGAGCCGGTCTCTCAGAAAGCAATGGCAAACTACTGAACGTAATCTTACCAAGAACATCAACAGCATCTGAAAAATACAGGGGTTGACTACAACGTCCTGTAAGGGATATGCAACTTTTGTTTTTAAAAGTCTAAGATTGGGGAAAAACGTATTTTGGTAAACACCAATTAGCTGTACATAACATCTAAATGTTTTTTCATTGGAACAATCTATGGTCGGATTGAGTGAACATGTAAAATATTGTTTAGTTTAACAGCACAATCATCTGTTCAAATAAATCTGACACTGAAACTTACTTTGTCGCTTCAGCCGTTCCATTGCGTTCCACTGACGATACTTATTTATTTGAATGTAAATTTCCGGAAGTGACGTCAGCGTTGTCCTGCGCATTTCGTCATCATCATCATCATCATCATCATCCACTTCTGCCGTCAGGCGTCGTGGGGAGGAATAATGTGCGTTCCAGCGACCGATGGGCGGCACTGGATAGTGTCATTCCATTTGGTTGTACAATGTCTTTGATGTCGTCAATCCATTTTCTTCATGGACGTCCTCTTGGTCTCGTCGCAGATGATCTTTGATGTAAGGCCAGTGATGGTGGTTGATGGTGTTGCATTCTAAGCAGCCACACTGTCACAGTGGCACGAGACATGCGTACTACGGGATCTAGTCAGTTGCTGACAGACCAAGAGGTGGATAAGAAAGGAAGATCCGGATTCCTAATACGGTGCGACGCCGTGAACGGGGCACGGGTAAGGCCCACGGCAGCGGAAACGTATGGAGGCGACAGTGGCCGTGACGGGGGAGGAAGCTCGCATCCCACGACCACACGTGCCCAGGGGCAGGCACAGGCGGCACGGGCTCTCACCACCGAGGGAGGGAGGGAGGATGGACAAGGTAACAGCAAAGAGACAAGCATGACATCAGGGATAACTAAATGACCGAAAGAACGTCTCCACGGCAGGGGACAGACGCCCAGAGTCATGACTCGGACGGGTCCTCCCCCAGAGAGTGTCAAGAGTGTAAAAGGGCCGAAACACTTGTAGAAAGGGGTACTCTTCTGAATATCAGAAGCCTCCTGTCGTGTTTGCTCCGCGTCAGACTTATTACTACTGCATGTGGCTAGTCCACCATTCACTGCTGCGGCTGACCAGTACAGCCCGGTGATAAACTGGCCCCACCGGTGGTCCCCACCTTTTGGGGTTGACAGCGGACCGGGCTGATGACCCCTAACGCTGTATAAACCTCATCATCACTTAACAAATATGGCATTAAAACTAAATGAAAATCACACCCATGATCCTGCGAGAGCTGGGGAGAATGAAGGATCCATTGACGACCTCACAGAAACGACCAGGACCGTCCACCCGACAATGAGCTCAGAACAACGGACGTTGGTCTGGCCATGCATTTGTGGTAGGAGCTTCCCGACCTTCCGGGGAATAAGAATTCACGCCGGAATGAAGAAGTGCGAGAGTGCGTCACAGGAGACACGGCAGCCCTCAAAGAGAGGGTGATGGGATGCAAGAGGATTTCAGCCAGGGCGAACCCCACAGAGAATCCCAGGGTTCTGCAGAACCCCAGTGTTCTGCCGCTGATAATAATCGTGTTAATGTCACAGGTGACGGTGTCACCTGTGACGTACCCGCGTAAACTTCTAAAAGGTGAAGATCAAGTTCCCTAATGCCAGCAGGAAGGAGGAGTGGGCCTCATTAGACGCAAAGTTGTCCCGTGCTTTGGAAGAAAAACTATAGCACATATCCCTTGAGGAGAAACTACTAAAGTTCGGGAGAAATCGTATACCTCCACTCGCTGAGTCATGTTGGTAGCAGCGAGAGGAGGGAAGAAGCTCCGCTGCAAAAGACTCGGCGGCAGAGACTGCTTGAGGAACGAACGAACGAACGAACAGACTTTATTTTCAAAGGGTAACAAATTGGGCACGCAGGCCCGTCTTACATTCGGCCCTTCCAATCACTCATCTTTCTTTCATCAACAGTGCATAGGAAAAAAACATTGTCACATGAATTTTGTAAACATAAACAATGCATATTACTATGTTGTGAGACACATCCACCACCCACCCACACATCCCCCATTCACTCCAACTCCCCCACCCAACCACACACACATACAATATATTCCCCACCCATCCACCACATCCCTACACCTACACATCTCCCCACCCACACACACACCTCTCACCCACCACATATCCCATCCACACACACCACAAGCACACATACATGCAATAACCCACACATCCCCCACCTACACACATCTCCCCACCCACTCACATATCCTCTACCCGTCCCATTTCCCACCAACAATCACTCACCCAATATCCTCCTCCACCCACACACCTCCAACCACCCAGCCAAACACACATTCCTCAGCCACACACACATCTCCCCGTCAACTCACATATTCAGCACCTACCCACACAACAATTCCGCACTCACCCACATAATCTCCCATCTCCCCCAGCCCACTCACAGATCCCGATCCCACACCTACAAACATCCCCCACCATCTCCTAACCTGCACACACTCACCCACCCACATATCCTCTACCCACCCACACATCCTCTACCCACCCATCCCCCAACCAAACATCCCTTAACCACACACCCTTACTCATATACAATCACCCACCCACACATCCTCAACCCAACCACACATCCTCCATCCACCCATTCCCTCAACCACACATCCCTTAACCACACACCCCTACCCATATACACACACATCCCCACCCACGCACAATCTCCCCACCCATACAAACATCCCTCACACACATCCCCACCTATCAACACATTCCCCATTCACAACACACACCTCCCATCCACGCACACACAACCCACACACACATCCCCAACCCATACATTCATCCCCTCACACATCCCTAGACACACGTACTTATGCCTCAACCACTAACACCCACACATCCCTTACCCACTCATCAACACATACATCTCCTATTTACCCACCCACACTCACACACCCCAACCACCCATCTAAGCACACATCCCCCACCCTCACACACATCCTTCACCCACCTGTAGCTTGTCGTCCCGGGAGGAACGTGGAATGAACAAGCACACCTTATTACTTCTTCTTCCTTGGGATTCTTGACTGACTTCTGTCTACACTCCTCCCTTCTGTCTTCCCTTCCATATATCTATCCATTTCTCTCTCTCTCTCTTATTCCTTCATCACATACTCCGACAACAGTTTCCTTCAACAATTAATAAAATATTTATTAATAAATAAAACTATGCCTGGTGTATGGATGGACTGTGTATATGTAGATGGTATTATCTTCTATTGTGGGTGCAGGAATGAACTCAGAATGTCTAGTCTCTGTATCACCTCTCGCCCAGTTTCACGGCCAAATCACATGACAGCAAACATATAACAGGACAGGTCTCACCCTGGATGTTCCGTATGCTTGAGTCCGGAGGTAAATCCGTTATTGAACGAAAAAAAAATTGTTCCACTGGATCACCGTAAAGTAATAATATTCCAGTAAGTCTATGACTTCGCCAGAGTCTGCTTCACAAAGTTAATAATCCAACACCGGAAAAAACCACATCACCACAGTCCAGCATATTGTCTCTATCGACTAGCAATGTTCTGACTTGTCTATTGTTTCTTCACTATGAGTCTACAGTGTAAACGTATGTAGTTTTATTTGGCTTTGCTTTCCGCAAGATTATCTTCCTTTTTCATTGTTACTTTGGTTATCTGGATATCCTTTGCTTCTTTTTCAAAGTTCATTTAAGGCTATATTTTATTTCGTCTCCCTATTTGACCCTGTCTATGTTCTTCCTTGGTTTATTGAGGTATTTGATCTCCCCCCCCCCCCCAAATGAAATGCCTTGAGTTTATCAACAAAGCTTTTTCTGTACACAAGACGTATGTGTCTATCTTCTCTGATATATCAGGATGAGAATTGGAACCTTATATACTCTATCGGACTCCCTGAATTGAAATACACTAGCGAATAACACACTAATATCCCATCTTCGTTCAACAATCAGGGATGTGTATTTCTTTCCACCTACAGGAGGCATAGAGAATTCTGCCCAGTTTGGGAACACATACTAAAACAGAAAACCCAGTTTCTACTATTTATATTGGGCCTCCCGTTCTTCCGTTATTGTTTGATGTTCATACCTCAACACTCGTCTCTTGACGTATCCTGTACATCAAAAGGCGGTGAAATCACGTAGTGGCTAGTTGCTCGTTTCCCTGGGTTCTCCTTACGCTAATACTTCAAAGCGTCCGAACCCGTTGATCGCCTTTCTCCGTTCATTTTTCCACAACGCGATTTCCCCGTTTCCCGTGTCCGTCCGATCAGATCGTCAGGCAATGACCTCTGCGAACACCTGTATCCTATTTTTATATCCGTCGGTCAATGATCTTTAATTTATCCTCCTCTCAGACTGAAGTACACGATTATTAACCCTCCTCCTACATTGTAATTACTCTTACTAGTTTATCAGGGAATCATTAACTCACAGTATCCCGTGACACAACCCGCAAACCCAACCACACCTTCACCCACCCACACAAACATCATTTATCCACATCCAGCTCCCCTCCCACACAACACCACACCCACACACATCCCAAAGACACATCCCTCACCCACACACACATCTATCCACACATCTCCTACCCATCCACACATCCCCCAACTACAATCACCCTCACTACCCACACATACATCCTCCATCCATCCAGCCACACACACCCCCACCCAGCCAGACATATCTCCCACCCACACACACATCTCCAAATCCATCACCCACACCTATCACGCACCCCTCCCCCAACCCACACACATCCCCCACACACATTCACCCACACATCTCTCACCCACACACACTGCCCACCCATCCACCCAAGCATCCCACACCCATACACATCCCTCACCCACACACACATCCCCAAACCCACAACCACCCCCACCTGCACACATCTCCCACACACCACATATCCCCACACCCACATCTCCCCACCCACATATATACCCCCACCCATCCCATAACCCACCATCAATCATCCACCAATATATCCTCCTCCACCCACTCACCCACAACCACCTAGACAAACACACATCCCCACCCACAAACACATCTCCCCGCCAACCCATACATCTCGCACGCACCCACACACAAATCCCCCACCCACATAATCCCACTCCGCCCACCCACACATCCTGAGCCCACCCACACACATCACGAATCCACCCACACACACATCCCTCATCCCCCAACCTACTATTATGATCAAACTCCCACACTTTACACACACATACAGTGACGATTGTCGTGAGCATTGTAGCAAAATTGTAAAGAAAATGGAGAAAAATTGTACATATACATTTTGTAACTTAAAAATTAGTGATGCAATTCAACTCTCTCCCCCCTCTCTCTCTCTCTCTCTCTCTCTCTCTCTCTCTCTCTCTCTCTCTCTCTCTCTCTCTCTCTCTCTCTCTCTCACTAACGCTCTCACTCACATTACAGTAATGTTATATTATACATGATAAAATCAAGTGTCATACATACAAAATGATAATGTGAAAGATGAAAATACACAAAAAATATGGAATGGCATGTTACAGGACATGCAAGCACTCAATTCTCTCTCTCTCTCTCTCTCTCTCTCTCTCTCTCTCTCTCTCTCTCTCTCTCTCTCTCTCTCTCTCTCTTACACAGGCACACACACATCCCCCCCCCCACACACACACACATCCCTCACATACATACCCATACATACATCCTCACATCTAGACAAATACATGATGCCTCACATGATCACTGAAACTAATAAGAACAAACTCCCACACTTTACACACAATTGAGACACTGACGATTGTCGTGAGAATTCTCGCAATTGCAAGAAGTGGAGAAAAAATTGTACATATACATTATGTAGCGTAAAAATTAGTGATGCAATTCAACTCTCTCTCTTTTCTCTCTCTCTGTCTCTCTCTCTCTCTCTCTCTCTCTCTCTCTCTTGCGCTCTCTCTTGCGCTCTCTTTCTCTCTCTCTCTCACTAACTCTCTCACTCACATCACAGTAATGTTATAGTATACATGATAAAATCAAGTGGCATACAAAATGATAAGATGAGAATTTAAAAAAAAATATGGAATGGCATGTTACAGGACAATCAGGTGGCATTAAACGATACCTCGTAATATGAAAGATGAGAATACATAAAAAATATGGAATAGCATGTTACATGACATGCGTGGGCTCAACTCTCTCTCTCTCTCTCTCTCTCTCTCTCTCTCTCTCTCTCTTCCTCTCTCTTTACATACACACACTCTCACACTCATTCTCTCTCTCTCTCTCTCTCTCTCTCTCTCTCTCTCTCTCTCTCTCTCTCTCACTTACACTCACTAACTCTCTCACTTGCTTTACAGTAATTTACTTTAATTCATGTTATGCATGTTAAAATCAAGTGCATCGAAATGATAATATGAAAAAAATGAGAATACACAAAACATATGGGTCAGCATGTTAGATGACATGCGTGCGCTCAACTCTCTCTCTCTCTCTCTCTCTCTCTCTCTCTCTCTCTCTCTCTCTCTCTCTCTCTCTCTCTTCTCTCTCACACACATGTACATATACACACCCACACACATCATACCCACGCAATACACACACCTGCACACATCCATATACTTACTCACACGTACTCACATAACACCCGAATATACACTCCCTCGCATACAATGCATACATGCACACTTACACATACAAAGATATACAATACATACACGAGCACACACACACACACACTCACCCATACACACATACACCCATGCACATGCATATAAACGCATTTAAACACATGAACGCACACCTTACCACACGTACAGACATACACACAGAGACACAGATACACACATGTACACACATATACACCCATACACACATCCAGACATGCACACACATACATCACACTTCCTCATGCACTCTCTCATTCACCCACACACTCTCTTTTACACACTCACTCGCTCTCACACTCACTCATTCGCGCACATACACGCATACCCACAAATTCTCTCTCACTCACTCACGCTCCCTTACTCACTCTTTTACTCGATGACTATCTAACTCACATTCACTCACTAACTTTCACACTCTATCACACAGACAGGCAGACACACAACACACCCACTCTCTCAGATTCACTCATTCTCTAACTAAATCTCTCACACATATTCCACATTGGACATTGGGGAAGGAGGTGAGGAAAGACAAGAATTCCGCTCTGAAACGATGGAAGACAGCGCCCGAGCATGAGAAGGAGGGCTTACGCCAGGTGTGGCAACATTTATATGGAGAGAAACTGTCGTGATGTCAAGTTATCTGTCAGTCCAGTCTTATCATTTATATGGAGAGAAACTGTCGTGATGTCAAGTTATCTGTCAGTCCAGTCTTATCATTTATATGGAGAGAAACTGTCGTGATGTCAAGTTATCTGTCAGTCCAGTCTTATCATTTATATGGAGAGAAACTGTCGTGATGTCAAGTTATCTGTCAGTCCAGTCTTATCATTTATATGGAGAGAAACTGTCGTGATGTCAAGTTATCTGTCAGTCCAGTCTTATCATTTATATGGAGAGAAACTGTCGTGATGTCAAGTTATCTGTCAGTCCAGTCTTATCATTTATATGGAGAGAAACTGTCGTGATGTCAAGTTATCTGTCAGTCCAGTCTTATCATTTATATGGAGAGAAACTGTCGTGATGTCAAGTTATCTGTCAGTCGTCCAGTCTTATCATTTATATGGAGAGAAACTGTCGTGATGTTAAGTTATCTGTCAGTCCAGTCTTATCATTTATATGGAGAGAAACTGTTGTGATGTCAAGTTATCTGTCAGTCCAGTCTTATCATTTATATGGAGAGAAACTGTCGTGATGTCAAGTTATCTGTCAGTCCAGTCTTATCATTTATATGGAGAGAAACTCTTGTGATGTCAAGTTATCTGTCAATCCAGTCTTGTCATTTATATGGAGAGAAACTCTTGTGATGTCAAGTTATCTGCCAGTCCAGTGTTGTTATTTATATGGAGAGAAACTATTGTGATGTCAAGTTATCTGTCAGTCCAGTGTTGTCATTTATATGGAGAGAAACTGTCGTGAGGTCAAGTTATCTGTCAGTCAAGTGTTGTCATTTATATGGAGAGAAACTGTAGTGAGGTCAAGTTATCTGTCAGTCCAGTGTTGTGATTTATATGGAGAGAAACTCTTGTGATGTCAAGTTATCTGTCAGTCCAGTGTTGCCATTTATATGGAGAGAAACTCTTGTGATGTCAAGTTATCTGTCAGTCCAGTGTTGTCATTTATATGGAGAGAAACTGTCGTGAGGTCAAGTTATCTGTCAGTCCAGTGTTGTCACTTATATGGAGAGAAACTCTTGTTAGGTCAAGTTATCTGTCAGTCCAGTGTTGTCATTTATATGGAGAGAAACTCTTGTGATGTCAAGTTATCTGTCAGTCTAGTGTTGCCATTTATATGGAGATAAACTCTTGTGATGTCAAGTTATCTGTCAGTCCAGTGTTATCATTTATATGGAGAGAAACTGTCGTGAGGTCAAGTTATCTGTCAGTCCAGTGTTGTCATTTATATGGAGAGAAACTGTCGTGAGGTCAAGTTATCTGTCAATCCAGTATTGTCATTTATATGGAGAAAAACTGTCGTGAGTTCAAGTTATCTGTCAGTCCAGTGTTGTCATTTATATGGAGAGAAACTCTTGTGATGTCACGTTATCTGTCAGTCCAGTGTTGTCATTTATATGGAGAGAAACTGTCGTGAGATGAAGTTATCTGTCAGTCCAATCTTGTCATTTATATGGAGAGAAACTGTCGTCAGGTCAAGTTATCTGCCAGTCCAATGTTGTCATTTATATGAAGAGAAAATGTTGTGTTGTCATTTGTACGGAGATAGACTGTCATAAGGTCAAGTTATCTATCAGTACATTGTTGTCATTTATACGGAGAGAAAGTGTCGAGCTGTCATTTGTATGGAGAGAAACTGTCGTGAGGTCAAGTTATCTGTCAGTCCAATGTTGTCATTTATATGGAGATAAACTATCGTGAGGTCAAGTTATCTATCAGTACAGTGTTGACATTTATAAGGAGAGAAAGTGTCGTGCTGTCATTTTTATGGAGAGAAACTGTCGTGAGGTCAAGTTATTTGTCAGTCCAGTGTTGTCATTTATATGGAAAGAAACTGTCGTGAGGTCATGTTATTTGTCAATCCAGTATTGTCATTTATATGGAGAGAAACTGTCGTGAGGTCAAGTTATTTGTCAGTCCAATGTTGTCATTTATATGGAGAGAAACTGTCGTGAGGGCAAGTTATCTGTCAGTCCAGTGTTGTCATTTATATGAAGAGAAAGTGTCGTGCTGTCATTTATACGGAGAGAAACTGTCGTGAGGTCAAGTTATCTGTCAGTCCAGTTTTGTCATTTATATGGAGAGAAACTGTCATGATGTCAAGTTATCTGTCAGTCCAATGTTGTCATTTATATGGGGAGAAACTGTCATGAGGTCAAGTTATCTGTCAGTCCATTGTTGTCATTTATATGGAGAGAAACTGTCATGAAGTCAAGTTATCTGCGAGTCCATTGTTGTCATTTATATGGAGAGAAACTGTCATGAGGTCAAGTTATCTGTCAGTCCAATGTTGTCATTTATATGGAGAGAAACTGTCATGAGGTCAAGTTATCTGTCAGTCCAATGTTGTCATTTATATGGAGAGAAACTGTCATGAGGTCAAGTTATCTGTCAGTCCAATGTTGTCATTTATATGGAGAGAAACTGTCATGAGGTCAAGTTATCTGTCAGTCCATTGTTGTCATTTATATGGAGAGAAACTGTCATGAGGTCAAGTTATCTGTCAGTCCATTGTTGTCATTTATTTGGAGAGAAACTGTCATGAGGTCAAGTTATCTGTCAGTCCAGTGTTGTCATTTATATGCAGAGAAACTGTCATGAGGTCAAGTTATCTGTCAGTTCAGTGTTGTCTTTTATATGGAGAGAAACTGTCATGAGGTCAAGTTATCTGTCAGTCCAGTGTTGTCATTTATATGGAGAGAAACTGTCATGAGGTCACGTTATCTGTCAGTCCATTGTTGTCATTTATATGGAGAGAAACTGTCATGAGGTCAAGTTATCTGTCAGTCCATTGTTGTCATTTACATGGAGAGAAACTGTCATGAGGTCACGTTATCTGTCAGTCCATTGTTGTCATTTATATGGAGAGAAATTGTCATGAGGTCAAGTTATCTGTCAGTCCATTATTGTCATTTATATGGAGAGAAACTGTCATGAGGTCAAGTTATCTGTCAGTCCATTGTTGTCATTTATATGGAGAGAAACTGTCATGAGGTCAAGTTATCTGTCAGTCCATTGTTGTCATTTATATGGAGAGAAACTGTCATGAGGTCAAGTTATCTGTCAGTCCATTGTTGTCATTTATATGGAGAGAAACTGTCGTGATGTCAAGTTATCTGTCAGTCAATTGTTGTCATTTATATGGAGAGAAACTGTCATGAGGTCAAGTTATCTGTCATTCCATTGTTGTCATTTATATGGAGAGAAACTGTCTTGATGTCAAGTTATCTGTCAGTCCATTGTTGTCATTTATATGGAGAGAAACTGTCGTGATGTCAAGTTATCTGTCAGTCCATTGTTGTCATTTATATGGAGAGAAACTGTCGTGATGTCAAGTCAAGTTATCTGTCATTCCATTGTTGTCATTTATATGGAGAGAAACCGAAAACTTTGTACTGCACTAAAAGCCTTGATTAGATGCTCACCAGTTCGATAGTTTCTCAATCAACCCCATAGCAGACTCCTGTCAACTCTGTCAACAGATTTTCTTGGTCTTTACGTGTAACTATACAGGTCTTATCGTATTCAACTGCTCGATCTGTCGCATGTGTGGATGCATCTTCCTGTATGTGTGTGTGTGTGTTTGTGTGTATGCGTGCGCCAGTGTGTGTGTGTGTGTGCTTGTTTGTGTATATATGTGTATGTTTGTATGTATGTAAATATGTATACATATCTAAAGGCAGGTAGATAGGCAGGTTGGTGTATGTTTAAGTGTGTGTTTAAGTGTGTGTGTATGTGTGTGTGTGTGTGTGTGCTTGTTTGTGTGCGTGTGTGTGCATAATACACACCGACACACACAAACACACAAGTGCATGCATACAATTTCTACGAGCAAACACAAACTACACGACTAAAGAAGACAACGAACAGCCGTTACAATAAGACCATTACCCACTGAAAGACAACGATCTACAATTAGGACAAGGTCATTACACGCAGAGAGACAACAATCAATAATGAGAAGATGGAATACATAATTCAACCAGAAAGAGCCACTTCCAGTGACCCGCGACCTCACAGCTTCGGACAACGTGACCTGAATACGATCACACTGATCTGTCTTTCTGTCTGTTGTTCTGTCTTCCGAGCGCTGACGAGTTGTCGGCTCTTGTGACAGCTTCACTGTATGTATGAATATATGTATCTTGTGAAGTTACACTGTATGTATGAATGTATGTATCTTGTGACAGTTGCACTGTATGTATGCATCTATGTATCTTGTGACGGTTCCACTGTATGTATGAATCTATGTATCTTGTGAGAGTTCCACTGTATGTATAAATCTCTGTATCTTGTGACAGTTGCACTGTATTTATAAATCTGTGTATCTTGTGACAGTTGCACTGTATGTATGAACCTATGTATCTTGTGACAGTTGCACTGTATGTATGAATCTATGTATCTTGTGAAAGTTGCACTGTATGTATGAATCTATGTATCTTGTGACAGTTCCACTGTTTGTATGAATCTATGTATCTTGTGACAGTTCCACTTTATGTATAAATCTCTGTATCTTGTGACAGTTGCACTGCATTTATAAATCTATGTATCTTGTGACAGTTGCACTGTATGTATAAATATATGTATCTTGTGACAGTTCCACTGCATGTATGAATCTATGTATCTTGTGACAGTTGCACTGTATGTATGAATCTATGTATCTTGTTACAGTTTCACTGTATGTATGAATCTATGTATCTTGTGACAGTTCCACTGTATGTATGAATCTATGTATCTTGTGACAGTTGCACTGTATGTATGAATCTATGTATCTTGTGACAGTTGCACTGTATGTATGAATCTATGTATCTTGTGACAGTTGCACTGTATGTATGCATCTGTTGTTGTTGTTGCTGTTGTTGTTGTTTGTCCATCAAGAATGATGATGACCATTCATTTCATCCAGTGGGGTTGAAAGTATGGAGCCGTGTGTTCTAAGATGGCTGATACGACCTATTTTGGCTCGAAATGTTCTTTGACAATGTGGACAAAGATTGCTTGACGTTCCAGGAGGAGGATCTCCTGCAGTGGTTTTACTGTCCAGCTTTTTCTTAACAGCTCTTGCAGTCCTGGTTGTCTCACAAGTTACTGCACCCTTGCGTAATGGTGTACGCCACGAATTTCGGTCTCTGGCTGCAATCTCCCAGGTGTCATGATGAACCTCAAAAGCTTTCAATGAGATTTTCAGAGTGTCTTTAAAGCGTTTCATTTGGCCGCCTTGGGAGCCTTTACCACAACGCAGCTCGCCGTAAATAAAAGAAAATAATCGTTCAGGGAGCTTGTGATCTGGCATGCGAGTCAAGTGACCAGCCCAGCGGATCTGTTTCTTCATTAGTAAAGTGTGGATACTGGGTATGAACGCTCTTTCTAGGACTTCAGTGTCTGGGATCTTCAATAGCTCCCAAAGGAAGACTGTAGAAGTGGTTTAATTTCCTAGCATGTTGCTGATAAACAGTACAGGTTTCACAAGCATATAGCAGTATGGATAATACCGGTTTCCGTGGTCAACCGGTCTCCATGGCCAAAGTCTTGCGAACGCTGTTCGTGAGCCGCTTACCGGGCGTTCGAAACGCAGCCGAGACCGATTTGTGCAGCAGACAATTGTTTGGTATTGTTGGTATTGGTTGCATTGTTTGTTGGAGTACATGGGGTTATCACATTTGAATGTGTAGATGATATTACATATCATCAAATGGACTGTCCAAAGACTCAATACGTGCAATACAATTATATGTGCACTCCAGATCTTGATTTAATTCCTGGTGAATGATTTGTTAAATGTTGATGTTTACATCAATTGCTTGTTGATGTTTATTCAACAGTGGTTGTTCTATATGTTGTAAACAATCAATGTTCTCTGACACAATATCAAATTAAAAAGGTGATCGAGTGGGATTGAAGACATACACATAGACACAGTTGTCTTAAGGAGTGAAGCATTTTCCCCCTAGTGTCTATGGTAAAATTCCATGATCACCTCAACTTGTAAGAAGTGAGTGAGAATCTAAATTCATCCCATCCGGGGTCCCCTAGACAAACTTAGCAAATAGTCTCATATATTAAATCCAATATCCCACGATGATGATAATGAGGAACTTGATAATGATGATGAACTTGTTGATGATGATAATGATGAACTTGTTGATGATGATAATGATGAACTTGTTGATGATGATAGTGATGAACTTGTTGATGATGATAATGATAGTGATGACGATAGTGAGGCTGGTGAAGACGATAATGATGAATTTGATTGTGATGATGACGATGATGATGATAGTGATGATGAAAATGCATGTGATGACAATGAAATTGCTAATCACGATGATGATGGTGATAGTGATGATGAAAAGGAAGGTGATGGTGATGAAGTTGATAATGAAGACGATGAAGATGATGGTGATGATGATGATGATGATGATGATGATGATGATAGTGGCGTGTTGCACAAACACAACCAATGTTGATTGTTATCTCCGGCAACACTTAATGCGGTTACAAACGGCTGAACGGGTGACCTAATATTTAAGTGTGCAGGTAACAGGACAAGCATGTCTTGATGATGAGAGTAGGTCGCCACACGGGGTTTACCTGGCTGGAGAACAACTCATCTCCGTCATTATGTTGTCAAAAACTCGTCTCGCCTACTTGCTGGCCCATTAAACAGTCTCTCGACACTTGTTAGCTGTCTCAATACTTGCTCGCTATCTCAACACGGGTACAGTCTCCGCACAATCTCAGATCTGCGAGCCGGGTGACATCTCTCAGCGCCCTCTGTTGGTTAACCGGCTGAGCCACGTGACATACCGACAGTCCAGGGTTGAGCCACACCCATGGCCCAGTAGACAGCCGACTGGCGCCCATGTGTGCAGTTTCTGGGTGAGTGTCTGCCAACAATGGCTCTATCGTTGCAGCTGTTCCTTGTGATTATCTTTGTGTACACGATTGTTGTGTACACGATTGTTGTGTACACGATTGTTGTGTACACGATTGTTGTGTACATGAGTGTTGTGTACATCATCGTTGTGTCATATGTTGAGTACATTGTTGTCGTATATATGAAATTATGTCATGCTTGTTGTGACACATATTGAGTACATTATTGTTGTGTACATGATTGTTGTGAAACTTGTTATGCATATGATTGTTGTCTATATTAATATGTGTACATGATTGTTGTGTACAAGATGGTTGAGAACATGATTGTTCTGTTCATGATTGTTGTTACGTAATTGTTGTGTATATATTGTTTGTTTACATTATCGATGAGATGTGGTTATTGTGTACATTATTTTTGTGTACATGATTGTTGTGTACATTATTTTTGTGTACATGATTGCTGTGTACATGATTGTTGTAACTGTTATTGTCGACATAGTTGAAATGTACATGATTGTTGTGTACATTTTTGTTGTGTACTGGATTGTTGTGTACATGATTGTTGTGATTGTTGTTATGTATATGGTTATTGTGTACATGATTGCTCTGTACATTGTTGTTATGTACATGGTTGCTGTGTGCATGATTGATGTATACATGATTGTTGCCTGCATGATTGTTGCGTGCATGGTTGTTGTGTAATGAGTGTTGCGTACATGATTGTTGTGTACATGATTGTTGCCCACATGATTGTTGTGTGCATGATTGCTGAAGCTATTGTTGTGTACATGATTGTTGTGTACATGATTGGTGTGCACTTGATTGTTGTGTACATGATTGTTGTGCACATTATTGTTGTGCACTTGATTGTTGTGTACATGATTGTTGTGCACTTGATTGTTGTGTACATGATTGTTGTGCACATTATTGTTGTATACATGATTGTTGTGCACTTGATTGTTGTGTACATGATTGTTGTGCACATTATTGTTGTGTACATGATTGTTGTGCACTTGATTGTTGTGCACATTATTGTTGTGCACTTGATTGTTGTGTACATGATTGTTGTGCACATTATTGTTGTGTGCATGATTGTTGTGCACATGATTGTTGCCTGCATGATTGTTGTGTGCATGGTTGTTGTGTAATGAGTGTTGCGTACATGATTGTTGTGTACATGATTGTTGCCCACATGATTGTTGTGTGCATGATTGCTGAAGCTATTGTTGTGTACATGATTGTTGTGCACATGATTGTTGTGCACTTGATTGTTGTGTACATGATTGTTGTGCACATTATTGTTGTGCCCATGATTGTTGTGTACATGATTGTTGTGCACATTATTGTTGTGTACATGATTGTTGTGCACTTGATTGTTGTGTACATGATTGTTGTGCACATTATTGTTGTGTACATGATTGTTGTGCACTTGATTGTTGTGCACATTATTGTTGTGCACTTGATTGTTGTGTACATGATTGTTGTGCACATTATTGTTGTGTACATGATTGTTGTGCACTTGATTGTTGTGCACATTATTGTTGTGCACATGATTGTTGTGCACTTGATTGTTGTGTACATGATTTTTGTGCACATTATTGTTGTGTACATGATTGTTGTGTACATTATTGTTGTGTACATGATTGTTGTGCACATTATTGTTGTGCACTTGATTGTTGTGCACATTATTGTTGTGCACTTGATTGTTGTGCACATTATTGTTGTGTACATGATTGTTGTGCACATGATTGTTGTGTGCTTGATTGTTGCATACATGATTGTTGTGTGCTTGATTGTTGTGCACATGATTGTTGTGTGCTTGATTGTTGTGCACATGATTGTTGTGTGCTTGATTGTTGTGCACATGATTGTTGTGTGCTTGATTGTTGTGCACATGATTGTTGTGCACATGATTGTTGTGCACATGATTGTGTGCACATGATTGTTGTGCACATGATTGTTGTGCACATGATTGTTGTGCACATGATTGTTGTGTACATGTTTGTTGTGTGCTTGATTGTTGTGTACATGATTGTGGTGACTATTGTTGTGTGCATGATTGTTGTGACTATTTTTTGTACATGGTTGGTGTAACTGATATTGTGTATATGAGTTTAATTTACATGCATTTACATTTATATATATGAAAACAATGTTTTCCGGTATTGAAATTTAATAACGAAGACACAAACAATAGATTGCACGATTTATTGCCTGTCATATTTCGCTGCATCTTGTCAGGTACATACTGCAGAACTCACACAACATAAAGTAAATTAACTAGATAAATCCTTCACGCTAAAATATGCACATGTTCGCACAGTAATTTCAATTGTCACCATGTTGATTTTAAACTGACTATCATGTCTTTCTGTTTGCACAAAAATGGCCTATGTAGATTGATCAAGATGGCTTCTGCGATCTTTTACAAGCGACTATTGTGTGTATTTAACAGCACACGAAACGCATCTCTATCAACGGCATGACCGGTTTCCAAAACGTGCCGTGCAATCGGCAATGAGTACCCCATCACCGGTGTGTAGTATTTTGTCAATCCAATTGGGCATGTGTTCGACGACCCTGTTGCTTGACTGCCTCTCAGTTATGCCGTTTAATACACAAAATAGTTTAACATACAATGTAATTCAAATGTGACTTTGTTGCTCAGGCAACATAATAGATAGCACTTGTAGTATCTAAATCGTAGAATTCGTTGATGATGCTGACTAATGATGATGATGCAACTTGTGGGTGAACCACAACAAATCTGCAATTAAATTCAAACAGAACAGCTGGTGAGCTGTGGCCTGAAATCACTCTTCCATCTTTATCCTACCATAGTCATATAGCTGTAGTCTTCTCATGAGGTAGAGGCAGCTCTAATTACGAGGACAAATTCTTGTTATTCTGACTGGACGTACAGACAATATAGAGATATTTGAATTACATTCCTACAGGACAGTGCCTATCCATATCCAGGAGGAGAGTACCGTCTGACCGTGAATTAATATAACCACGATCGAATAATGATTATATTACAGTGTATTTCTTCGACAGCGTGAATTAAAATAACCGCGAATGAAATTATTAAATTCCATCGCAGCGAATAGAAATATTCAAAACCAGTACTGATTCTGTACAATAGCAATGACATACAGCACATCAAGATTGAGAATCGTACAGTAGGTTGTTACTAGGACTAGCGTCCCGTGAAAGACTGGTGTCATGCGTGGCGCTATTTCTGCTCAAGTTGCACAGTTAAGACATGTTTATTTAGGAAATCAATTACTTCTACTTAACAAACATTTAGTTTATGTGGGACAGTAGTATTATAATTTATAAGTCATGTTAATAAGTAATTATACATAATTCAAGATGGGGAATAATATAGTGAAGTAAAGTATACTGGCCCACGATCCTTGTAAATGACGTTGGGGTCAAACACACACGGCCTGGTTTTTGGCAACTTGTATAGCTACCCTATTTATATGAATTAGAATATACATTGCGCTTTAAAATTAAACATCAAGTTACTGCGGGATAATATATTATAAAATTATTAATCATATTAATACTGAGATATATAATGTGAACCCGCGTGGTTGGTCCCATGTCTATATGTTAATCATTCTGAGTCGGCTATCGACTCGAGTTTCCAACATAAATTTGCCGAGATAATGTCGATGTCATCCTTCCTAGCAAGGCATTGCTATGATCCTGTTTACATCGGCTGGACTTAGCCGTGCAGACAATATTCTGTAAGAATTAACCTTCTGACTTTCGCCTCGCCGTCCTCTCATGGTTAACTGATACCAAAAGTACAGC
Organism: Cepaea hortensis; assembly: GCA_963921405.1. Classification (NCBI taxonomy): domain Eukaryota; kingdom Metazoa; phylum Mollusca; class Gastropoda; order Stylommatophora; family Helicidae; genus Cepaea; species Cepaea hortensis. Next base: position 478,710 of record OY992889.1, on the reverse strand, counting down.
ACATACAATTAACACACGTGGGTACAAAAGAATCAATATTACAATCAATCAATCAATCATGTGCCATGCCGGAAAGCGTGGGTGGTCATGACTCGCCATTTCACTCGATCACCAGAGTCGTGGATCAGCTCAGTGTTCCTGTCTCGACCATGCCACGTGGCCAAGCCATCCAGGTATATACTTCTCGGTATTCCCCTTGGTCTGTTCCCTTCGATCTTGCCCGTTGTCAATAAGTTATCCAGTCCATTTCTTCTCACAACATGTCCAGAAAATTGTGACTATCTACGTCTAATTTCTCTAATCAATTTACGATTTTCATTTGTCTCCTTTAGTACTCGGTCATTGGTATTTCAGTCTGTCCATGGTATTCTTTGCATTCTCCTCAGAAACCACATTTCTGCAGCCATCAGATGTTTTTCAGTTGACTGCTCATTGTCCAAGTTTCACATCTATACAAAAGAACAGGCTCTATATAGCACCTCAACACTCTTTTTCTCGTTTCAATTGACATCTTTTTATTGGTCAGAATGTTTTTCATCTTGCTAAAGGCTAAAGGCCACTTTCGCCATGGTGACTCTTGTTCTAATCTCTTCAAGACATCTCCCATCAGATGTTATGACTGTTCCGAGATAATTGTACCGATTCACTTGTTGAAGAATATTTCCATTTACGTGTGGTATTTCGTTCTTTCTAGTGACGACCATAATCTGTGTATTTTTACAATTTAATTCTAACCCCCAGTTGTTCACTGTGTGCAACAACCGCATCTACTAATAGTTGCAGATCCCCTTTTGTTTAATCAATATTACACATAATGACAACATGCCTGTTTTCCGAGATCAGTCATCTTCAATACAGTAGTCGGGGCCTTCACACAATTAAAAGAAACTGGTGGCTAAAATGTTGCCACGAAGTATCTGTACCTCAATTTTGAAAATGACTGGTGTTAATATTTTCGATCGCCTACCCAGCTTACTGGCTGCCGTGAGCTTATAGAGAATAATCTCAGTCGTGCGGCTCACTGGTCATTTGTCGTGTCTTGATGTCTGTTACCAACGGGCCAGGTTGCTTGCGCTGAACCAAGCTCAGCCATTCTCCCTGATTTGGCGATTTACAATACTCAGCGGGATTTAGACACCTATTTTATTGCAAGCAAGACGCGACGGGTATTCACAGGCCTTGTCACACTATGGAATGCATCTATCCAGCGGGAATCAATACTATTGTAGATGCCGCTGTATCACTCCGCTGACTGCCCTCTGTATATCTATCCACATCTAAATGTTTGCACACCTTCGGCTCCACATATTTTTTATTAGGCACCTGTCACAATTACACTTCTGCACCGCCTGCCTGGCAACGAAGGACTTGTGTTTTATTTTTATTACATTTGTAAATGCATTGTTTTGTCTTTAGATCTGTTTGTGTTGTTCGTAATGAAAATTAGTATACTCGAAACGTCATTTGTTGTGTCGTAGTACACTTATTTTTATTTTATTCAATTCTTTATTGTTTGGGGATATCCCCCCCCCCCCCCTGTGGTTTACGTTGACAGTGGTCGGGTTGTAATGTCAGGCATGTGCACTGTGACTGTGTTTCTATCTCTCACTTTCTGGCAGGAGTTACACGTTCCGAACTGCTTTATGTCCTATTGTTTCCTATCTCTCACTTTCTGGCAGGAGTTACACGTCCCCAACTGTTTTCTGTCCTATTGTTTCCTATCTCTCACTTTCTGGCAGGAGTTACACGTCCCCAACTGTTTTCTGTCCTATTGTTTCCTATCTCTCACTTTCTGGCAGGAGTTACACGTCCCCAACTGCTTTCTGTCCTATTGTTTCCTATCTCTCACTTTCTGGCAGGAGTTACACGTCCCCAACTGTTTTCTGTCCTATTGTTTCCTATCTCTCATTTTCTGGCAGGAGTTACACGTCCCCAACAGCTTTCTGTCCTATTGTTTCCTATCTCTCACTTTCTGGCAGGAGTTACACGTCCCCAACTGTTTTCTGTTCTATTGTTTCCTATCTCTCACTTTCTGGCAGGAGTTACACGTCCCCAACTGCTTTCTGTCCTATTGTTTCCTATCTCTCACTTTCTGGCAGGAGTTACACGTCCCCAACTGTTTTCTGTCCTATTGTTTCCTATCACTCCTTTCTGGCAGGAGTTACACGTCCCCAACTGCTTTCTGTCCTATTGTTATACCCTGCCGAAGTCGTGACTTCTCTGATCTGTTAATTCTATTATACATATCAAGGTCAGCGTACTCCGGTCAACTGTCTAACAATCTTCGGCAACACATCAAAGACACCACCAATCCCTATATGTACGTTAAAATTAGGCATCCTGTTTCAATACTGTCTCATGACATGCCACATACCTCTGTACACAAACAATAATAAAATAATAACAATAAGAGTACATTCAAACGACAACTAACACAATAAACATAGCCCCAAGTGAGGTACGTGACATTTACCTGATCTACTTGTGATGGCCATGTGAATAAGTCGTTTTAGTGGGTCACGCCTTAATTGATTAGTCCACATTTCCATGCGTTTATAATGCATATATTGTTTCCGTTGATGTCTACGTTGTCTAAGATTCGCTTTACAAGTGATGTATGAATAAAATAATCTATTAGAGCAGAGAGATCAGAAGTTCAGAATGTCAGACGGTCCTGCGTGCCCATTAACCCTTTGGAAAAAAGTTGTTTCGTTCTTTCATTCTATATACGTGTAGTATATGTGTTTTGATATGTTTGTTATGTGTTTGTTATACACAGTAGGTGTAGATAGATGTGCTAGTCTTATGTTTGCCATACACAGTATATGTAGATAGATGTATTACAGTGTTGTGTTTGCTATACACAGTTTATGTAGCATATGATGATGAGTATTTACTATTAGTGTCACAGTGTTGGATCTCTAGGGGATCTGACCTTGGGCTCAAACAGGCAACAATAACTCCGTTAAATATAATATAGCAACATTTATTGAACTTAGGTATACAGTGCGTTGGCGCAGTGGGTTTAACAAGCCCGCACTGATGAGTTGCATATCACAGAGGTTTAACATCACACATGATTATAACAAACATTCTAAGCCAACTATCTAGCATATGTCTATGACCCTAAATACACATGGGTCTGAACTATTAAGTCCCTCTAAGGCAGGCCCTGTTGCCTCTCCGATGTCCCGTCGGTCTCTGCCCGTCCACACGTGTCGCAATCCGACACGGGTGGTAACTCTGTCCGAGTTCCTCGTGGACCCCGCAATAGGCGGGCCACATCAGTGTCCACGGGACAGTGGACTCACTGACCAGTCCTTCGAGAAGGCTCTGGATTACTCTGGCCTTCGAGTGTCTTACTTCTTTCCCTTGGGCGGGAGTTGTAGCCCTTCGCCAGTGTGTATTAACTTATGTTGGTTTACCGTATAATGTGAGGCTGTGACAGGATTCCCCCTCTCCCCCCTGGTTTGATGGGTTGTTATAAGGTAATTAGTTCTGTACTAATTCTGTCACAGAATCACATAAAGTCGGTGTTTGTAGTTTGGTGGACAGTAACTTGGTAATCTACATATTGGCATCAACACTCATGTATTCTCCCATACACCACTTCACGGTGATTTGCTGAAGAGGTCTCTCTCTCTTGTGTCCTTAAAAATGCTTATCTGACCGAAGTTACGTGACGTTTCCTAGTTGTTTCTACAACCCGTCCTTCTCAAAGTATCCTACTGATACCAAGATAATGAACCTCTGTGTTAGAGAGGATTCACAAGACAAAAGTCTTGGCTAATTAAGTACACCTGTAAATCTTGTTCTGTGTGTGCATTTCAATACACTTTTACTCTCGTATGTTGTATAATGATGAATATGTAGTTACGCTGTTATTTTATCCCATCTGACTACATGTGTCCCTGTTGGCTTGTTAGTGTGTTGACTAATAAGTTGCTGCTTCTAATAAAGTGACTGTATTTTAATTGATAGTTTTCAGTTTTGAGTTTTGTGTAAAGTGTGTGCTGAATGTGTGGTTTATCTCCAAGCGTCACGAGTTGGGATACCCTTAATCATGAATTACCCCAATGTGTGTAATGCATGATCAGGCATTCCAAGCAGTGGTGCTTCGATGTAGTATCCTCAATACTAAACATGCATTAACAATTTAGACACGTAATACAATTTACATGAAAGACGCAGACAAATTAAAATAAATACGTTTTGCGTACAATTTGTCCGCTCAGTATATCGCTCTCTCATTTAATTCATTCACCCTGTCATTCACACATCTTTCATTCAAAATAGTATTTGGTTAAAATATATAAGTAAAGTTGAGGTAAGTGTTATTGCCCTTAGAAAAAATGGAATAGGCGATATGTTCTCTTTAAGATAATACGTACTTTTTGTACGATGACTCAAAAATGGTTTATAATTTACATAGAGAAAATTGCATAGGAAGAATATTTCGCCTATGAGTGGAAATACCTGTAATATTATGGTAGAAAATGTACAAATTACAGGTTGACATATTTTATATACATAATTCAATACAAATATAATACATATTCAATACTAAATTAATTAATTAACTAAGTAACTAAATCCAACGATGATGTGCGCGTTGTCCTCCTGTTGTCAGCGTGTCGTGCCATGAATGTTAACAATTAGTATGGCTGTCTCTTGAGTGTTGTAATCGACGTAGTTCTCTTTTGGCTATTTGCAAAGTCTCTTAGCAACAGCAAGTATGGAATGTTTTCAATGTCGAGTATGAAGTGTTCTTAATGCTTTCATGATCAATGTCAGTTCACGGGTTGAATTCATTTCACATATAATGTCTCTCGCTCGGATTGTTCCTAGAGCTTTGGCAATTGGTAGTATAGTTCTTAAAGTTTCATGTTTGGGTGTTATACGTAACCTATTCACTGGGGTTTTATTACTTTTAAATGAAAGTTCTCTAGCAGGTGTAGAGTTACACTGTTCTATGCCACAGAATAAAATATCACAGTTTCTGGTATGGCGAATGGTTAATGTGCCTAATGTTATTCTGATGGCGCATTCGTTTGCCGCGATAAAATATCAGCTATAATGTTATCGGTGCCTCTGATATGGCGGATTTCGAAGTCGAAATCTTGGAGAAGAAGACACCATCTTTGTAAACGATGGTTTTTCGGGACACCTTGCTTAAGCACCAGCAATGGCGAGTTATCGGTGAGCACAACGAAATGGGAACCTAAGAGGAACTTAGATAATCTGAGCATACAAAATAATAGACTTAATGCCTCCAATTCCACAGTAGAGTAATGGGTCTCTGCCTTCTTTATAACCTAATTTCATACCTAACTCAATACATTTTTCTAACGTAGACATCTTGTGTTTTACTTGTTGGTAATTTTAATGAAGTTAAATCCCTTAGACAAATGTTGGGGAGTAGAAAAGTTAGTTATCTCCCTTAATGTTTATATGAGCAAATACAAATGTAAAGTTTTGTTGGTTACAAGGTTATGAATATACATACAAATCAATGCAAAACAATAATGTTACATGGATGGAGGATGGTAAGTACCGTTTAGGGTTGCAATGGGCATGATATGAAACTTATCTTATATTCCCTGAACTTGCGAATGTAGTCTCGTTCTCTCGCCACTGTTGGAAGATAGGTTACATACACCACAATTCGTGGAACAATCTGCTTGTAGAATCGAAAAAAAAATTAGTAACAGTCAAATGTCGCAGTCATGTCAAATTTTATAGTATTAACATCATTGGGAGTTTATCTGCAGAGGGACTAATACTAGTTCATTTCTAGATAGCTGCAAAGTTATTTAAACATGTTCAGTACTAAATTTGATATCATTTACTTAATTTTTTTACTTGGCAATCAATAGCCGTCTGAACGTAAAGCTTGTGCCAAAATCCCGGCTTGGCCCCCAAAAAGCCTGTCACAGTGTTGGATCTCTAGGGGATCTGACCTTGGGCTCAAACAGGCAACAATAACTCCGTTAAATATAATATAGCAACATTTATTGAACTTAGGTATACAGTGCGTTGGCGCAGTGGGTTTAACAAGCCCGCACTGATGAGTTGCATATCACAGAGGTTTTAACATCACACATGATTATAACAAACATTCTAAGCCAACTATCTAGCATAAGTCAATGACCCTAAATACACATGGGTCTGAACTATTAATTCCCTCTAAGGCAGGCCCTGTTGCCTCTCCGATGTCCCGTCTGTCTCTGCCCGTCCACACGTGTCGCAATCCGACACGGGTGGTAACTCTGTCCGAGTTCCTCGTGGACCCCGCAATAGGCCGGCCACATCAGTGTCCACGGGACAGTGGACTCACTGACCAGTCCTTCGAGAAGGCTCTGGATTACTCTGGCCTTCGAGTGTCTGACTTCTTTCCCTTGGGCGGGAGTTGTAGCCCTTCGCCAGTGTATATTAACTTATGTTGGTTTACCGTATAATGTGAGGCTGTGACAATTAGAAATAATCTTCCTTTAAGCCAAAACTTAAATCTTACTATAAGTAATCTTAATTTAAGCCAAACATTACATTTTGTTGGAAGTAATCTTCCTTTACACTACACCTGAGATCTTATTAGAAGTAATCTTCATTTAAACCAAATATTATATATTGCTAAAAGAAATCTTCCTTTAAGCCAAACATTACATCATACTAAAAATAATCTTCCTTTAAGCCAACCAATACATCGTACTAGAAGTAATATTCCTTTAGGCCTCATATTATACCTTACCAGAAGTAATCTTCCTTTAAGCCAAACATGATATCTTACTAGAAGTAATCTTCCTTTAAGCTACATATTATACCATACCAGAAGTAATCTTCCTTTAAGCCAAACATTATATCTTCTAGAAGTAACCTTCCTTTAAGCTACATATTATATCTTAATAGAAGTAATCTTCCTTTAAGCTAAACATTATATGTTACTAGAAGTAATCTTCCTTTAAGATACATATTATATCTGACGAGAAGCAATCTTCCTTTAAGACAAACATTATATTAGGGGCGTTCATTTGAAACCCGTTTCAATGACTTTATTACAAAAACGTGAAAGAAACATTAACAGGTGTAATAGAATTAAACAGTATTGATGCATGATAAGGCAGACGTGGTTGTGGCCTTGTGGGAGCACGTGCACACCTTGGAGGAGCAAATGGATCACCATGGTCTGGCAAGAATGCGACAGCGAGGAGTGACGAGGGGATCTGGCCGATGCTCGACGCTCACAGGAAAGGCGAGACGCACATATAATCAGATTGCTACTGGTACTATTGGGGTCAGAACTCTTCGCTGGCTTCTGAGCATGGGGACGGAGCGCTTATGGGAATGCCCCGAATGCTGTGATGTCGGTTCCTAAATCAATCAATCAATCAATCAATCATAGAATTAAACAAAGCATTCATTTTGAATGAATTATGCACCATGAGTTGGTCAGAAGAAGTCGCCGTAAGCATTCAGGCAAGCATCCCATTGCTTAGGTAGGCGGTGAATGCCGTCCGCAAAAAAATATTGTGGCTGCTCACTGAACCAAGTGTTTCCCGCGTTCATTACGTCTGCATCTGTGTGAAATGCTGCCCCTTTCGAGCTTTTTTTTTTTTTTTTAGAGGTCCGAACAAATGAAAATCACATGGTGACAAATCAGGACTATAGGCTGGATGTTGCAGAATTTCCCACTTCTTCCTTGCTAATGCTTCCTGCACAATCTTTGCGACATGCGGACCAGCATTATCGTGCAACAAAATCACACCGCGAGAAAGCATGCCGGGTCGTTTAATCTTGATGGCTTTTTGCAGCTTGTCTAGTGTTTACAAGTAGTGGGTAGAGTTGACGTTGACACCAGGTTCTTTAAAGTCGGCCAACAGTAGCCCTTCATGGTAAAAAAAATGCGCTCAGCATTATTTTACCAGCGGAAACTTGTAACTTGAATTGTTTGGCTTTTGGTGATCCAGCATGCTTCCATTGCATGCTCTCTCTTTTGCTGCTAGGGTTCAAAGTGGTGCACCGTGATTCATCGCCTGCCACTATGCGGAAGAGAAATGCATCACCCTCCACTCTGTAACGCAGCAAGTGGTTCAAACACCATCCCATGCGTTCCTCTTTTTGGTGGTCAATCAACATCCGTGGTACCCACTGTAAATACACCTTCCGATATTGTAGTTCCTTACGAACGAACGACCTTTAGAATTGTCCCAACAGACACATCAAATTCTTTCGCTAGCGAACGTATGCTTCGACAACGGTTTATCTGAACTGCTGCATCAATCGTGGCAATGGATTTTATCTGTTGCAACAATATGCGCCTGACCCGGCCGACGAAGATCTGTCATGAACTGACGTCTTTCCTAAACATTCGTTCTCAGTCTATCACTGTTGTCTTCGACACACATTTGTTACCGTACGCTGACTACATTCTTCGATGAATGTCTTCTGGTCGACATCCTTCAAATGAAAGAAACTGAATCATCGCTCTTTGAGCTTCTTTGGACGGATTTTGGATCAACCCGGCCATTTCTCCTCGGTCAGAAACGGAACCTATGCATCATGGGACGATAAACACTTGCTCTTTTATTCATTGGTCAGTACTTATCACATGACTATGACATGATCATGATCAACGTATGCAATTACGCGCGGTGCGGGACGAACGGATTTTAAATGACCACCCCTTAAACCTTACTAGAAGTAATCTTTCTTTAAGCTACATATTATAATTACCAGAAGTAATCTTCCTTTAAGCCAAACATTTATCTTACAAGAAGTAATCTTCCTTTAAGCTACATATTTTATCTTGCCAGAAATAATCCTCCTTTAAGCTACATATTATATCTTACCAGAAGTAATCTTCCTTTAAGCCAAACATTATATGTTACTAGAAGTAATCTTCCTTTAAGCCAAACATTATATCTTACTAGAAGTAATCTTCCTTTAAGCCAAACATTACATCTTACTAGAAGTATTCTTCCTTTGAGCCAAACATTACATCTTACTAAAGGTAATCTTCCTTTAAGCCATACATTACATCTTACCAGAAGTAATCTTAATGTAAGCCAAAAAATACATCGTACTAGAAGTAATCTTCCTTTAAGCTACATATTATATCTTACCAAAAGTAATATGCCTTTAAGCCAAACATTATATCTTGCCGGTCTCCCTGACTGAGGTGTTAGCAGCTTTCGCCATAACCCCGAATATTCTCGTGGTTGACGTGAGCGCACAAGAATTTGAAGGGGTTCGAGTCGCGCCAGTGACTTGCGAGAGTATGGAGCCGGTCGCTCAGAAAGTCGTGGCGTGCTGATGAGCGTAATCTAGCCTAGGAATCAACATACAGCTGAAAGATGCTGGTGTTGACCGCAATATCCTGAAACAGGATGGAAACGCGAAAAAAAATATTATATCTTACTAGAAGTAATCTACCTTTAAGCTACATATTATATCTTACTGGAAGCAATCTTCCTTTAAGCCAAACATTACATTTTATTAGAGTAATCGTCATTTATCTTAATATATAAAATGCAATATATGTATGTATTTATGTCCGTCCGTTCTTTATGCGTTCGCGAACGGTCCATCCAATTGAGATGAAATTTTCTACACTTCTTCTTCTCATTCCAGTGCAACCAACTGTCATAGTTTTTTTTTTGTGTACTATCAGCTATTTACTTACTAAAATTTAATTTTGTAATAACATGACTGAACATAAGAAAATATAAAAAAGGGACTTAACTTTTAGTAGCATTGTTATATCTTAAGTTAAGTCCCCTGGCTATAGATAGATAGACAGACAGACAGACAGACAGACAGACAGACAGACAGACAGACAGACAGACAGATCCCCGACAGGGTCTGGGCGAAGCCGGGCCGGGTCAGACAGATAGACAGACAGACAGACAGTCGGGAACGGGAACTTATATGACTATTTATATGAATTAAATGAGATGCTCCCCATCAGGATCTGGGCGAAGCCGGGCCGGGTCAGACAGACAGATAGACAGACAGACAGACAGATAGTCGGGAACGGGAACGGGATCTTATATGACTACTTATATGAATTAAATTAGATGCTCCCCACCAGGAGCTGGGCGAAGCCGGCTTTGGTCAGACAGACAGACAGACAGACAGACAGACAGACAGACAGACAGACAGACAGACAGACAGACAGACAGACAGACAGACAGACAGACAGATAGACAGACAGATAGATAGATAGATAGTCGGGAACGGGAGCTTATATGACTACTTATATGAATTAAATGAGATGCTCCCCACCATCCATCCATCATGTGCCATGCCGGTAAGCGTGGGCGGTCATGTTCTGCCATCTCACTCGATCAACAGAGTCGTGGATCAGTTCCGTGTTTCTGTCTCGACCATGCCACAAGGCCAAGCCATCCAGATACTTGTTTCTAGGTCTTCCCCTTGGTCTGTTCCCCTCGATCTTACCAGTTGTCACCAAGTTCTCCAAATCATTTCTTCTCATAACATGCCCAAAAAATTGTGACTGTCTACGTCTAATGTCTCTGATCAGTTTACGATCTTCATTTGTTTCTTGAAGGACTTGTTCATTGGTCTTTCTGGCTGTCCATGGTATTCTTTGCATTTTCCTCAGAAACCACATTTCTACAGCCATCAGATGTTTTTCAGCCTGGCTGCTCATTGTCCAAGCTTCACATCCATATAAAAGTACAGGTTCTATGTAGCATCTCAACACTCTTTTTCTCGTTTCAATTGACATCTTTTTATTGGTCAGTATGTTTTTCATCTTGCTAAAGGCTACTTTTGCCATGGCGATCCTTGTTCTAATCTCTTCAAGGCATCTCCCATCAGATGTTATTACTGTTCCGAGATAATTGTACCTATTCACTTGTTGAAGAATATTCCCATTTACTTGTATATTACACTGTGGTATTTCGTTCTTCCTAGTGACGACCATAATCTGTGTCTTTTTACAATTTAATTCTAACCCTTGTTGTTCACTGTGTGTAACAACCGCATCTACTAAATTTTGCAGGTCCTGTTCATTGTCTGCAATCAAGACTGTATCATTTGCATATCTAATGTTATTGATGCATCGTCCCCCAATGTTGATTCCTTCCATATTTTCAATATTTCTGAAAATATTTTCACTGTACAGGGAAAACAGATCTGGAGACATTACACATCCCTGTCTCACACCTCTCTTAATAGGCTGATATTGGCTTACTTCATTATCAACTCTTATGGGACTGGGTAAAGCCAGGCCGGGTCAGACAGACAGACAGACAGATAGACAGACAGACAGACAGATAGTCGGGAGCGGGAACGGGATCTTATATGACTACTTATATGAATTAAATTAGATGTTCCCCACCAGGAGCTGGGCGAAGCCGGGTTTTGTCAGACAGACAGACAGACATGCAGACATGCAGACAGACAGACAGACAGACAGACAGACAGACAGACAGACAGACAGACAGACAGACAGACAGACAGATCCCCGCCAGGACATGGGCGAAGCCGGGCCGGGTCAGCTTGTGCTACATATTATATCTTACGAAAAGTAATCTTTCTTTAAGTCAAACATGATATCTTACTAGAAGTAATCTTCTTTTAAGCTACATATGATATCTCACTAGAAGTAATCTTCCTTTAAGCCAAACATTACATCTTACTAGAAGTAATCTTCCTTTAAGCCAAACATTACATCTTACTAGAAGTAATCTTCCTTTAAGCCAAACATTATACCTTACCAGAGGTAATCTTCCTTTACACTACAGTTACATCGTTTTAGAAGTAATCTTCCTGTACGCTACTGGTTGTTTTACTATTTCAGATCTGTTAACATCAACCTATCAGTAACATAGAGTCAGGGCAAGTCAGGGATATCAACAAGATGACAGACCCAGAGCAAGTCAGGGATATCAACAAGACGAGAGAGGGAGAACCAGACGAGGATAAAAAGATGAAGGAGGAGACCGGGGTCGGCGTGGAGGTATCAAGCGTGGTGATGAAGCGGGAGCTTGGCCTGGTCGGAGCCACGTCCATTGTGATTGGAATGATCATTGGTAGCGCCACAGTTCTCTTGTTCTAAATGTCTGCATTTACAACATCATGACCAGGTGCTCGGCTGTCGTTGATGGTTTAGTTTAGTTTAGTTTAGTTTAGTCGATGGATCAACATCACGGCACACTGGTGCAACCCATAAGTGCTCCGTTCTCCTCCTAACTCAAACCTAAGTCTGGAGAAACTCAGCTCAGTGCACGAACTCCGTAGCACCGCCGAGGTTCCTGAAATACTTTGGGTAGATTTTTAACTCGAAATTTTGCCCGGGCAGCGCCGTTAGGCTAATTACTCTTTTTCGATTTCCAACTGCCAAGGGATTTTTTTACGTGCGCAGCAATACACGTGGGCGTCCGATCACACTACCCAGAGGCCAGGGGACATTTTATTACTAGAAGTCCACGAGAAAAAATCCCTGTCCTCACCGGGGCTTGAATCCGGGACCTCCAGCACTCGAGGCGGACACCGTACCTCGAGACCATGCAGCCCCCCAATCGTGTCGTTGATGGACACGTCATTTGTTGGTTGTTTTTGTTGCTGAATGTGTTGATATTGTAAATGTTGTGGTGACGTTGTAAATTTTGTTGTTGAAAGTTTTGGCGTTGTAAATATTGTCGTTGTTGTTGATAGTGTTTGCATTGTAAATGTTGTTGTTGTTGTTGTTGTTGTTGTTGTTGTTGTTGTTGTTGTTGTTGTTGTTGTTGTTGTTGTTGTTGTTGTTGTTGTTGTTGTTGTTGCTGTTGTGGTTGTGAGTGTTGACATTATAAATGATGTTGTTGATGAAAGTGTAGAAGTTGTAAATGATGATGTTGTTGTTGAAAGTGTTGGCATGTAAATGATGTTGTTGATAATGATGATGCTGTGAATGTTGTTGTTGTTGATAATGATGATGAAATTCGTGTTAATGATGTTGTTGACTTTGTTAATAATGATGGTGAAAGTAATGATGTTGTTTATTTTGTTGCTTGTCGTGTTGATGAAGTTGTTGATGTTAATGATGCTGCTGACATTGTAAATGGTGTTGTTAACGATGGTGGTGATGTTTTTTTTTTTTTTTTTGGTCTTATTGCTAATATTGATGTTGATGTTGTCGCTAATATTGTTGTTTGTGTTGTCGCTTATATTGTTGTTGATGTTATTGTTAATATTGTTGTTGATGTTCTTGCTAATATTTACACACCAAAGACTCACCTGTCCTATAATCTCCAGGTTCTGGGATCTTCATCTCCCCCAAGAACGTGCTGCGAGCCACCGGGTCGGTGGGGCTGTGCCTCCTGGTCTGGGCCATTGCCGGGATAGCGCAACTAGGAAGTAAGTCAAGGTCATAATCCATTGTCTCAGAAATATCCAGTCATTTACTTCCGGTTTATTTCATAACCTATTGTGTTGACTATATAAGAAATAACCAATAACAAACAACGGCAAATTACAACAGCGTGGGCAAAAAAGACATATGACAACAACAACAACAACAAAACAATAAAACATAGGACAACAACACAGAACAATATCGTAGGCACCAACAACACAAGACAACAACACACAACAATAACGCAGGCACAATAAAACATAAGACAACAACAAAGAAAAGCAAGCAACAACACATACAACAACAAACAACAGCAAGCAAAAACACATACTACAACAACAAAGAACAGCCAGCAACAACACATACAAAAACAAAGAACAGCAAGCAACAACATATACAACAAAATAAAACAGCAAGCAACAACGCATACAACAACATAAAAAAGCAAGCAAAAACACACACAACACCATAAAATAGCAAGCAATAACACATACAACAACATAGAACAGCACACAACAACACATACAACAACATAGAACAGCAAGCAACAACACATACGACAACATAGAACAGCACGCAACAACACATACAACAACACAGAACAGCAAGCAACAGAACATACAACAACAAAGAACAGCAAGCAACAACACATACAACAACAAAGAACAGCAAGCAACAACACATATAACAACAAAGAATAGTAAACAACAACATATACAACAACATAAAACAGCAAGCAACAACACATACAACAACATAAAGCAGCAAGCAACAACAAATACAACAACATAAAACAGCAAGCAACAACACATACAACAACACAGAACAGCAAGCAACAACACATACAACAACAAAGAACAGCACGCAACAACACATACAACAACAAAGAACAGCAAGCAACAACACATACAACAACAAAGAACAGCAAGCAACAACACATACAACAACATAAAGCAGCAAGCAACAACAAATACAACAACATAAAACAGCAAGCAACAACACATACAACAACACAGAACAGCAAGCAACAACACATACAACAACACAGAACAGCAAGCAACAACACATACAACAACAAAGAACAGCACGCAACAACACATACAACAACAAAGAACAGCAAGCAACAACACATACAACAACAAAGAACAGCAAGCAACAACACATACAACAACATAAAGCAGCAAGCAACAACAAATACAACAACATAAAACAGCAAGCAACAACACATACAACAAGAAAGAACACATTTTAAACTGGGTCAACCTGGCATTTCAAGTGAAATGTAAAAACAACAATGAAGGCAGCCCGGATGTGAACCGAGTTAATCGCCAGCGGCGCGCTAGGTGACGGATCAGCCACTAGACCAGCGCGGCTGTGTGTACAGAGTGTACGTGTCAGAATGTCTGTTTGAGAGACTTGTCTTCACGGAGGTAGACAGTTCATGTGCCGTGAGGATGACCTGTTGACTGACTGACCGACCGACCCACTAACTGACTGGCTGACTGTCTGACTGTCTGACTGACTGACGATATGAGAAGTAATGGCTGCTGCAGGATATCACAATAACAAATACACACAGGTGTGTGTGATTACCGCGAGAAGTGAGAGATAATAAACACAGAAACAAAGTACATGCATTAAGGCAAGCGCAAATCACAGGGGAAAACCATCATTGATGATATTTTTTTTTTTAAAACACACACACACACACAACACACACACACACACACACACATGCATAAAAATATATATGTACTACTTAGCCTTTGTCGACCAAGAAAGGGCATTCGGTAGAGTAGATAGAAACAATCTGTTTGAAATTCTTAAACGATACACATCTAATAAACTTATGGAGAAGATGATACAACAACAGTGAATGCATAGTGAAATCAAATGGAGGACACTCAGAAGCCTTCACCATAAGATCTGGAGTACGTCACAGTTGTGTTCTGCCCCCCCCCCCCCCTCCCATTTTGATAACCTATATAGACAGCATATGTACAGAAACCAGGGAAATAGAGACCGCAAGAACACCGCATGATGAACAGAACACAGAAGAAGAACCAACGGCAAATTACACCCTTAAAAGAACTCCCTATTTGCGGATGATCAAGCACTAATAGCAAAATCAGAAGCAGAATTACAAGACCACGCGAAAAGTCTTAACAAAGTGTGTATGGAACATAACATGAAAATTAACACTAGTGAAACAGAGGTAATGACTTTAACGAAAGAAGAAAAAACAACAACGATTCATCTAAGAGAACACTCATTGAAACAAATAGAGAGCTTCATGTAGTTAATAAGTATAATATTATCAAATGGCAAATCAGAAGACGAGATCGAAAATAGATGTGATAAGGCAACCCAACTAATTTGACAAATGACACAAATGCTAAAGAACAAACATGCATCAACAGTTACCAAGAAAATACTCTACAACACAATCTTCCTACCAACTCTATGCTACCAATGCCAAACCTGGACAATGACAGAAAAAGAGAAAAGAAGAATCACATCAGAAATGAGATTCTTTAGAAGAATACTCAATGTAAAAAAAAAAAAAAAGAGAGAAAATCAGAAATTAAGAAATCAGGAATAAAGAAATCAGGAATAAAGTGGGGGTTATAGCTGCATTAGATTTTTATTATAAGGCAGCAAGTCAAATGGTTTGGCCATGCAAGTATGTCACAAACTATCAGTATACAACAAGCAATGATGTACAGACCAGAGGGAAGCAGAAGAAGAGGCCGACCACGTAAACGATGGATAGAGGGAGGAAACAGCATAGGAGATACATGAAGCCCATTAACGGGCACTGTCCCAAAGTTTAAGCTTCACATCGCAAGGGACAAAGGAAGAAAATGAGATAGGATGAGATGAGAAAAGACTGCGAAGAATGGTTCTTGTAACAAACTAACTAACTACGCCTCACCGATAATATGTTTATTATTGTTGCTACTGTCACCCCCTGGCCAGCCGCCCTGTGTTACTCAGAACTGGGAGCCATGATCCCCAGGTACGGAGGAGCCTACACTTACATCAGGATGGGCCTGGGCAACCCGCTGGCCTTCGTCTACGCCTTGCAGGTAAGACGCCTGTGTCACTCTCGATGACGACACAGTTGGTCATGTCGGCGTCGTCATCGTGTCATTCTCTGTTGCCCTCTCCTTTCACATACAAGCTGATGTCACATTTTAATTATCCCCTCACATACAAACATGTCACATTTTTTATTCTTCCCTCACATAGAAACTGATGTCACATGTTAATTTTCCACTCATATTCAAACTGGAGTCACATTTTAATTCTCTCCTGACATACAAACTGATGTCACATTTTAATTTTCGCCTCACATACAAACTGATGTCACATTTTAATTTTCCGTTCTTTGGCGAAGTCATCGGAAACCCACCTTATTTTGCTTTAATTAGGGATAGGCCTGCCCTATTTGGGAGCAAGTCGCTGCTGATCATGTTGCATGGAGGGCAAACATCAGAAATAGAATAAAGACAAAGGAGAAAATCATTGCAGATAAGTCACACATCGAGCGTGTGAGACATAAGATGGTGCATGATGGTGGAAATGACCAAGTGTTCACATGCACCCACTGTGAACGAACATTTACAGCGCGAATTGGCCTTATCAGTCACATTCACTACCGCCATGGGTAAAAGTTATTATGCCTTTTTGAAGCAAACACTATCGTCTGTCAAGGCGGCAAGGTGCCAATGATGAGGCCTGCCCTAAAAGATATATGTATGTTTGTATGCATGTATATGAGAAGAAATTGATTGGAGAACTTAGTGACAACTGGCAAAATCGAAGGGAACAGACCAAGAGGAAGACCAAGAGGAAAATACCTGTATGGCTTGGCCACATGGCATGGGTGAGACATAAACACTGAGCTGATTCACGATGCTGGTGATCGAGTGAAATGGCGAGTCATGACCGCCCGCGCTTTCCGGCATGGCACATGGTTGATTGATAGTAGCAGGAACCCATAAGCCTACTGTCTTTATATTAGTACGGTTGTTTGCCATCCTTCTCTCGCCTAACACTGTCAGAAGACTTGATCAGTTCTAGGACCTATTGAAATCATAGTCTAGAATCACGAGCCATTTGGTCTCTTCTTCAGCAGTGATTAGTCTTTCTGGTTATCTGAAATTTTAGTTGTCGCTTCTTTTGAATAGTTTCTATCCAATAAGCTAGCGCTACGCAACACCTTCACATACAAATTGATATAACACTTTAATTCTCCCCTCACATACAAACTGATGTCACATTTTAATTATCCCCCCACATACAAACTGATATCACATCTTAATTCTCCCCCCCCCCTCCCCACATACAAACTAATATAAAATCTTGATTCTTACCTCGCATAAAAGTGAATGCTATGTCTTGACTGCTCCCAAACACACCCAAAGATACAAACACATGACACGTATTTACTTCTACCACACAAACTAATGTCAAGATTTGACTATTCCCACACAATCCAGCTAATGTCCTCATTGAACTACGCCCACACATAAAAGCTAATGCCCTGATTGGACTGAACCCACACATATTCACATATTTGAAGACACGACACGTATGTACCCCTACCACACTCAGGCGGGTAACCTCATGTATGTACCCCTACCACACTCAGGCGGGTAACACCATGTATGTACCCCTACCACACTCAGGCGGGTAACCCCAGGTATGTACCCCTACCACACTCAGGCGGGTAACCCCAGGTATGTACCTCTACCACACTCAGGCGGGTAACCCCATGTCCATTCTCTCCACTGCTCCAGCTGGTGATATCTCTACCACACTCAGGCGGGTAACACCATGTCAATTCTCTCCACAGCTCCAGCTGGTGATATCTCAACCACACTCAGGCGGGTAACACCATGTATGTACCCCTACCACACTCAGGCGAGTAACCCCATGTATGTACCCCTACCACACTCAGGCGGGTAACCCCACGTATGTACCCCTACCACACTCAGGCGGGTAACCCCATGTATGTACCTCTACCACACTCAGGCGGGTAACACCATGTATGTACCTCTACCACACTCAGGCGGGTAACCCCACGTATGTACCTCTACCACACTCAGGCGGGTAACCCCATGTATGTACCCCTACCACACTCAGGCGGGTAACCCCATGTATGTACCCCTACCACACTCAGGCGGGTAACCCCACGTATGTACCTCTACCACACTCAGGCGGGTAACCCCATGTATGTACCCCTACCACACTCAGGCGGGTAACCCCATGTCCATTCTCTCCACTGCTCCAGCTGGTGATATCTATACCACACTCAGGCGGGTAACCCCATGTATGTACCCCCACCACACTCAGGCGGGTAACCCCATGTCCATTCTCTCCACTGCTCCAGCTGGTGATATCTATACCACACTCAGGCGGGTAACCCCACGTATGTACCCCTACCACACTCAGGCGGGTAACACCATGTATGTACCTCTACCACACTCAGGCGGGTTACCCCATGTATGTACCCCTACCACACTCAGGCGGGTAACCCCATGTATGTACCCCTACCACACTCAGGCGGGTAACCCCACGTATGTACCTCTACCACACTCAGGCGGGTAACCCCATGTATGTACCCCTACCACACTCAGGCGGGTAACCCCATGTCCATTCTCTCCACTGCTCCAGCTGGTGATATCTATACCACACTCAGGCGGGTAACCCCACGTATGTACCCCTACCACACTCAGGCGGGTAACCCCACGTATGTACCTCTACCACACTCAGGCGGGTAACACCATGTATGTAGCCCTACCACACTCAGGCGGGTAACCCCATGTATGTACCCCTACCACACTCAGGCGGGTAACACCATGTATGTACCCCTACCACACTCAGGCGGGTAACCCCATGTCCATTCTCTCCACTGCTCCAGCTGGTGATATCTATACCACACTCAGGCGGGTAACCCCATGTATGTACCCCTACCACACTCAGGCGGGTAACACCATGTATGTACCCCTACCACACTTAGGCGGGTAACCCCATGTATGTACCCCTACCACACTCAGGCAGGTAACCCCATGTCCATTCTCTCCACGGTTCTAGCTGGTGATCGTGACTGCCCCGTGCTCCACTGTGATCGTGCTCATGACGTTTGCCAAGTACACCATTACACTGTTACCTGTTTGCGGCTCACCCGTCTACCTGGAGAAGTTCATCGCAGCAGCCGTTCTAGGTATGTTCTCTCTCACACTGTTGCCTGTCTGCGGCTCACCTGTCTACCTGGAGAAGTTCATCGCTGCAGCCGTTCTAGGTTTGCTTCCTATCACACTGTTCCAGTTATATTATCTCTCACACTGTTCTACTTACATTATGTCTCACACAGTTCTTGATATATTATCTCACACACATTTCTTGTTGTATTATCTCACACTGTTCTACTTACATTACCTCTCGTATAGTTCTTGTTATTTTATATATCTCACAAATTTCTACAGACATTACCTCCAAAACAGTTCTTGTTATATTATCTCTCATAGTTCTTGTTATATTATCTCTCACAGTTCTTGTTATATTATCTAACACAGTTCTTGTTATATTATCTAACACAGTTCTTGTTATATTATCTCTCACAGTTCTTGTTATATTATCTCTCACGGTTCTTGTTTCATTATCTCACACAGTTCTTTTTATATTATCTCACACAGTTCTTGTTATATCATCTCTCACAGTTCTTGTTATATTATCTCACACTGTTCTTGTTATATTATCTCACACAGGTTTTGTTATATTATTTCACACTGTTCTTGTTAAATTATCTCTCACACAGTACTTGTTATATTATCTCACACTGTTCTTTTTATATTATCCCATACAGTTCTTGTTGTATTATCTCTCACACTGTTCTTGTTATATTATCTCAAACAATTCTTGTTATATTATCTCACACAGCTCTTGTTATATTATCTCTCACAGTTCTTGTTATATTATCTCTCACACAGTTCTTGTTATATTATCTCTCACACAGTTCTTGTTATATTACCTCACACTGTTCTTGTTATATTATCTCACACAGTTCTTCTTTCATTATCTCACATAGTTATTGTCATAATATCTTACACAGTTCTTGTTATAATATCTCACACAGTTCTTGTTATAATATCTCACACAGTTCTTGTTATAATATCTCACACAGTTTTTGTTTCATTATCTCACACAGTTCTTGTTATAATATCTCTCACATTTCTTGTTGTATTATCTCACACAGTTCTTCTTTCATTATCTCACACAGTTCTTGTTATAATATCTAACACAGTTCTTGTTATATTATCTCACACATTTCTTGTTATATTATCCCACACCCTTCTTGTTTCATTATCTCACACAGTTCTTTTTATATTATCTCACACTGTTCTTGTTATATTACAATGTTATATTATCTCACACATATCTCTATTATATTATCTATCACAGTTCTTGTTATAATATCTCACACAGTTTTTGTTTCATTATCTCACACAGTTCTTGTTATAATATCTCTCACATTTCTTGTTGTATTATCTCACACAGTTCTTCTTTCATTATCTCACACAGTTCTTGTTATAATATCTAACACAGTTCTTGTTATATTATCTCACACATTTCTTGTTATATTATCCCACACCCTTCTTGTTTCATTATCTCACACAGTTCTTTTTATATTATCTCACACTGTTCTTGTTATATTACAATGTTATATTATCTCACACATATCTCTATTATATTATCTATCACAGTTCTTGTTATATTATCTCTCAAAGTTCTTGTCATATTATCTCTCACACAGTTCTTGTTATAATATCTCATATTGCTCTTGTCATATTATCTCTCACACAGTTCTTGTTTCAATATCTCACACAGTTCTTGTTATATTATCTGTCGCAGTTCTTGTTTCATTATCTCAAACAGTTCTTGTTATATTATCTCACACAGTTCGTGTTATATTATCTCACACAGTTCTTGTTATATTATCTCTCACACAGTTCTTGTTTCATTATCTTACACAGTTCTTGTTATATTATCTCTCACACAGTTCTTGTTTCATTATTGTGGCGGGACAGCCCGGCAGCATCATAATTACACAAGTTTTCAAGGAATTACAGAGCCCACAATATTTTTCTAAAATTCTCTAAAAGAATAAACGTTCCCCAGAAGAGGATAAAAACGTAAGAGAAAAATACAGAGTCACTTAGAGCCCGCACTATCATTTTTACTACATTGGTAGATCAAAGCAACGTCTGGTCTCTACATCTAAGAGATTTTCCCTTTGATGTTCTGATCAACCAGACATCGCGGAGCCAGTCAGTTGAGATTGACGTGTTAGTTTAGAATCAAGAGGGTCAGCCAGACCCGTCTGAAATAATACATGGCAGTGCTACTCAGGGGAAAACCCCGTGGGATCCACAGACGGCTATTTAATGCAGGCCTAACACCTATCTAAAAGTCCAGACTTTGTGGAGCCGGGACGTCTGTAATTGCCACCACAAAGGAGCAATTAGGACCAGATGCTTAACACCTCGCCGCAATACTACGGGGCAAAGTAGAAACCCATGGCTGACACATTCCGGCCAGCAACCGAGAAGGCTGGTGTTACCAGCCTATTGGAATGTAATGACGCAACTGCATTGCCGCCAAAGCAGGTTTCATTGTTTCAGGCGTGGGGGGCATCGGTCAATTTGATTGACAGATGAAACTACCCTTCACAGGAAAGGAGGAGGGGTGAAAAGAATTTGGCACTTAATCCATCTAGGTAAATCATCTTACATGGAAAAATAGGTGGAGCTAACAGGAACTTGGACATATTAATTAACCAACCTGGAAACTAGCCAGGAATTGACTAGAATAAAACTACATGCATGGCCAGCAAGACTTCAGACGCAAATTCACAATAGCATTCTTAGGATACCTACTGGAGAAATATTAACATTTCGTTCTGTTGGACTTCTGTACGAAGTCGTATGACAGGATTTCCTAGCTATAACCCAGGTAAGACCATTACTCTGATTAGTTGTCTGCTAGTCTGAAGGCTTGTGTAGTTTCGTGTTCTGCATATTCTCCCAAACTTTACACTGGTGGATTTTCTTTGTACTTAATGTTCCAGTTCTAGCTTTACGATTTCACTGAGAACTATTTTCTTCTTTCATTCACCACTTGGTTGTCTGATTTGTTGTATGTGATAATTTGGAGAAATCCATTATCCAAGCTACATGAGCGTGTGGCTTATGCATGTACAGGAGATACATTTAGATTCATCCTGTATGATGTTAAACATTGGGGAGACTGACTACTTAGGAGAAATTCCTGAGAGCTACCAGTCTCTTGATAGCGTCCAATTAACATTGATTATTTGGACCAACACTTTGAGTGCCTACCAAGATTATGGTGAAACCACTTGGTTTGAGGAATGGCACCAGTTCACCTTGTCTGCATGATGTCTGCATGAGGACAGACATGACTTAGGACATTCAATATCCCAGACAGATTCAGGGAAGGCATTTAATGTTCGACAGGACTGTGCGACCAGCCCTTCCGACAAGACAGTATGAATGAATCAGAAAGGGAAAGAGTAAGTGAGGTGAACTTATATGGGAAACACTCCATTACACAAATGTATATGAATATGTATGTTTTGAGCTATAGATGTTCTAAATAGTTTTATTAATATATACATATATATTTATTTATTTAGAACTGATATATGTTATGTAACATGCCATCATATATATATCATCATACCATCATATATTATGACTTGAATGTATGTTTATATGAATGTATAGACATATGTGTTTGAGATGTGTAGACGTAGATACTACCCATCTCCGTTCATTTCATTCCAGATCTCGTAGGAGCAATGGACAGTCAACAACCCATATCAGGAAGTGACTTAGCCTTGTGAGGGACCAATTTGGACTCCTTCAATCTGACAGTGAACTGCGTCTCACTGGGGGAAGCAGGACCTATGTGCTTCTGAGCTTTTCAGCCAGATGAGTTACGTATACCATAATATAATCATCATCATCATATGATCATCAATAGCAATAATAAACACAGTTGTTGTATTTTAAAACTCAATTTGTCCGTATAATTCTAAATGTTTATAAATGTTTGTGTAGCTTAATCAAGTACACACATTATTGTATCATTTAGTGGGGGTTCGCACATATTATCCAGAAGTGGGAATCTATGTCCGGGAGGTATCTTGCCTATGCAGTCATAAGTAACCAGATTACGTTGCATGTCTTAACTCCTCCTTTCTCACTTCTGGTGATACCAAGTACAGCCACATATATATATATATAGATATATTCTATCTTCAACGAGCCACTTCTTGGCTGTTTTCTTGAGTATCAGGGACAGTGTCTTAAATCAGCATAAAAGACATTAGTTCCACGTTTTCTCTCTGGGATCTGGGTGGTAACTAGTCCCTTCTGACAGAGTTAGGGGATCTTAAACTGCATCCAGAACTAAACACCGGTAGAAGAAAATGATTTTGGCTGAGTGGTTGCCCCTCTGGGATCTAACCCCAGCCAGATGGTGACATATTGGGACGGCTCGTCCGCTATAGAATCCGGGAGTAAACCCTAGAGCCTATTGGGACGGCTCGTCCGCTATAGAATCCGGGAGTAAACCCTAGAGCCTATTGGTCTGCTCGCCCGCTATAGAATACGGGAGTAAACCCTAGAAAACTTGGTTCGCTCGCAAGGAACGAACCTATTTCAAATCTGTTAGTCTGGTATTATTCTGGTCTTGCCCATGGATAGAACCTAGGTAATTCTCACTTACATTCTTAGCAGCATTAGTTAGTTATAATTTAGTTCTAATGTAATAGCTTGCTTGATTGTAGGCAAGATTTTGACACATCAGGACTTCTCATCCATGATAGAATCAGAGAATAAATTCTAGACTATTGATCTTCATAAACCATTCTTTCATTCTTCACCCATTACATTTGCTAAGTATTAACTTAGGAATTTGTTTCTAGGGAAGTCTGTAGAATTTAAATAACTTGTTAAAAAGTTAATAATGGATAATATCATATGAGTTAATTTACATCATTCACCACTGTAGAATTAATGATCACATTAATTAGTGATATTAATTAGTTTATTGATGATTTACTTGATGATTTTTTGATTACATGCTTTATCATTTGATTTAATCATGAATAATTTGATAATTCTTAGTTAATTCAGTGTATGACGGACTGCTTTGCATCAACTTTCTCACTCTAATTCACTACTATCATTCTCATAGCAGTGTCTGTTCCTCTTGTCACTATCCTGCTCTAGCATAAATCTGACTAGCTCTCTGTAGGGTAATAATATAATTACTTACCTGAGTTTAAGCTGAGAAGAGATCATGGATGCACGCACAGATTTCTTAGAGTCCGCTAGAGGATGGGGCATAAGGCTCGGCTTAGTAGGAGAGAAGCTAGAACTATTTATTAGAGAAGAAATGGATTGGTGGGACAAAGAAGATGAGCAGATGATGAAAAGAGTTGCAGAATTAGAAGCAGATATGCGTCACAAAGCTGAAGAAGATGAGATGAAGAAGAAGCAAATTGAAATACTGAACGTGGAGGAATCTACCAGCTCGATTGAGGAAAAGCCAATCACTCAAGCCGAAACTCTGATAGAAAGCGGGGAAGCTGACCGTCACAAAGAAGAGGCATGCATTCCTTCGCAAATCCCCATGGCTCAGAAAAACAAAAACTTGCGCACAGAAAGGCAGATGCTTCCCTCGCCTATTCCTAAAAATATTAAAAATAAACGGAATAGGAATAAATGTACCAAGCGTTCGGTAAACAGTCACAAACGTGATAAATGTTTACACCGCAATGAAAGCGGATTAGCTGGCTTGGCAACCCAGCAATCTCAGGAGCTTCCTAAGACTTCCCAAAGGAGAAAAATCCAGGAGGAGGAGGACCTGAGGAAAACTATTAAAGAGATTGAAGGCGAGACCTTACCCGACTCTTTTATTCGAATTCAACTGAGACCGGAATTGATGTAAAACAGGATTCCAGTGTTTCTTTCTGTGGGGCCACACAAGATGAAATAATTATCAGTTTGAATTACTTATCTCAGGTGGGATATGGCATTGAAAATGACATCCCACAACATTCACTTCTATTGGATTTGGAACAAGAAAACCAGACCAGGGAGAGAATACCTCAATTGGACTTGGCACAAGAGAGCCCAGCCATGGAGGACAAACAAGACACGGAGGAGAATTCTTACGATGTCAGTATCTTGGAGTCTTTTGAAAAGGAAACTCAAGATACACAAAGCATTCATGTAGGTTATACCACGGACTCTGATTCAGGGACGATAAACATGTCTGCTAACAACAAAGAAGAAAATACTTCTTTGGACAGGATGAAGGTAATGCCTATCATCAACACAGCTGAAGCTAACAGGGGATCACAAATGATGGACTCTGCAGCGGAACAAAACCGGAGCGGTTGGTATACTCAACACTCAGGACCTTGTTTACCTTTCACTTCAACCAATGTTGGATGGGGAGAACAGCTGTTTATGTATACTTCTACAAGGAGTGATACAAATTCACAGTTCTTGGGGAACAACATGATTTCTCAAAGCTGGACAACTTCTACTAGCCTTATACTTTCAAACACAGATTCAAAATGGAACTCTGTTGAAGAGGAACGCACCTGGATAAATAATTATCGAAGGAAGAAAACTCTTAAATCAAGAGGTAGTAAACTGACATCCTACCAAGAAAGAGGCAAGTATGAGTTGAATGCACATCATAAAATTATGATGTTTAGCAAATTTCCTGCCAAAAGGAGGAGATTAAAGGATTTTATTATGATCTTTGGCCGACGGAGAAAAAGAAAATGGAGCAACATTACTGCGACCAATTCTTTTAAGAAAACACTGATGGCACTTCCTCTGCTTATAGGACAAGGGCCAGAAATTGAGTGGACAATAGCAGTCTCTCTGCGGCGCAGGAGAATCTTGTTATACATTTTGCAATTTCCCGGCTGGGAAAAAGTAAAACCTCCAGAGGACAGGACATTACCGAGCAATAGCCTGGAAATCCGACACAACACCAGGAGCAAAGATTTGCAAGATTTATCCTGGGAGAATGGACATGGGATATTTCTTTTGACTCATAGAACATCCCACTGCCACAAAGAATATTGGGAACCCAGACTGGGAGGCAGTTGGAGAACGGAGAGAACTTAGATACATTCTTGA
This sequence comes from Cepaea hortensis, assembly GCA_963921405.1. Classification (NCBI taxonomy): domain Eukaryota; kingdom Metazoa; phylum Mollusca; class Gastropoda; order Stylommatophora; family Helicidae; genus Cepaea; species Cepaea hortensis. The sequence goes on along the minus strand of OY992889.1, from coordinate 452,091 downwards.
ATGCTGCCGAGGCTCTGTTATAGGCTTCATTAATGAACCTACTTAAATTGGAGAGCTATGTGGCGGGACAGCCCGGCAGCATCATAATTACACAAGTTTTCAAGGAATTACAGAGCCCACAATATTTTTCTAAAATTCTCTAAAAGAATAAACGTTCCCCAGAAGAGGATAAAAACGTAAGAGAAAAATACAGAGTCACTTAGAGCCCGCACTATCATTTTTACTACATTGGTAGATCAAAGCAACGTCTGGTCTCTACATCTAAGAGATTTTCCCTTTGATGTTCTGATCAACCAGACATCGCGGAGCCAGTCAGTTGAGATTGACGTGTTAGTTTAGAATCAAGAGGGTCAGCCAGACCCGTCTGAAATAATACATGGCAGTGCTACTCAGGGGAAAACCCCGTGGGATCCACAGACGGCTATTTAATGCAGGCCTAACACCTATCTAAAAGTCCAGACTTTGTGGAGCCGGGACGTCTGTAATTGCCACCACAAAGGAGCAATTAGGACCAGATGCTTAACACCTCGCCGCAATACTACGGGGCAAAGTAGAAACCCATGGCTGACACATTCCGGCCAGCAACCGAGAAGGCTGGTGTTACCAGCCTATTGGAATGTAATGACGCAACTGCATTGCCGCCAAAGCAGGTTTCATTGTTTCAGGCGTGGGGGGCATCGGTCAATTTGATTGACAGATGAAACTACCCTTCACAGGAAAGGAGGAGGGGTGAAAAGAATTTGGCACTTAATCCATCTAGGTAAATCATCTTACATGGAAAAATAGGTGGAGCTAACAGGAACTTGGACATATTAATTAACCAACCTGGAAACTAGCCAGGAATTGACTAGAATAAAACTACATGCATGGCCAGCAAGACTTCAGACGCAAATTCACAATAGCATTCTTAGGATACCTACTGGAGAAATATTAACATTTCGTTCTGTTGGACTTCTGTACGAAGTCGTATGACAGGATTTCCTAGCTATAACCCAGGTAAGACCATTACTCTGATTAGTTGTCTGCTAGTCTGAAGGCTTGTGTAGTTTCGTGTTCTGCATATTCTCCCAAACTTTACACTGGTGGATTTTCTTTGTACTTAATGTTCCAGTTCTAGCTTTACGATTTCACTGAGAACTATTTTCTTCTTTCATTCACCACTTGGTTGTCTGATTTGTTGTATGTGATAATTTGGAGAAATCCATTATCCAAGCTACATGAGCGTGTGGCTTATGCATGTACAGGAGATACATTTAGATTCATCCTGTATGATGTTAAACATTGGGGAGACTGACTACTTAGGAGAAATTCCTGAGAGCTACCAGTCTCTTGATAGCGTCCAATTAACATTGATTATTTGGACCAACACTTTGAGTGCCTACCAAGATTATGGTGAAACCACTTGGTTTGAGGAATGGCACCAGTTCACCTTGTCTGCATGATGTCTGCATGAGGACAGACATGACTTAGGACATTCAATATCCCAGACAGATTCAGGGAAGGCATTTAATGTTCGACAGGACTGTGCGACCAGCCCTTCCGACAAGACAGTATGAATGAATCAGAAAGGGAAAGAGTAAGTGAGGTGAACTTATATGGGAAACACTCCATTACACAAATGTATATGAATATGTATGTTTTGAGCTATAGATGTTCTAAATAGTTTTATTAATATATACATATATATTTATTTATTTAGAACTGATATATGTTATGTAACATGCCATCATATATATATCATCATACCATCATATATTATGACTTGAATGTATGTTTATATGAATGTATAGACATATGTGTTTGAGATGTGTAGACGTAGATACTACCCATCTCCGTTCATTTCATTCCAGATCTCGTAGGAGCAATGGACAGTCAACAACCCATATCAGGAAGTGACTTAGCCTTGTGAGGGACCAATTTGGACTCCTTCAATCTGACAGTGAACTGCGTCTCACTGGGGGAAGCAGGACCTATGTGCTTCTGAGCTTTTCAGCCAGATGAGTTACGTATACCATAATATAATCATCATCATCATATGATCATCAATAGCAATAATAAACACAGTTGTTGTATTTTAAAACTCAATTTGTCCGTATAATTCTAAATGTTTATAAATGTTTGTGTAGCTTAATCAAGTACACACATTATTGTATCATTTAGTGGGGGTTCGCACATATTATCCAGAAGTGGGAATCTATGTCCGGGAGGTATCTTGCCTATGCAGTCATAAGTAACCAGATTACGTTGCATGTCTTAACTCCTCCTTTCTCACTTCTGGTGATACCAAGTACAGCCACATATATATATATATAGATATATTCTATCTTCAACGAGCCACTTCTTGGCTGTTTTCTTGAGTATCAGGGACAGTGTCTTAAATCAGCATAAAAGACATTAGTTCCACGTTTTCTCTCTGGGATCTGGGTGGTAACTAGTCCCTTCTGACAGAGTTAGGGGATCTTAAACTGCATCCAGAACTAAACACCGGTAGAAGAAAATGATTTTGGCTGAGTGGTTGCCCCTCTGGGATCTAACCCCAGCCAGATGGTGACAATTATCTCACACAGTTCTTGTTTCATTATCTCAAACAGTTCTTGTTATATTATCTCACACAGTTCATGTTATATTATCTCACACTGCTCTTTTTATATTATTTCTCACACAGTTCTTGTTTCATTATCTCACACAGTTCTTGTTATATTATCTCTCACACAGTTCTTGTTTCATTATCTTACACAGTTCTTGTTATATTATCTCTCACACAGTTCTTGTTTCATTATCTCACACAGTTCATGTTATATTATCTCTCAAAATTCTTGTTTCATTATCTCACACAGTTCGTGTTATATTATCTCACACTGCTCTTGTCATATTATCTCTCATAGTTCGTGTTATATTATCTCTCACACAGTTCTTGTTTCGTTATCTCACACAGTTCTTGTTATATTATCTCTCACACAGTTCTTGTTTCATTATCTCACACAGTTCTTGTTATATTATCTCTCACACAGTTCTTGTTTCATGATCTCACACAGTTCTTGTTATATTATCTCTCACAGTTCTTGTTTCATTATCTCACACAGTTCTTGTTATATTATCTCTCACACAGTTCTTGTTTCATTATCTCACACAGTTCATGTTATATTATCTCTCAAAATTCTTGTTTCATTATCTCACATAGTTCATGTTATATTATCTCTCACACAGTTCTTGTTTCATTATCTCACACAGTTCTTGTCATATTATATCTGAGGAGGGGATCCGAGCACTTATGGACTGAATGGTTCGATGTGCAATGAGGATGATCTGTCGACTAACTAACTAACTAACATTATCTCTCACAGTTCGTGTTTCATTATCTCACACAGTTCTTGTTATATAATCTCACACAGTTCTTGTTTCATTATCTCACACAGTTCTTGTCATATTATCTCTCACAGTTCTTGTTTCATTATCTCACACAGTTCTTGTTTCATTATATCTCACAGTTCTTGTTTAATTATCTCACACAGTTCTTGTTTCATTATCTCACACAGTTCTTCTTATATTATCTCACACACACACAGTTCTTCTTATATTATCTCACACAGTTCTTCTTATATTATCTTACAATTTGGTTGTTATATTATATCTCACAGTTCTTGTGTCATTATCTCACACAGTTCTTATTATAATATCTCGCACAGTTCTTGTTATATTATCTCTCACAGTTCTTGTTATATTATCTCACACAGTTCTTGTTATATTATCTCTCAAAGTTCTTGTTTTATTATCTCACACAGTTCTTGTTATATTATCTCTCACAGTTCTTGTTATATTATCTCTCACACAGTTCTTGTTATATTATCTCACACTGCTCTTGTCATATTATCTCTCACTGTTCTTGTTATATTTTATCTCATACAGTTCTTGTTATATTATATCTCACACAGTTATTGTTATATTATCTCTCACAGTTCTTGTTATATTAACTCACACAATTCTTGTTACATGATCTCACACAGTTCTTGTTATATTATCTCTCACACAGTTCTTCTTATATTATCTCTCACAGTTCTTGTTTCATTACTTCACACAGTTCTTGTTATATTATATCTCACAGTTCTTGTTATATTGTATCTCACACAGTTCTTGTTATATTATCTCTCACAGTTCTTGTTATATTAACTCACACAATTCTTGTTACATGATCTCACACAGTTCTTGTTATATTATCTCTCACACAGTTCTTCTTATATTATCTCTCACAGTTCTTGTTTAATTATCTCACACAGTTCTTGTTATATTATCTCTCACACAGTTCTTTTTTCATGATCTCACGCAGTTCTTGTTATATTATACCTCACAAGTTCTTCTTATATTATATCTCACACAGTTCAGGGTATATTATCTCACACAGTTCTTGTTTCATTATCTCACACTTTTCTTGTTATATTATATCTCACAGTTCTTGTAATATTATATGTCACACAGTTCTTGTTATATTATCTCACACAGTTCTTGTTTCATTATCTCATGCAGTTCTTGTTATATTATCTCACACAGTTCTTGTTACATTATCTCTCACAGTTCTTGGTATGTTATCTCACAAATTTCTTGTTATATTATATCTCACAGTTCTTGTTATATTATCTCTCACACAGTTCTTGTTATATTATCTCTCACAGTTCTTGTTATATTATATCTCACAGTTCTTGTTATATTATATCTCACAGTTCTTGTTATATTATCTCTCACAGTTCTTGTTTCATTATCTCACACAGTTCTTGTTATATTATATCTCACAGTTCTTGTTATATTATATCTCACAGTACTTGTTTCATTATCCTACACAGTTCTTGTTATATTATCTCTCACAGTTCTTGTTATATTATATCACACAGTTCTTGTTATATTATCTCTCACAGTTCTTGTTTCATTATCTCACACAGTTCTTGTTATATTATATCTCACATTCTTGTTATATTATATCACACAGTTCTTGTTATATTATCTCTCACAGTTCTTGTTTCATTGTATCACACAGTTCTTGTTTCATTGTATCACACATTTCTTGTTATATTATCTCACACAGTTCTTGTTATATTATCTCACGCTATTCTTGCTATATTATCTCTCACAGTTCTTGTTTAATTATCTCACACGTTTCTAGTTATGTTATCTCACACAGTTCATGTTATATTATCTCACACCGTTCTTGTTTCATTGTCTCACACATTTCTTGTTATATTATCTCTCACAGAGTTTCAGCTATATTAATACACACAGGTCTAAGACAAGCCAGACAGGAAGTCTGAAGTACACATATACAATTCTTATTTACACACGGGTCTAAGACAAGCCACATAGGAGGTCTGAAGTACACATAGACAGGTCTTATTTACAAACGCGTCTAAGACAAGCCACACTGGAAGTTTGAAGTACACATGGACCTGTCTTATTTACACACGGGTCTAAGACAAGCCAGACAGGAAGTCTGAAGTACACATAGAAGACAGGTCTTATTTACATACGGGTCTACGACAAGCCACACAGAAAGTCTGCATTACACACAGACAGGTCTTAGTTACACACGGATCTAAGACAAGCCAGACAGGAATTTTCACGTACACATAGACAAGATTTATTTACACACGGGTCTAAGACAAGCCACACAGAAAGTCTGCATTACACACAGACAGGACTTAGTTACACACGGGTCTAAGACAAGCCACACAGGAAGTCTGAAGTATACATAGACAGGTCTTTTTTACATACGGGTCTACGACAAGCCATACAGGAAGTCAGAAGTACACATAGACAAGTCTTATTTACATACACACGGGTCTAAGACAAGCCACATAGGAAGTCTGAAGTACACATAGACAAGTCTTATTTACACACGGGTCTAAGACAAGCCACACTGGAAGTCTGAAGTACACATGGACCTGACTTATTTACACACGGGTCTAAGACAAGCCAGACAGGAAGTCTGAAGACACATAGACAGGTTTTATTTACACACGGGTCTGTGACAAGCCACACAGGAAGTATGAAGTACACTTGGACAGGTCTTATTTACACACGGGTCTAATTCTAGCCAGACAGGAATTTTCACGTACACGAAGACAAGATTTATGTACACACGGGTCTACGACAAGCCAGACAGGAAGTCTGAAGTACACATAGACAAGTCTTATTTACACACACACGGGTCTAAGACAAGCCACACAGGAAATCTGAAGTACACATAGACAAGTATTGTTTACACACGGGTCTAAGACAAGCCACACTGGAAGTCTGAAGTACACATGGACCTGACTTATTTACACACGGGTCTAAGACAAGCCAGACAGAAAGTCTGAAGACACATAGACAGGTTTTATTAACACACGGGTCTGTGACAAGCCACACAGGAAGTATGAAGTACACTTGGACAGGTCTTATTTACACACGGGTCTAATTCTCGCCAGACAGGAATTTTCACGTACACGTAGACAAGATTTATGTACACACGGGTCTAAGACAAGCCACACAGGAAGTCTGAAGTACACATAGACATGTCTTATTTACATACGGGTCTAAGACAAGCCACACAGGAATTCTGAAGTACACATAGACATGTCTTATTTACATACGTGTCTAAGACAATCCAGACAGGAATTCTGAAGTACACATAGACAGCTCTTATTTACACACGGGTCTAATACAAGCCACACAAGAAGTCTGAAGTACACATAGACAGGTCTTATTTACACACGGGTCTAAGAAAAGCCACACAGGAAGTCTGAAGTACACATAGACAGGTCTTATTTACACACGGGTCTAAGACAAACCACACAGGAAGTCTGAAGTACACATAGACAGGTCTTATTTACACACGGGTCTAAGACAAGCCAGACTGGAAGGTTGAAGTACACATAGACAGGTCTTATTTACACACGCGTCTAAGACAAGCCACATAGGAAGTCTTGAGTACACACAGACAGATCTGGACATGAATTATTGTGTCTGTATGTCGGTTGGTTGGAAGGGGGAAAAGGGGGGGGGGGCGGAGGGGTTAATCGCTGAGAAAACCGTGCGAGTGCAAGGCTCAGCAGTGAGGATGTGTCCTTCGTCGATATCTTAACACAGAAGTTGTGTTGGTGGTGAGTCAGTCATGTTGTTAGCCTGACACACTGCTCTACATATATCCCTACTGTCCCAGTCTGGTGTTATAATGTTCCTTTAAGTTACCTGTAAGTCCCCTCAGTGACCCTAACGGTTCCCTGTTTATCCCCCCAATGAACCTGACAATTCCCTATTATATCACCCTGTTGTATCCCCAGTGACCCTGGCAGTTCCCTGTTGTATCCCCAGTGACCCTGGCAGTTCCCTGTTGCATCCCCAGTGACCATGTCAGTTCCCTGTTGTATCCCCAGTGACCCTGACCATCGTCAACGCTTACAGCTCGCGGCTGGCAGCCCGCCTGTCTGTGGTCACCATGTTTGGCAAGATCGCCGCATTGGTCGTCATCATCATCGGTGGCCTGGTAGTCATCGCACAAGGTGAGACCACTACATTCATCATCATCATCATCATCATCATCATCATCATCATCATCATCATCATCATCATCATCATCATCATCATCATCATCATCATCATCATCATCGCACAAGGTGAGACCACAACTTTCGTCATCGTCATCATCCATCATCATCATCCATCATCATCATCCATCATCATCATCATCATCATCATCATCATCATCATCATCATCATCATCATCATCATCATCATCATCATCCATCATCATCATCATTCATCAGCATCATCATCATCATCATCCATCATCATCATCATCCATCATCATCATCCATCATCATCATCCTCATCCTCATCATCATTATCATCATCATCATCATCATCATCATCATCATCATCATCATCATCATCATCATCATCATCATCATCATCATCATAATCATCATTATCATCATCATCATCATCATCATCATCATCATCCATCATCATCATCCATCATCATCATCAATCATCATCATCCTCATCATCATCATCATCATCATCATCATCATCATCATCATCATCATCATCATCATCATCATCATCATCATCGCACAATGTGAGACCACAACTTTCGTCATCGTCATCATCCATCATCATCATCATCCATCATCATCATCATCATCATCATCATCCATCATCATCATCATCAATCAGCATCATCATCATCATCCATCATCATCATCATCCATCATCATCATCCTTCATCATCATCCTCATCATCATCATCATCATCATCATCACCCATCATCATCATCCATCATCATCATGCATCATCATCATCCTCATCATCATCATCATCATCATCACACAAGGTGAGATCACTAAATTCATCATCGTTATCGGCGATGACGTGGTGATCACCCTACCCCTGATCATAGACAAAGAGGACATAAACAAATTATTGCCAGATTTCTTACGTGGCATCTGATTGGCTGCATACTGTAGAGTTGTGTATCGCATGAAGTGACGACATAAGTGATACTGTGGCTGAAATACTCAGTCAATTGTCGCTGATATTGTTCAAATGTGTGATTGAATACTTGTGTGATTGTATGATTGTGATTGTATAATTGTGTGATTGTATAATTGTGTGATTGTATAATTGTGTGATTGTATAATTGTATGATTGTATAATTGTGTGTTTATATAATTGTGTATAGTTGTGTGATTATAGATGTGTAATTGTGTGCTTGGATAATTGCCTGTAATTGTGTGATTTTATAAGTATGTGATTGTGTAATTGTGTGATTTTATAATTGTGTGATTGTGTAATTGTACTTCATTCTGTAAATAAACAGGCACGACCTCGGAACTTGGATCGGCATTTTCCGGTACATCACGTGACCCGTCATCGCTTGCCCTAGCCATGTACGGCGCCAGCTTCTCTTACGGGGGAGGGTAAGTGGGGCATCAGACGGGTGGCCTGGGGTGGGGGGAGGGTAAGTGGGGCGTCAGACGGGTGGCCTGGGGTGGGGGGAGGGTAAGTGGGGCATCAGACGGGTGGCCTGGGGTGGGGGAGGGTAAGTGGGGCGTCAGACGGGTGGCGGGGTTGGGGGAGGGTAAGTGGGGCGTCAGACGGGTGGCGGGGTTGGGGGAGGGTAAGTGGGGCATCAGACGGGTGGCGGGGTTGGGGGAGGGTAAGTGGGGCATCAGACGGGTGGCGGGGTTGGGGGGAGGGTAAGTGGGGCATCAGACGGGTGGCGGACTTGGGGGAGGGTAAGTGGGGCATCAGACAGGTGGCGGGGTTGGGGGAGGGTAAGTGGGGCATCAGACGGGTGGCGGGGTTGGGGGAGGGTAAGTGGGGCATCAGACGGGTGGCGGGATTGGGGGGAGGGTAAGTGGGGCATCAGACGGGTGGCGGGGTTGGGGGGAGGGTAAGTGGGGCATCAGACGGGTGGCGGGGTTGGGGGGAGGGTAAGTGGGGCATCAGACGGGTGGCGGGGTTGGGGGGAGGGTAAGTGGGGCATCAGACGGGTGGCGGGGTTGGGGGAGGGTAAGTGGGGCATCAGACGGGTGGCGGGGTTGGGGGAGGGTAAGTGGGGCGTCAGACGGGTGGCGGGGTGGGGGGGGGGGGTAAGTGGGGCATCAGACGGGTGGCGGGGTTGGGGGAGGGTAAGTGGGGCATCAGACGTGTGGCGGGGTGGGGGGGGGGGGTAAGTGGGGCGTCAGACGGGTGGCGGGGTTGGGGGAGGGTAAGTGGGGCGTCAGACGGGTGGCGGGGTGGGGGGATAAGTTTGGCATCAGACTGGTGGCGGGGTTGGGGGAGGGTAAGTGGGGCGTCAGACGGGTGGCGGGGTGGGGGAATAAGTTTGGCATCAGACTGGTGGCGGGGCGGGGGGGGGGAGGAATTGGGTATCAGACGGGTGGCGGTGTGGGGGGGGGGTAAGTGGGGCATCAGAGGGTGGCGGGGTCGGGGGAGGAGTTGGGTATCAGACGGGTGGCGGGGTTGGGGGAGTAAGTGGGGCATTAGACGGGTGGCGGGGTTGGGGGTGTAAGTGGGGCATCAGACGGGTGGCGGGGTTGGGGGAGGGTAAGTGGGGCATCAGATGGGTGGCGGGGTTGGGGGGAGGGTAAGTGGGGCATCAGACGTGTGGCGGGGTTGGGGGGAGGGCAAGTGGGGCATCAGACGGGTGGCGGGGTTGGGGGGAGGGTAAGTGGGGCATCAGACGGGTGGCGGGGTTGGGGGAGGGTAAGTGGGGCATCAGACGGGTGACGAGGTTGGGGGAGGGTAAGTGGGGCATCAGACGGGTGGCGGGGTTGTGGGAGGGTAAGTGGGGCGTCAGATGGGTGGCGGGGTGGGGGGGGGGGTAAGTGGGGCATCAGACGGGTGGCGGGGTTGGGGGAGGGTAAGTGGGGCATCAGACGGGTGGCGGGGTGGGGGGGGGGTAAGTGGGGCGTCAGACGGGTGGCGGGGTTGGGGGAGGGTAAGTGGGGCGTCAGACGGGTGGCGGGGTGGGGGGATAAGTTTGGCATCAGACTGGTGGCGGGGTTGGGGGAGGGTAAGTGGGGCGTCAGACGGGTGGCGGGGTGGGGGAGTAAGTTTGGCATCAGACTGGTGGCGGGGCGGGGGGGAGGCATTGGGTATCAGACGGGTGGCGGTGTGGGGGGGGGGGTAAGTGGGGCATCAGAGGGTGGCGGGGTCGGGGAAGGAGTTGGGTATCAGACGGGTGGCGGGGTTGGGGGAGTAAGTGGGGCATTAGACGGGTGGCGGAGTTGGGGGAGTAAGTGGGGCATCAGACGGGTGTCGGGGTGGGGGGGGGGGGGGGGGGGTGGGCGTCAGAAGGGTGACTTTGTAGGTGTGGTAAGGTGGGCATCAGACGGATGGCGAGTTGGGGAAGTCGGGGGGGGGGGGTAAGTGGGGCATCAGACGGATGCTCGAGTGGGTGAGGGGAATGTAAGTGGCGCATCAGACGGGTGATTGGTTGAGGGAGGGTAAGTAGGGCATCAGACGGATGGCGGGGTTGGGGGAAGGTAAGTTGCGCATCAGACGGGTGGCGGGGTTGTGGGAGGGTAAGTTGGGCATCATAAGGGTGGCGGGATTGGGGGAGGGTAAGTGGGGCATCAGACGGGTGGCGGGGTTGGGGGAGGGTAAGTTGGACATTAGAGGGGTGACGGGGTGGGGGCGGGTAAGTTTAGCATTAGACGGGTACGGGTTGGGGGAGGGTAAGTGAGGCATCAGAAGTGTGGCGGGGTAAGGGAGGGTAATTGGTGCCTCATACGGGTGGCGGGGTGTAGGGGGGGGGGGGGGTAAGTGGGAGCACAGACAGGTGGTGGGGTGGGGGAAGGGGTAAGTAGGGCATCAATCAGTTTAGTTATTGTTGTCTGTGTGCCGTGACAGTGGCGATGTGTATGTTACACACCTGACAGATCAGTTTAGTTATTGTTGTTTGTGTGCCGTGACAGTGGCGATGTGTATGTTACACACCTGACAGATCAGTTTAGTTATTGTTGTTGTTTGTGTGCCGTGACAGTGGCATGTGTATTTTGCAGACCTAGCTGATCTTCTCTTGTTGTCGACAGGGAGAATCTCAACCTGGTGGTCGAGGAGATCAAGAACCCCACAAAGTGAGTGTGTCCTGAAGCAGTCGGCTGTCTCCCTGTGAAAAGCAGATGACTTCTAGCACCAGAACTGTATCCTGTCCGTCTCCTCCTTCTATCCGTCCTTCCTTCCGTTCGTCTCCTCCTTCTATCCGTCTCTTCCCCCTGTCCGTCTCTTCCCTCCGTCCGCCGCCTCCCTCTTTCCGTCTCCTCCCTCTGTCCGTCTTCTCCCACTGGCCACATTATGTTTACTGCTACACCAATATAGTGCAAATGATGTTGACTGTGAAAATACAAAGTTCGTCCCCACAGCAATAATACAGTAGGTTCCCAGTCTTCTGTACTAGCTTGAGCAACTATACAACACTTACGACTTATAACAATTCCTCTCTTAGATACAGGTCAACAGATGCTGTCTGGGGTATCCCAGAGACAGATCAACAAAGTGACTTGTTCTCGGTTCACAAGTGAACTGTAAGGGGTGGCCTCACCTGGCAAGTGTGTGCCGAATCTCTGGCACACCCCACTGCTAAATACGAGCATAATCTGGGTGTCCAGTCCCTGCTGTTCCTCCTGAACATCCATTGTTGTCTGAGTGTGAGTGTTGTGAGTGTGAGTGTTGTCAGTGCCTGTGGTAGTGTCACTGCTTTCTTGCGAAGGGGATCAACATCCATGCTGTAAATGTGACATCCACTGAAGTTGTCAGTGTGATATCCACTGAATTTGTAAATGTCACATCCACTGAATGTGTAAATGTCACATTCACTGAAGTTGTAAATGTAACATCCACTGAAGTTGTAAATGTGAATATGACAGATGTTGTAAATGTGAATGTGACAGATGTTGTGAATGTGACAGATATTGTGAATGTGACAGATGTTGTAAATGTAAATGTGACAGTTGTTGTAAATGTGAACGTAAAAGATGTACATATGATGTCCCCTGATGTTGTTTTTGTGAATGTGACAGATGTTGTGAATGTGACAGATGTTGTAAATGTGAATGTGACAGATGTTGTAAATGTGAATGTGACAGATGTTGTAAATGTGAATATGACAGATGTTGTAAATGTGAAAGTGACAAATGTTGTGAATGTGACAAATGTTGTGAATGTGACAGTTGTTATGAATGTGACAAATATTGTGAATGTGACAAATGTTGTGAATGTGGCAGATGTTGTGAATGTGACAGATGTTGTAAATGTGACAGATGCTGTAAATGTGAATGTGATAGATGTTGTAAATGTGAATGTGACAGATGTTGTAAATGTGAATGTGACAGATGTTGTGAATGTGACAGATGTTGTAAATATGAATGTGACAGATGTTGTGAATGTGACAAATGTTTTGAATGCAACAAATGTTGTGAGTGTGACAAATGTTGTGTATGTGACAGCTGCTGTGAATGTGACAGATGCTGTGAATGTGAATGTGACAGATGTTGTAAATGTGCATGTGACAGGTGTAAATGTGAATGTGACAGATGTTGTAAATGTGAATATGACAAATGTTGTGAACGCGACAGATGTTGTGAATGTGACAAATGTTGTGAATGTGGCAGATGCTGTAAATGTGAATGTGACAGATTCTGTAAATGTGAATGTGACAGATGCTGTAAATGTGAATGTGACAGATGTTGTAAATGTGACAGATATTGTAGATGTGAATGTGACAGGTGTTGTAAATGTGAATGTGACAGATGTTGTAAATGTGAATGTAACAGATGCTATAAATGTGAATGTGACAGAAGTTGTGAATGTGACAAATGTTGTGAATGTGACAGATGCTGTAAATGTGAATGCGACAAATGTTGTAAATGTGAATGTGACAGATCCTGTAAATTTGAATGTGACAGGTGTTGTAAATGTGAATGTGACATGTGTTTTAAATGTGAATGTGACAGATGTTGTAAATGTGACAAAAGGTGGGAATGTGATAGATGCTGTAAATGTGAATGCGGCAAATGTTGTAAATGTGAATGTGACAGAAGCTGTAAATGTGAATGTGACAGATTTTGTAAATGTGAATATGAAAGATGTTATAAATGTGAATGTGACAGATGTTGTGAATGTGACAAATGTTGTAAATGTGAATGTGATAGATGCTGTAAATGTGAATGTGACAGATGTTGTAAATGTGAATGTGACAGATGTTGTAAATGTGAATGTGACAGGTGTTATAAATGTGAATTTGACAGATGTTGTGAATGTGACAAATGTTGTAAATGTGAATGTGACAGATGCTGTAAATTTGAATGTGACAAATGTTGTAAATGTGAATGTGACAGATGTTGTAAATGTGAATGTAACATATGTTGTAAATGTGACAAATGTTGTAAATGTGAATGTAACAGATGTTGTAAATGTGAATGTGACAGATGTTTTGAATGTGACAAATGTTGTAAATGTGAATGTGACAGATGTTGTAAATGTGAATGTGACAGAAGTTGGAAATTCGAATGTGACAAATGATGTAAATTTGAATGCGACAGATGTTGTGAATGTGACAAATGATGTGAATGTGACAAATGTGAATGTGACAGATGCTGTAAATGTGAATGCGACAAATGTTGCGAATGTGACAGATGTTATGAATGTGACAAATGTTGTGAAATTGACAAATGTTGTGAATGTGACAAATGATGTGAATGTGACAAATGTTGTGAATGTGTCAGATGTTGTGAATGTGACAGATGTTGTGAATGTGAAAGATGTTGTAAATGTGAATGTGACAGATGCTGTAAATGTGAATGCGACAAATGTTGTGAATGTGACAAATGTTGTGAATGTGACAGATGTTGTAAATGTGAATGTGACAAATGTCGTGAATGTGACAGATGCTGTAAATGTTAATGTGACAGATGTTGTGAATATGACAGATGCTGTAAATGTGAATGTGACAGATGTTGTAATTGTGAATGTGACAGATGGTTTAAATGTGAATGTGACAGTTGTTGTGAATGTGACAGATGTTGTAAATATGAATGTGACAGATGATGTAAATGTGAATGTGACAGATGTTGCAAATGCGAATGTGACAGATCTTGTGAATGTGACAGATGTTGTAAATGTGAATGTGACAGATGTTGTAAATGTGAATGTGATAAATGTTGTAAATGTGAATGTGACAGATGTTGTCAATGTGACAGATGTTGTAAATATGAATGTGACAGATGTTGTAAATGTGATGTCCACTGATATTGACCTCATTTCCACCAACAGGACCCTACCCCTGGCGGCCATTCTGGGCATGCTACTGGTCATCGTGGTCTACGTGCTGACCAACGTGGCCTACCTAGCAGTGATGACCCGGGCCGAGCTGCTGGACAGTCAGGCCGTGGCTGTGGTGAGTCCTCTCTGACCTGGTCGGTGGCTGTGGTGAGTCCTCTCTGGCCTGGTCAGTGGCTGTGGTGAGTCCTCTCTGACCTGGTCAGTGGCTGTGGTGAGTCCTCTCTGACCTGGTCAGTGGCTGTGGTGAGTCCTCTCTGACCTGGTCAGTGGCTGTGATGAGTCCTCTCTGACCTGGTCAGTGGCTGTGGTGAGTCCTCTCTGACCTGGTCAGTGGCTGTGGTGAGTCCTCTCTGACCTGGTCAGTGGCTGTGGTGAGTCGTCTCTGACCTGGTCAGTGGCTGTGGTGAGTCGTCTCTGACCTGGTCAGTGGCTGTGGTGAGTCCTCTCTGACCTGGTCAGTGGCTGTGGTGAGTCCTCTCTGACCTGGTCAGTGGCTGTGGTGAGTGGTCTCTGACCTGGTCAGTGGCTGTGGTGAGTGGTCTCTGACCTGGTCAGTGGCTGTGGTGAGTCCTCTCTGACCTGGTCAGTGGCTGTGGTGAGTCGTCTCTGACCTGGTCAGTGGCTGTGGTGAGTCCTCTCTGACCTGGTCAGTGGCTGTGGTGAGTCGTCTCTGACCTGGTCAGTGGCTGTGGTGAGTCCTCTCTGACCTGGTCAGTGGCTGTGGTGAGTGGTCTCTGACCTGGTCAGTGGCTGTGGTGAGTACTCTCTGACCTGGTCAGTAGCTGTGGTGAGTCGTCTCTGAGCTGGTCAGTGGCAGTGGTGAGTCCTCTCTGACCTGGTCAGCGGCTGTGGTGAGTCGTCTCTGACCTGGTCAGTGGCTGTGGTGAGTCGTCTCTGACCTGGTCAGTGGCTGTGGTGAGTCGTCTCTGACCTGGTCAGTGGCTGTGGTGAGTCCTCTCTGACCTGGTCAGTGATTGTGGTGAGTCGTCTCTGACCTTGTCAGTGGCTGTGGTGAGTCGTCTCTGACCTGGTCAGTGGCTGTGGTGAGACGTCTCTGACCTGGTCAGTGGCTGTGGTGAGTCGTCTCTGACCTGGTCAGTGGCTTTGGTGAGTCCTCTCTGACCTGGTCAGTGGCTGTGGTGAGTCGTCTCTGACCTGGTCAGTGGCTGTGGTGAGTCCTCTCTGACCTGGTCAGTGGCTGTGGTGAGTCGTCTCTGACCTGGTCAGTGGCTGTGGTGAGTCCTCTCTGACCTGGTCAGTGGCTGTGGTGAGTCCTCTCTGACCTGGTCAGTGGCTGTGGTGAGTCGTCTCTGACCTGGTCAGTGGTTGTGGTGAGTCCTCTCTGACCTGGTCAGTGGCTGTGGTGAGTCGTCTCTGACCTGGTCAGTGGCTGTGGTGAGTCGTCTCTGACCTGGTCAGTGGCTGTGGTGAGTCGTCTCTGACCTGGTCAGTGGCTGTGGTGAGTCGTCTCTGACCTGGTCAGTGGCTGTGGTGAGTCGTCTCTGACCTGGTCAGTGGCTGTGGTGAGTCGTCTCTGACCTGGTCAGTGGCTGTGGTGAGCCGTCTCTGACCTGGTCAGTGGCTGTGGTGAATCGTCTCTGACCTGGTCAGATGTGACATTAACTCAATGTGTGGACGCTCTGGCACAACTTCAGTCTTGTCTGTTTGTACTGGAACTCTTTCCTTCAGCGATGAGAGCTGGGAGTTGGGCGGTGGATGTGGCACGAGAACAAGAACTGGTAGCAGCCAGCATTGTATAACACGGAGAACAACCCAGACGATTACAAATAGATCACAAACATTCGCTAATAAATCTTGAATAAAATGGTACGATAAAATCACCAATGTAGAGCTGATAAAGAGAACTAGACAAATACCAGTGTGGAACTCATGGAGAGAACTAGACAAATACCAGTGTGGAGTTGATGAAGAGGACTAGACAAATACCAGTGAACCAAAAGATGAAGAAAGGACGTCAACGTTGGATATGCAACCCACACCGACTTCAGAGGTACTTGTAATTTAGATCCCAAAGTCGAAGACGACAAGTCAACATTTTAGTCCAACTGTCCGGTGTAAGGGTTGAACCGCTTACCTCGGCATAAACACAACCGATGTTTAAGAACATGCGTTCTTACCCATTCGGCCATGCAGACCTGCGTTTGAGATATTGGCACGGTTGTCCATGGGACATAATTTACATTGCGTGGTAATTTATGCATGTCCCATCCCATCCCGTCCCATAGGACTTTCCCATGGGAATAACATTCCCATGGGCAAGCCTGGCAGGCTTGTCCATGGGACACGTTTTTCTGTCCCATTCAATGGTAATTTGTGCCTGTCCCATCCCGTCCCATCCCATCCCTACACTATTCAGAAATTCCCCCCTTTTTCCCCATAGGATTCCCATGGTCAAGCCTGGATATTGGTTGGG
Source organism: Cepaea hortensis (assembly GCA_963921405.1). Classification (NCBI taxonomy): domain Eukaryota; kingdom Metazoa; phylum Mollusca; class Gastropoda; order Stylommatophora; family Helicidae; genus Cepaea; species Cepaea hortensis. Next base: position 434,842 of record OY992889.1, on the reverse strand, counting down.
GGAGTGGAGAGAGTTGGTTGGGGGATTAGATTGAGTCGGTTGGTGCCCTAAATCCCATTAGGGGTTAGAGGGCAACAGAAGAAGAAGAGCACTATGTGCTCTGCGCTGTGTGCTGAGAATGGATCTGTCTCTGAATGTGTGTGTGTGCGTGCGTGCGTGCGTGCGTGCGTGCGTGCGTGCGTGTGTGTGTGTGCGTGTGTGTGTGTGTGTGTGTGTGTGTGTGTTCACATAGATAGTTTTTGTGTTGAACCATGATGAGGCACATCATTTCATATTAGTTGCAATTATGTGCATAAGATTAAGTGCACCCATGATTATGAGAGAATGATTTAATTACCGTTACATTGCACATGTGGTTAAGATTGTATTATTTTACTGTTGTTACACTGCACCTATGGTTCCCATTGATGTAATGTTACATGGCACATATGCTTTCCATTGATGTAATGTTACACTGCACGTATGGTTTACAATGACTTCTTTCACTATTGTTACACTGTGCAAGAAGTGGTACAGCTGTCTCTAGACACTCACCTGCCAGCCCTGGTACACCTGTCTCTAGACACTCACCTGTCAGCCCTGGTACAGCTGTCTCTAAACACTCACCTGCCAGCCGTGGTATAGCTGTCTCTAAACACTCACCTGCCAGCCCTGGTATAGCTGTCTCTAAACACTCACCTGCCAGCCGTGGTATAGCTGTCTCTAAACACTCACCTGCCAGCCCTGGTATAGCTGTCTCTAAACACTCACCTGCCAGCCCTGGTACAGCTGTCTCTAAACACTCACCTGTCAGCCCTGGTACAGCTGTCTCTAAACACTCACTTGTCAGCTCTGGTACAGCTGTCTCTAAACACCCACCTGCCAGCCCTGGTACAGCTGTCTCTAAACACTCACCTGTCAACCCTGGTACAGCTGTCTCTAAACACTCACCTGTCAGCTCTGGTACAGCTGTCTCTAAACACTCACCTGTCAGCCCTGGTACAGCTGTCTCTAAACACTCACCTGCCAGCCCTAGTACAGCTGTCTCTAAACACTCACCTGTCAGCCCTGGTACAGCTGTCTCTAAACACTCACTTGTCAGCCCTGGCACAGCTGTCTCTGAACACTCACCTGTCAGCCCTGGTACAGCTGTCTCTAAACACTCACCTGCCTGCCATTACCAAACAACACCATGATTCTGATCATCATCATCATCATCATCATCATCATCATCATCTTCATCATCCTCATCATCATCACCATCATCATCATCATCATCATCATCCTCCTCCTCATCATCATCATCATCATCATCAACAACAACAACAAATGCTGATCAGTGAATAGTAACATAGTCTACGTTACTGTAATCACCAACCTTATCAACAATTACGCCATCAAAAAAGCTATATCAACGAACACGCAAATAAGTACATCCTCAACATTAATATCACCATTTACAGTCAATGTATCTTCAAAAGGAAAGGAAATTTAACACACATTTTCTTCTCTACTGCAGTTGTTTGCCGACCGAGTGCTAGGGGCAGCCGCTGCACTGATTCCCGTTGCAGTGCTGGTGTCCACGTTAGGTACAGCCAGCAACTCCATCTTCAGCAGAAGCAGGTTTGTTGCTGCATCACCCCTGTTCTCTCACCGATTCAATGCTGACTTCCCCTGTCCTCTCCCAGAGTCAGTAATGACACCCCCCCCTTCTCAGTCCTCTCTCCGAGTCAGTGCTGACTCCCCCAGTCCTCTCTCCATGTCAGTGCTGACTCCCCCAGTCCTCTCTCCGTGTCAGCGCTGACTCTCCCAGTCCTCTCTCTGTGTATGCGCTGACTCCCCCAGTCCTCTCTCCGAGTCAGTGCTGACTGCTCCTGTCCTCTCTCTGAGTCAGTGCTGACTGCTCCTGTCCTCTCCAGAGTCAGTGCTGACCCCCCCCCCCCCCCCAGTCCTCTACCTGAGTCAGCGCTGACCCCCCCCCCTGTCCTCACTCCGCTTCAGTGCAGACCCTGCCAGTCTCCTCCCGTCCTTTTTCTGAGTCAGTGCTGACTGCCCTTTCTTCTTTCTCAACTTCTGTACTAACTCCGCTAGCACCTCCTCCAGTCCTCTCCCTGAGTTCACCATTGCGGACCCCACAAGTCCTCTCCTAGAGCCAGTGGTGACTCCACCAGTCCTCTCCCAGAGTCATTGCTGACTCCACCAGTCCTCTCCCAGAGTCATTGCTGACTCCAGCAGATGACTCTCAGTCTGTGAACAGTGTCCGGTGTGACTCTACTCCTGATGGTGATTCCTCTCATAACTTCTACACTTCTTTAAATATGTTAATGTTTATATTATTATGTATTAATCACCACTTATCTCAGTCATGGTCTGTCCACTTAACTCACAGTCATGATATCTGTGAACCAAGGCTTGTGTATGTGATCTACGTCTGTCAGTGATCGCATGTTGATGTATGTGATCTCACTAAGTATGTCTGTGTACACAGGTTGATGTATGTGATCTCGCCAATTCTGTCTGTGAACACAGGCTGATGTTTGTGATCTCACTAAGTCTGTCTGTGAACACAGGCTGATGTTTGTGATCTCACTAAGTCTGTCTGTGAACACAGGCTGGTGTATGTGATCTCACTAAGTCTGTCTGTGAACACAGGTTGGTGAATGTGATCTCACTATGTCTGTGAACCCAGGCTGGTGTATGTGATCTCACTAAGTCTGTCTGTGTACCCAGGCTGGTGTATGTGATCTCACTAAGTCTGTCTGTGATCTCACTAAGTCTGTCTGTGATTTCACTAAGTCTGTCTGTGAACCCAGGCTGGTGTATGTGATCTCACTAAGTCTGTCTGTGCACCCAGGCTGGTGTATGTGATCTCACTAAGTCTGTCTGTGTACCCAGGCTGGTGTATGTGATCTCACTAAGTGTGTATGTGATCTCACTAAATCTCTCTGTGCACACAGGCTGGTGTATGTGTTCTCACTAATACTCTCTGTGCACACAGGCTGGTGTATGTGATCTCACTAAGTCTGTCTGTGTACCCAGGCTGGTGTATGTGATCTCACTAAGTGTGTATGTGATCTCACTAAATCTCTCTGTGCACACAGGCTGGTGTATGTGTTCTCACTAATACTCTCTGTGCACCCAGGCTGGTGTATGTGATCTCACTAAGTCTGTCTGTGTACCCAGGCTGGTGTATGTGATCTCACTAAGTGTGTATGTGATCTCACTAAATCTCTCTGTGCACACAGGCTGGTGTATGTGTTCTCACTAATACTCTCTGTGCACCCAGGCTGGTGTATGTGATCTCACTAAGTCTGTCTGTGTACCCAGGCTGGTGTATGTGATCTCACTAAGTCTGTCTGTGCACCCAGGCTGGTGTATGTGATCTCACTAAATCTCTCTGTGCACACAGGCTGGTGTATGTGTTCTCACTAATACTCTCTGTGCACACAGGCTGGTGTATGTGTTGTCACTAATACTCTCTGTGCACACAGGCTGGTGTATGTGATCTCACTAAGTGTGTCTGTGTACCCAGGCTGGTGTATGTGTTCTCACTAATACTCTCTGTGCACACAGGCTGGTGTATGTGTTGTCACTAATACTCTCTGTGCACACAGGCTGGTGTATGTGTTGTCACTAATACTCTCTGTGCACACAGGCTGGTGTATGTGCTCTCACTAATACTCTCTGTGCACACAGGCTGGTGTATGTGTTGTCACTAATACTCTATGTGCACACAGGCTGGTGTATGTGTTGTCACTAATACTCTCTGTGCACACAGGCTGGTGTATGTGCTCTCACTAATACTCTCTGTGCACACAGGCTGGTGTATGTGCTCTCACTAATACTCTCTGTGCACACAGGCTGGTGTATGTGTTGTCACTAATACTCTCTGTGCACACAGGCTGGTGTATGTGTTGTCACTAATACTCTCTGTGCACACAGGCTGGTGTATGTGCTCTCACTAATACTCTCTGTGCACACAGGCTGGTGTATGTGATCTCACTAAGTGTGTATGTGCTCTCACTAATACTCTCTGTGCACACAGGCTGGTGTATGTGATCTCACTAAGTGTGTATGTGCTCTCACTAATACTCTCTGTGCACACAGGCTGGTGTATGTGATCTCACTAAGTGTGTATGTGATCTCACTAAGTCTGTCTGTGTACCCAGGCTGGTGTATGTGTTCTCACTAAGTATGTCTGTGAACACAGGCTGGTGTATGTGATCTCACTAAGTCTGTCTGTGTACCCAGGCTGGTGTATGTGTTCTCACTAAGTTTGTCTGTGTATCCAGGTTGATGTATGTGATCTCACTAAGTTTGTCTGTGAACACAGGTTGATGTATGTGATCTCACTAAGTTTGTCTGTGAACACAGGTTGATGTATGTGATCTCACTAAGTTTGTCTGTGAACACAGGTTGATGTATGTGATCTCACTAAGTTTGTCTGTGAACACAAGTTGATGTATGTGATCTCACTAAGTTTGTCTGTGAACACAGGTTGATGTATGTGATCTCACTAAGTTTGTCTGTGAACACAGGTTGATGTATGTGATCTCACTAAGTTTGTCTGTGAACACAGGTTGATGTATGTGATCTCACTAAGTTTGTCTGTGAACACAGGCTGGTGTATGTGATCTCACTAAGTCTGTATGTGTTCTCACTAAGTCTGTCTGTGTTCTCACTAAGTCTGTCTGTGAACACAGGCTGGTGTATGCTGCCGCCAGAGACAGAAACTTGCCCGATGTGTTCAGTTATGTCCAGGTCAAGCAGTTGACCCCTTTAGCAGGCATGGCCTTGATGGTGAGTTTTATATAGGAGACTTTTATCTGCCATTTTATATAGGAGTCGCTTTTATGTTTTAGCATCGCTTTTATAGTGGTTTTGTACTCGCTTGTGGCATTGTGAGTGTCGAAATCGCATTTACTGAATGGTATCTTTTGCACGTTAAGTGACTTTGTTATAGTAAACAGAGAATGGGTTTTATAATCACAATCTTTCGGACGTGATGCTATCAGTGAAGTTTCTAGAAACGTTGTTGTGGAACGTAATGAGCACGGCAAGGCACGTAGAGCGCCCTGGTCATCCACTGCACCTGTATTCGTCTCCAGTTGTCTCGACTTGTCTTGCTACTGGACTCAGATGGACTCAGGCGAGAGAGTGAGGTCGACGAATTGCGCAACTCTTACTCACTTTAATCCAAGTCATCGCGCAAGTCATTCTTCATTCTTCATCTAGAAACACAATCTCTCCAGCGTGACACAAGGGCACACATATTGCCAACAATTCACGTCCAGAGAGTTTTCCAGAGATAGAAACTGTTCAATGATAGTGTTGTCATTCTGATCTTGGCTGTGGAGTTCCACTATAATCTTGTCTACTCGAAATGTCTATGAACCTAGGCGGGTATATATGAACTCACTTTGTCTGTCTGTCTGTGAACCTAGGCGGGTACATGTAAACTCACTAAGTCTGTCTGTGAACCAAGGCTGGTGTATGTGAACTCACTAAGTCTGTCTGTGAACCTAGGCGGGTATATGTGAACTCACTAAGTCTATCTGTCTGTGAACCCAGGCTGGTGTATGTGAACTCACTAAGTCTGTCTGTGAACCAAGGCTGGTGTATGTGAACTCACTAAGTCTGTCTGTGAACCTAGGCTGGTATATGTGAACTCACTAAGTCTGTCAGTCTGTGAACCCAAGCTGGTGTATGTGAACTCACTAAGTCTGTCTGTCTGTGAACCCAGGCTGGTGTATGTGAACTCACTAAGTCTGTCTGTGAACCCAGGTTGATGTATGTGATCTCACTAATTCTGTCCGTTATCCCAGGTTGATTTATGTGATCTCATTAAGTCTGTCCGTGAACCCAGGTTGAATTATGTGATCTCACTAAGTGTGTCTGTGAACCCAGGTTGATGTATGTGATCTCACTAAGTCTGTCTGTGAACACAGGCTGGTGTATGTGATCTCACACATTCATGTACTCACATATAGACAATGTGTACACACATACATGTATTCACATATGGACAATATTTATACACATTCATTTACTCACATGGACAATATTTACACACATCCATGTACTCACATATGGGCAATGTTTACACACATTATGTATCTCGTGACGGCAACCCCGATACTGCTACCCCACATTCCGAGTGTGTTGTGTGTGTGTGTGTGTGTGTGTGTGTGTGTGTGTGTGTGTGTTGACTGTCTACTTTCTGGGTGTGTAGGTAACGGCATCCCTGATACTGCTGGCCCCTGCTGACGTCACCACGCTCATGAACTATATCGGCTTCCTGGGCGCTTTCTTCCACGGTTGTGTCTACGCCTGCCTCATCATCTTTCGACTGCGGACAATGAAAGACACCCACAGACCAATCAAGGTAACAGCCACATCAGCTCTCATTGACTTCATGGATGCGTCATATATCCCGGCATCAGCGAATCATCTCACACGTGGAAATATAATCCTGTCTCTACACCTTTACGTCGCTGAAGTCACTCACCTGTGTCTGTAAATCTGTATGTCTGTATTTCTGTCTCTACCTCTCTGTCTACTCACTGAAATGTATGTCTGTCTACTCACTGACCCTTCTGTTCGTCTGTCTACTCAGTGGCCTTTCTAATTGTCTATTCAGTGACCTGTATGTCTATTCAGTGACATGTATGTCTACTCAGTGACCTGTCTGTCTACTCAGTGACCTGTCTGTCTGTCTACTCAGTGACCTTTATGTATCCAGTGACATGTATGTCTACTCAGCGACCTGCATGTCTACTCAGTGACCTGTCTGTCTGTCTGTCTACTCAGTGACCTTTGTGTGTATTCAGTGACATGTATGTCTACTCAGTGACCTGTATGTCTATTCAATGACATATATGTCTGCTCAATTACCTGTCTGTCTACTCAGTGACCTGTTTGTCTGTCTACTCCGTGACCTGTATGTCTACCCAGTGACCTGTATGTCTACCCAGTGACCTGTATTTCTACCCAGTGACCTGTATTTCTACTCAGTGACCTGTATTTCTACTCAGTGACCTGTCTGTCTACTCTGTGACCTGTCTGTCTACTCAGTGAGCTGTCTCTTAGTAACCTGTCTGTCTCTCAGTGACTTGTCTGTCTCTCAGTGACCTGTCTGTCTCTCAGTGACCTGTCTGTCTCTCAGTGACCCGTATTTCTACTCAGTGACCTGTCTGTCTACTCAGTGACCTGTCTCTCTACTCAGTGACCTGTATATCTACTCAGTGACCTGTCTGTCTGTTTATTCACTCATCTGTCTATACATATGCTAACACTCTAACCTATCCATGTGTCTACTCACTAACCTGTCTGTCTGTCTATTCATCGACCGATCTGTATGTCTGTTTCATGTCTGTTCATTGACCTGTTTGTATGACTTTCTGTCTGTTTACTCATTGGTCTGTCTGTCTATAAACTCACTTACTAGCATCTGGCGTGTTTGAAGTGTACAAGAAAAAAATTTATGCAGTAATGATTGGCAATATTAACCTCACTCTGTGACATCTGACCTTAATTCACACGATCATTCATCTAAGATCATACATGTACGATCATACATCTAAGTTCATACATTTACGATCATAGATCTATGATAAAACATCTACATTTATACATCAACGATCATTCATCTACGATCAAAATTCTACCATCATAAATCTAAGATCATACATCTAAGTTCATACATTTACGATCATAACCTATGATCATACATCTACAATCAATATCTTAAACGATACATCTACGATCATACATCACTGATCATGCATCTACGATCATACATCTACAATCATATACATCAATGATCGTACAAATAAGTTCGTACATTTACGATCATACATCGTACATGCCCCACTCATGATCCGACGTCTAAGTTCATACTATACGATCATACATCTACGATCATGCATCAACGTTCATACATCCACGATCATACATCAACGTTCATACATCTACGATCATACATCAGCGTTCATGCATCTACGATCATACATCAACGTTCATGCATCTACGATCATACATCAACGTTCATACATCCACGATCATACATCAACGTTCATACATCTACGATCATACATCAGCGTTCATGCATCTACGATCATACATCAACGTTCATACATCTACGATCATAATCTACGATAATACATCAACGATCATACTTCGAAGTTCATACATTTATTATCATATATCAACGATCATACATCTGCAATCACATATTAATGATCATTCATCTGCGATCATACATCAACGACTATACTTCAGATTTCACACATCTAGGATCATACATCTACGATCATACATCTAAGTTCATACATCTACGATCATACATCTACAATCAATATCGTAAACGATACATCTACGATCATACATCACTGATCATGCATCTACGATCATACATCTACGATCATACATCAATGATCGTACAAATAAGTTCGTACATTTACGGTCATACTTCGTACATGCCCCACTCATGATCCGGCGTCTAAGTTCATACTCTATGATCATACATCAACGTTCATACATCAACGATCATACATCTACGATCATACATCAACGTTCATACATCAACGTTCATACATCAACGATCATACATCTACGATCATACATCTTATGTGATACATTTACTATCATACATCAACGTTCATACATCAACGATCATACATCTACGATCATACATCAACGTTCATACATCAACGTTCATACATCAACGATCATACATCTACGATCATACATCTTATGTGATACATTTACTATCATACATCAACGTTCATACATCAACGATCATACATCTACGATCATACATCAACGTTCATACATCTACGATCATACATCAACGTTCATACATCTACGATCATACATCTACGATCATACATCTTATGTGATACATTTACTATCATATATCAACGATCATACATCTACGATCATCTAAGTTGATACATCTATATTCATACATCTACTTCTTCTTTGTCGACAGAGTGAGGATGCTTTTTTTTTTTTTTTTTGAGCTCTTACTTCTCGGATTTGTATTACTGCCAGCTGAATTAACCTAACATTGTTTTTTTTTTTAAATTTATATCATTGTGCTCGTTGTGATTCTGTGGATGTGTTTAAATAGTTCTGAGAATAATATAAGTGTTGATTTTTGCAAAAATGTGTATTAGATATAAATATCTAACAAATTTAGACCAATCAAGTGCATGACGCGTGTCAAAACCAACCAACCACAACACGGGACTTCAAATTTTTCCGCGGCGTGCCTGGAGCTACCATGCCATTCTTTAAGCCGAGTTTGATAATATTATGCAAAAATGTCATTGATAAGAGAGGGCTCTTTATTGTAGGTGACTGGTGTGAAAACAAGATCCGGTTTACGATCGGCAGTGAGTAAAACTTACACACTAAACAAAGAGAGGGCGGTCAAGACCAAGCTCGCAGGTTGAATGACCACATCGGCCGAGTCGTCCAACACACCAACTCTGGCCAATGTGTTACGGTATCCTTTAACAATACTCTCCATTATGAGGCATTCCGAACTTGCCTGCTCAACTATTACAGATTGAACTAATCGAACACAGACAATATAAGCGCGGGGCCCATGTGCAAGACCTGATAACGCCGCCAATGCTTATGATCCATTTATATCATATTAAAGGAAGTGTTGAAAACATACATTCTTGGCTAAAATTAGACTTTGTCGATCTGGAAAACTCAATACAGACATTCACGACATGCCCAACTGCCTCTCACATAACCTACTTCAAATCACATGCTCCACTACCTGTCACATACCCCACTCAATGTCACATACCCCACCCCATGTCACATACCCCACCCCATGTCACATACCCCACTCCATGTCACATACCCCACTGTATGTCACATACCCCACCCCATGTCACATACCCCACTCCATGTCACATACCCCACTCCATGTCACATACCCCACTGTATGTCACATACCCCACTGTATGTCACATACCCCACTCCATGTCACATACCCCCACTCCATGTCACATACCCCACTGTATGTCACATACCCCACCCCATGTCACATACCCCACTCCATGTCACATACCCCAATCCATGTCACATACCCCACTCTGTGTCACATACACCACTCCGTGTCACATACCCCCACTCCATGTCACATACCACACTCCATGTCACATACCACACTCTGTGTCACATACCCCACTCCGTGTCACATATCCCACTCCGTGTCACATGCCCCCACTCCATGTCACATACACCACTCCGTGTCACATACCCCCACTCCATGTCACATTCCCCCACTCCATGTCACATGCCCCCACTCCATGTCACATATCCCACTCCGTGTCACATACCCCACTCCGTGTCACATGCCCCCACTCCATGTCACATGCCCCACTCCGTGTCACATACCCCACTCCATGTCACATATCCCACTCCGTGTCACATGCCCCACTCCATGTCACATACCCCCACTCCATGTCACATACCCCCACTCCATGTCACATACCCCCACTCCATGTCACATACCCCACTCCGTGTCACATACCCCACTTCGTGTCACATACCCCAACTCCGTGTCACATATCCCACTCCATGTCTCAAACCCCACTCCGTGTCACATACCCCCACTCCGTGTCACATACCCCCACTCCGTGTCACATGCCCCACTCCATGTCACATATCCCACTCCGTGTCACATGCCCCACTCCGTTTCAATGTCCCAGTGCCTGTCACATGCTTCACTCTGTGTGATATGCCCCACTGCTTGTCAGATGCCCACTCTATGTCACATACACCACTCCCTGTCAAATGCCTACTCCATGTCACATACCCCAATCCATGTCACATACCACACTCTGTGTCATATACCCCACTCCGTGACACATACCCCACTTTGTGTCCCATGCTTCACTGCCTGTCACATACCGTATTGCCTATCACATACCCCACACATGCCCCACTGTCTGTCACACAGCCCACTGCCTGCCACATGCCCCACTGTCTGTTACATGCCCCACACATGCCTCACTCTGTGTCACATACCCCACTCCCTGTCAGAGGCCACCCTCTGTGCCACATGTCCCACTTTTTGTCACATGCCACACTCTCTGTTATAAGCCCCACTCTCTGTTATAAGCCCCACTGTCTGTTACATGCCCCACTGTCTGTCACATGTCCCACACATGCCTCACTCTGTGTCACATACCCCACTCTCTGTCAGAGGCCACCCTCTGTGCCACATGTCCCACTTTTTGTCACATGCCACACTCTCTGTTATATGCCCCACTCTCTGTTATATGCCCCACTCTCTGTTACATGCCCCACTCTCTGTCACATGTCCCCCCTCCCCCTCTCACTGTCAGATCCCCTCCCCTGTCATGGATCACCTTGTCTAATTCGGCAATATAAACATCTCTATATATTTATAACCAACATGACACCCCAGCCCCAACCCTCTTCCCCATACACACACAGAGATCCATGTTGATGAGATGTGTGACCGACACGACCCCTGTCTGCCCCACAGATCCATGTTGATGAGATTTATGACCTACACGACCCCTGTCTGCCCCACAGATCCATGTTGATGAGATTTATGACCTACACGACCCCTGTCTGCCCCACAGATCCATGTTGATGAGATTTATGACCTACACGACCCCTGTCTGCCCCACAGATCCATGTTGATGAAATTTATGACCTACACGACCCCTGTCTGCCCCACAGATCCATGTTGATGAGATTTATGACCTACACGACCCCTGTCTGCCCCAAAGATCCATGTTGATGAGATTTATGACCTACACGACCCCTGTCTGCCCCACAGATCCATGTTGATGAGATTTGTGACCGACACGACCCCTGTCTGCCCCACAGATCCCACTACTGATCCCCGTGCTGATGTTTCTACTGAGCTGCTACCTGTTCATCGCCCCGCTGGTCATCAGCCCCGAGCTGCGCTACGTCTATGTGGCTGCCGCAGTGGTCGGTGTGTCGACTGTCCTGTACATCCCGTTCGTTCACTTCCGGTTGTCGGTGCCTTATTACGGTGAGTATAAACACACACACACATACACACACACACACACTCACACACACACACACACACACACACACACACACACACCCACACTCACACACACTGTATTGATGACTTGATGACTGTAGAATACATATATAACACTGTATTGATGACTGTAGAATACATATATAACACTGTATTTATGACTGTAGAATACATATATAACACTGTTATAACTTTTGATATTGCTGGCCTGCAGGAGACTCGCCTCGCTGAGGAAGGGTCACTCAGGGAAAACAACTACACCTTTTTCTGGAAGGGTAAAGGGCAGGCAGAAAAAAGGCAACACGGTGTGGGCTTTGCAGTGAAGAATTCGCTACTGGGAATGATTGAAATTCCAGCAGGAGGAAATGAAAGACTATTATCCCTGCGCTTGGCAACCTCTTGTGGGTTTGCCACCATTATTACTGCATATGCACCGACACTCGATTCCTCTGATGATGTGAAGGATTTGTTCTATGAGGAGTTAGACTCTGTGATCAAGGCAGTTCCAAAATCCGACTACATTTATATGCTCGGTGATTTCAATGCTCGTGTGGGCAAGGACTCGAGTTCATGGCCAGTGTGCCTTGGAAAATACAACATCGGTCGCATGAATGAAAATGGGCAAAGGCTGCTGGAGCATTGCACCAGTAATGACCTATGTATTACAAACTCTTTTTTTAAAACAAAAGAGATGCATAAGGTCACATGGAAACATCCAAGATCCGGCCATTGGCACCAGCTGGACTTCATCATCACACGGAGACAACATCTGAACCATATATCATTGACTCGTAGTTACCACAGTGCTGACTGTGATACGGATCATTCTTTGGTTGTTGCAAGGGTTAGACTGAGACCAAAGAGAATCTACACAGCTAAACACAAATCTAGCCCCAGGATTAATATTATTAACACTCATGATCCTGAAAAGTGCTTTCAGTTTCAACAGCAACTTGAAGACGCTTTCACTGATACACCAGAAAATTGTACAGTAAATGATAAATGGAATAAACTTAAGGAAACTCTTTGTAAAACTGCCGTAAAGGTTTACGGCACTGTGGATCATAAGAGGCAGGACTGGTTTGCGGCCAACAGCGAGACTCTGCAGGCCTTGATTGATAAGAAGAAGAAAGCTCTCTTAAGAAACAAGGAAAGACCAACGCGTAACACTCTGAGTGAGCTAAGGCAAGCTAGGAAGGATGTGCAAAAGGCTGCCAGGCAGTGTGCAAATGATTATTGGATCAAGTTATGTGAGTCCATTCAAATCGCAAGTGATAAGGGAGACATAAGAAGCATGTATGAAGGAATAAAGAAAGCCTGTGGTCCAGTGATCAAAAGAAGTGCACCATTGAAAACCTTGACTGGAGAAGTCATCACTGATAAGAAACAGCAGATGGACAGATGGGTAGAGCACTATTTGGAGCTTTACTCAAGTGAAGCCAAACTAGCGGATAATGCCCTCAACGCCATAGAGGCTCTACCAACTCTTGACCACCTGGACACACTTCCCAACATAACAGAAGTTAAGTGTGCTATAAATGAACTTGCATCTGGCAAGGCTCCAGGTAAGGATGGGATTCCAATAGAGGTTATCAGGAGTGGGCAAGACACACTCACTATACAGATCCACCAGCTAATAGAGCTATGCTGGCGTGAAGGACAAGTCCCACAGGATTTCAAAGATTCAAGCATCATAACACTGTACAAGAACAAGGGCGATCGGAGCGACTGCAACAACTATAGGGGTATCTCACTTCTGTGTATTGTTGGAAAAGTATTTGCCAGAATTGTTCTGCGCAGACTTCAAGTCCTAGGAGATCAAGTCTACCCCGAATCACAGTGTGGCTTTCGACAGAACCGGTCTACCACTGATATGATATTCTCATTGCGACAAATGCAAGAAAAATGCCGTGAACAGAATCAACCACTGTTTATTGCCTTCATCGACCTCACAAAGGCATTTGATTTGGTCAGTCGTGAGGGTCTGTTCAAGGCACTAAAGAAGATTGGCTGCCCACCAACTCTTCTGTCCATTGTGGAATCGTTCCACACAGGCATGAAGGGTATAATCAAGTTTGATGGTGCAACTTCTGAAGAATTTGAAATCAAGAGTGGAGTTAAGCAAGGTTGTGTACTAGCTCCCACCCTCTTTGGAATATACTTTTCACTTCTACTGAAATATGCATTTCGTGATCAGGATGGTGGTATATACATTCACTCACGCTCAGATGGCGGCCTCTACAATGCTCAGAGATTGAAGGCTAAGACCAAAATTAGGAGGGTACTGATCAGAGAGTTGCTTTTTGCAGATGATGCTGCAGTTACGACCCACTCTGAGGAAGAATTGCAATGTCTATTATCTGCATTCTCCAATGCTTGTTCTGAATTTGGTTTAACAATTAGCAAAAAGAAGACACAGATTATGTCACAAGGTGCACATGGGGTAACATCAATCTTTATTGACGACGCCGAACTAGAGATAGTAGACCATTTTACATATCTAGGATCGGTGGTAAATAGCAAATTATCCCTAGATCAGGAAATCAACATCCGGATTGGTAAGGCAGCAACAACAATGAACAGGTTAAGAAAAAGAGTCTGGGAGAACAGGAAGCTTACTGCCAAAACAAAAGTCCTTGTCTATCAAGCCTGTGTCCTTAGTACTCTTCTCTATGGCAGTGAAACCTGGACAACTTACTCACACCAAGAGAACAATTTAAACAGCTTTCATATGCGGTGTCTGCGAAGAATTCTTGGTATTAAGTGGCAAGACAAAATCACAAATACTGAAGTATTGGAAAGATCAGGTTGTGTAACAGTTTATTCCATGCTCAGTCTTCGTAGACTTAGATGGATAGGACATCTTAGGCGGATGGATGATGGTAGAATACCAAAGGATATCTTTTTTGGTGAATTACAGATGGGTAAGAGATCTCAGGGTCGGCCTCTACTACGATACAAAGATGTGTGTAAGCGGGACATGATTGATACAGGCATTGATAATGCACATTGGGAGCAAGTCGCCGCTGAACGTGTTGCATGGAGGGCAAATATCAGAAATGGAATAAAGTCAAAGGAAAAAATTATTGCACAAAAGTCACACACCAAGCGTTTGAGACGTAAGATGGTGCATGATGGTGGAAATGACCACGTGTTCACATGCACCCACTGTGAACGGACATTTACAGCGCAAATTGGCCTTATCAGTCACACTCGCTATCGCCATAGTTAAAAGTTATTATGCATTTTTAAAGCACAAACTATCGTCTGTCAAAACGGCAAGGTGCCAATGTGTGATGTGATTTATGACTGTAGAATACATATATAACACTGTATTTATGACTGTAGAATACATATATAACCGTGTATTGATGACTGTAGAATACATATATAACCCTGTATTGATGACTGTAGAATATATATATAACCCTATATAGATCACTGTAGAATACATATATAACATTGTATTTATGACTGTAGAATACATATATAACCGTGTATTGATGACTGTAGAACACGTGTATATACATGTATTGATGAATATTCAATATATATATATATATATATATATATATATATATATATATATATATATATATATATATATATATATATATACATATATATATAATGATACGATGACTTGATGACTATAGAATACATATGTAACTCTGTATTGATGACTGTAGAATACATATATAACTCTGTATTGATGACTGTAAGATACATACATAACCCTGTATTGATGACTGTAGAATACATACATAACCCTGTATTGATGACTGTAGAATACATATATAACTCTGTATTGATGACTGTAGAATACATATATAACACTGTATTGATGACTATAGAATACATATATAACCCTGTATTGATGACTGTAGAATACATATATAACACTGTATTGATGACTATAGAATACATATATAACCCTGTATTGATGACTGTAGAATATATATATAACCCTGTATAGATGACTAGAATACATATATAACCCTTTATTGATGACTGTAGAATATATATATATAACCCTGTATAGATGACTGTAGAATACATATATAACCCTGTATTGATGACTGTAGAATATATATATAACCCTGTATAGATGACTGTAGAATACATATATAACCCTGTATTGATGACTGTAGAATACATATATAACCCTGTATTGATGACTGTAGAATACATATATAACCCTGTATTGATGACTGTAGAATATATATATATATAACCCTGTATTGATGACTGTAGAATACATATATAACCCTGTATTGATGACTATAGAATACATATATAACCCTGTATTGATGACTATAGAATACATAAATAACCCTGTATTGATGACTATAGAATACATATATAACCCTGTATTGATGATATATAACACTGTATTGATGACTATAGAATACATATATAACCCTGTATTGATGACTGTAGAATATATATATAACCCTGTATAGATGACTGTAGAATACATATATAACCCTTTATTGATGACTGTAGAATATATATATATAACCCTGTATAGATGACTGTAGAATACATATATAACCCTGTATTGATGACTGTAGAATACATATATACCCCTGTATTGATGACTGTAGAATACATATATAACCCTGTATTGATGACTGTAGAATATATATATATAACCCTGTATTGATGACTGTAGAATACATATATAACCCTGTATTGATGACTGTAGAATACATATATAACCCTGTATTGATGACTATAGAATACATAAATAACCCTGTATTGATGACTATAGAATACATATATAACCCTGTATTGATGATATATAACCCTGTATTGATGACTATAGAATACATATATAACCCTGTATTGATGACTGTAGAATATATATATATATATAACCCTGTATTGATGACTGTAGAATACATATATAACCCTGTATTGATGACCATAGAATACATATATAACCCTGTATTGATGACTGTAGAATATATATATAACCCTGTATTGATGACTATAGAATACATATATAACCCTGTATTGATGACTGTAGAATATATATATATAACCCTGTATTGATGACTATAGAATACATATATAACCCTGTATTGATGACTATAGAATACATATATAACCCTGTATTGATAACTATAGAATACATATATAACACTGTATTGATGACTGTATAATACATATATAACCCTGTATTGATGACTATAGAATACATATATAACCCTGTATTGATGACTGTAGAATACATACATAACCCTGTATTGATGACTATAGAATACATATATAACACTGTATTGATGACTGTAGAATACATATATAACCCTGTATTGATGACTATAGAATACATATATAACACTGTATTGATGACTGTAGAATACATACATAACCCTGTATTGATGACTATAGAATACATATATAACACTGTATTGATGACTGTAGAATACATATATAACCCTGTATTGATGACTATAGAATACATATATAACCCTGTATTGATGACTATAGAATACATATATAACCCTGTATTGATGACTGTAGAATACATATATAACCCTGTATTGATGACTATAGAATACATATATAACCCTGTATTGATGACTATAGAATACATACATAACCCTGTATTGATGACTGTAGAATATATATATAACCCTATATAGATGACTGTAGAATACATATATAACACTGTATTTATGACTGTAGAATACATATATAACCGTGTATTGATGACTGTAGAATACATGTATATACATGTATTGATGAATATTCAATATATATATATATATATATATATATATATATATATATATATATATATATATATATATATATATATATATATATATATATATATATATATATATATAATGATACGATGACTTGATGACTATAGAATACATATGTAACTCTGTATTGATGACTGTAGAATACATATATAACTCTGTATTGATGACTGTAGAATACATACATAACCCTGTATTGATGACTGTAGAATACATACATAACCCTGTATTGATGACTGTAGAATACATATATAACTCTGTATTGATGACTGTAGAATACATATATAACACTGTATTGATGACTATAGAATACATATATAACCCTGTATTGATGACTGTAGAAAACATATATAACAATTTATTGATGACTATAGAATACATATATAACCCTGTATTGATGACTGTAGAATATATATATAACCCTGTATAGATGACTGTAGAATACATATATAACCCTTTATTGATGACTGTAGAATATATATATATATATAACCCTGTATTGATGACTGTAGAATACATATATAACCCTGTATTGATGACTGTAGAATATATGTATAACCCTGTATAGATGACTGTAGAATACATATATAACCCTGTATTGATGACTATAGAATACATATATAACCCTGTATTGATGACTATAGAATACATATATAACCCTGTATTGATGACTATAGAATACATATATAACCCTGTATTGATGACTATAGAATACATATATAACCCTGTATTGATGACTGTAGAATACATATATAACCCTGTATTGATGACTATAGAATACATATATAACCCTGTATTGATGACTATAGAATACATACATAACCCTGTATTGATGACTATAGAATACATATATAACCCTGTATTGATGACTATAGAATACATACATAACCCTGTATTGATGACTATAGAATACATACATAACCCTGTATTGATGACTATAGAATACATACATAACCCTGTATTGATGACTGTAGAATACATACATAACCCTGTATTGATGACTGTAGAATACATACATAACCCTGTATTGATGACTATAGAATACATATATAACTCTGTATTGATGACTGTAGAATACATATATAACTCTGTATTGATGACTGTAGAATACATACATAACCCTGTATTGATGACTATAGAATACATATATAACTCTGTATTGATGACTGTAGAATACATATATAACACTGTATTGATGACTATAGAATACATATATAACCCTGTATTGATGACTGTAGAATACATATATAACAATTTATTGATGACTATAGAATACATATATAACCCTATATTGATGACTGTAGAATATATATATAACCCTGTATAGATGACTGTAGAATACATATATAACCCTTTATTGATGACTGTAGAATATATATATATATAACTCTGTATTGATGACTGTAGAATACATATATAACCCTGTATTGATGACTGTAGAATATATGTATAACCCTGTATTGATGACTGTAGAATACATATATAACCCTGTATTGATGACTATAGAATACATATATAGCCCTGTATTGATGACTGTAGAATACATACATAACCCTGTATTGATGACTGTAGAATACATATATAACCCTGTATTGATGACTGTAGAATACATATATAACCCTGTATTGATGACTGTAGAATACATATATAACCCTGTATTGATGACTGTAGAATACATATATAACCCTGTATTGATGACTATAGAATACATATATAACCCTGTATTGATGACTATAGAATACATACATAACCCTGTATTGATGACTATAGAATACATATATAACCCTGTATTGATGACTATAGAATACATATATAACCCTGTATTGATGACTATAGAATACATATATAACCCTGTATTGATGATATATAACCCTGTATTGATGACTATAGAATACATATATAACCCTGTATTGATGACTATAGAATACATATATAACCCTGTATTGATGACTATAGAATACATATATAGCCCTGTATTGATGACTGTAGAATACATACATAACCCTGTATTGATGACTGTAGAATACATATATAACCCTGTATTGATGACTGTAGAATACATATATAACCCTGTATTGATGACTGTAGAATACATATATAACCCTGTATTGATGACTGTAGAATACATATATAACCCTGTATTGATGACTATAGAATACATATATAACCCTGTATTGATGACTATAGAATACATACATAACCCTGTATTGATGACTATAGAATACATATATAACCCTGTATTGATGACTATAGAATACATATATAACCCTGTATTGATGACTATAGAATACATATATAACCCTGTATTGATGACTATAGAATACATACATAACCCTGTATTGATGACTATAGAATACATATATAACCCTGTATTGATGACTGTAGAATACATATATAACCCTGTATTGATGACTGTAGAATACATATATAACCCTGTATTGATGACTGTAGAATACATATATAACCCTGTATTGATGACTATAGAATACATATATAACCCTGTATTGATGACTATAGAATATATATATAACTCTGTATTGATGACTGTAGAATACATACATAACCCTGTATTGATGACTATAGAATACATACATAACCCTGTATTGATGACTATAGAATATATATATAACCCTGTATTGATGACTATAGAATACATACATAACCCTGTATTGATGACTATAGAATACATACATAACCCTGTATTGATGACTATAGAATACATACATATCCCTGTATTGATGACTATAGAATACATACATAACCCTGTATTGATGACTATAGAATATATATATAACCCTGTATTGATGACTATAGAATATATATATAACTCTGTATTGATGACTATAGAATATATATAAAACCCTGTATTGATGACTATAGAATACATACATAACCCTGTATTGATGACTATAGAATACATATATAACACTGTATTGATGACTATAGAATACATATATAACCCTGTAATGATGACTATAGAATACATATATAACCCTGTATTGATGACTCATCATTGGCACCTTGCCGTCTTGACAGACGATAGTTTGAGCTTTAAAAAGGCATAATAACTTTTAACTATGGCGGTAGCGAGTGTGACTGATAAGGCCAATTTGCGCTGTAAATGTCCGTTCACAGTGGGTGCATGTGAACACGTGGTCATTTCCACCATCATGCACCATCTTACGTCTCAAACGCTTGGTGTGTGACTTTTCTGCAATAATTTTCTCCTTTGACTTTATTCCATTTCTGATATTTGCCCTCCATGCAACACGTTCAGCGGCGACTTGCTCCCAATGTGCATTATCAATGCCTGTATCAATCATGTCCCGCTTACACACATCTTTGTATCGTAGTAGAGGCCGACCCTGAGATCTCTTACCCATCTGTAATTCACCAAAAAAGATATCCTTTGGTATTCTACCATCATCCATCCTCCTAAGATGTCCTATCCATCTAAGTCTACGAAGACTGAGCATGGAATAAACTGTCACACAACCTGATCTTTCCAATACTTCAGTATTTGTGATTTTGTCTTGCCACTTAATACCAAGAATTCTTCGCAGACACCGCATATGAAAGCTGTTTAAATTGTTCTCTTGGTGTGAGTAAGTTGTCCAGGTTTCACTGCCATAGAGAAGAGTACTAAGGATACAGGCTTGATAGACGAGGACTTTTGTTTTGGCAGTAAACTTCCTGTTCTCCCAGACTCTTTTTCTTAACCTGTTCATTGTTGTTGCTGCCTTACCAATCCGGATGTTGATTTCCTGATCTAGGGATAATTTGCTATTTACCACTGATCCTAGATATGTAAAATGGTCTACTATCTCTAGTTCGGCGTCGTCAATAAAGATTGATGGTACCCCATGTGCACCTTGTGACATAATCTGTGTCTTCTTTTTGCTAATTGTTAAACCAAATTCAGAACAAGCATTGGAGAATGCAGATAGTAGACATTGCAATTCTTCCTCAGAGTGGGTCGTAACTGCAGCATCATCTGCAAAAAGCAACTCTCTGATCAGTACTCTCCTAATTTTGGTCTTAGCCTTCAATCTCTGAGCATTGTAGAGGCCGCCATCTGAGCGTGAGTGAATGTATATACCACCATCCTGATCACGAAATGCATATTTCAGTAGAAGTGAAAAGTATATTCCAAAGAGGGTGGGAGCTAGTACACAACCTTGCTTAACTCCACTCTTGATTTCAAATTCTTCAGAAGTTGCACCATCAAACTTGATTATACCCTTCATGCCTGTGTGAACGATTCCACAATGGACAGAAGAGTTGGTGGGCAGCCAATCTTCTTTAGTGCCTTGAACAGACCCTCACGACTGACCAAATCAAATGCCTTTGTGAGGTCGATGAAGGCAATAAACAGTGGTTGATTCTGTTCACGGCATTTTTCTTGCATTTGTCGCAATGAGAATATCATATCAGTGGTAGACCGGTTCTGTCGAAAGCCACACTGTGATTCGGGGTAGACTTGATCTCCTAGGACTTGAAGTCTGCGCAGAACAATTCTGGCAAATACTTTTCCAACAATACACAGAAGTGAGATACCCCTATAGTTGTTGCAGTCGCTCCGATCGCCCTTGTTCTTGTACAGTGTTATGATGCTTGAATCTTTGAAATCCTGTGGGACTTGTCCTTCACGCCAGCATAGCTCTATTAGCTGGTGGATCTGTATAGTGAGTGTGTCTTGCCCACTCCTGATAACCTCTATTGGAATCCCATCCTTACCTGGAGCCTTGCCAGATGCAAGTTCATTTATAGTACACTTAACTTCTGTTATGGTGGGAAGTGTGTCCAGGTGGTCAAGAGTTGGTAGAGCCTCTATGGCGTTGAGGGCATTATCCGCTAGTTTGGTCTCACTTGAGTAAAGCTCCAAATAGTGCTCTACCCATCTGTCCATCTGCTGTTTCTTATCAGTGATGATTTCTCCAGTCAAGGTTTTCAATGGTGCACTTCTTTTGATCACTGGACCACAGGCTTTCTTTATTCCTTCATACATGCTTCTTATGTCTCCCTTATCACTTGCGATTTGAATGGACTCACATAACTTGATCCAATAATCATTTGCACACTGCCTGGCAGCCTTTTGCACATCCTTCCTAGCTTGCCTTAGCTCACTCAGAGTGTTACGCGTTGGTCTTTCCTTGTTTCTTAAGAGAGCTTTCTTCTTCTTATCAATCAAGGGCTGCAGAGTCTCGCTGTTGGCCGCAAACCAGTCCTGCCTCTTATGATCCACAGTGCCGTAAACCCTTACGGCAGTTTTACAAAGAGTTTCCTTAATTTGACCCCACTTTTCATTTACTGTACAATTTTCTGGTGTATCAGTGAAAGCGTCTTCAAGTTGCTGTTGAAACTGAAAGCACTTTTCAGGATCATGAGTGTTAATAATATTAATCTTGGGGCTAGATTTGTGTTTAGCTGTGTAGATTCTCTTTGGTCTCAGTCTAACCCTTGCAACAACCAAAGAATGATCCGTATCACAGTCAGCACTGTGGTAACTACGAGTCAATGATATATGGTTCAGATGTTGTCTCCGTGTGATGATGAAGTCCAGCTGGTGCCAATGGCCGGATCTTGGATGTTTCCATGTGACCTTATGCATCTCTTTTGTTTTAAAAAAAAGAGTTTGTAATACATAGGTCATTACTGGTGCAATGCTCCAGCAGCCTTTGCCCATTTTCATTCATGCGACCGATGTTGTATTTTCCAAGGCACACTGGCCATGAACTCGAGTCCTTGCCCACACGAGCATTGAAATCACCGAGCATATAAATGTAGTCGGATTTTGGAACTGCCTTAATCACAGAGTCTAACTCCTCATAGAACAAATCCTTCACATCATCAGAGGAATCGAGTGTCGGTGCATATGCAGTAATAATGGTGGCAAACCCACGAGAGGTTGCCAAGCGCAGGGATAATAGTCTTTCATTTCCTCCTGCTGGAATTTCAATCATTCCCAGTAGCGAATTCTTCACTGCAAAGCCCACACCGTGTTGCCTTTTTTCTGCCTGCCCTTTACCCTTCCAGAAAAAGGTGTAGTTGTTTTCCCTGAGTGACCCTTCCTCAGCGAGGCGAGTCTCCTGCAGGCCAGCAATATCAATGTTAAGACGATTGAGTTCGGCATCAATCACAGCCGTTTTTCTCACATCGTCAATATTGGTCAAGTCAGTGGAAAATCCTGGACACATGGTTCTCACGTTCCAGGTTGCAAGCCGTAGATTGAGGTTTCTATTTATATTTTTGTTTGTACCTGGTGCATTGGTTTTACAGGCTGCGATTCAGATTTTGTCCTAGCCCCAAGCACCCATTGAAGCAGGCAGGCTGTGGCGGATCAGCACACAATTGGCTGGGGGCTGCCCAGCTTGAGGCGGGCGGTAGCTGATCAGTGACACCTATAGGTGTCTCCCACCGTCAGAGGCAACGCATGGCGCCCCATGTCTACGCCAACTGATAAGGACTTATAACCCGTAACAGTTGCCTCTCGCTTTGATTCCGAGACCAGTTAAGACCAGGGATGGAGTTATTGCCTCTCCATAGCACAAAGCCTGGGCTAAAATATAGAGATCATGTGTTGCCCATGCAGCATGATCCCTCTCTCGGCCTGCCTAGTTCACTCCAGAGGAAAGGTAACACCCCTACATCTGGAACAAGACAAGCTGCAGAAGCTGCCGGATCAGCAAAGCAATGCTCTAACTGTCCGCCTGTCGGAGCTTCGATCCTAGACCAGTCGCCAACCAAGGCTTAGGGCCTGGTCTGCCCTGCCATGACAATTTTGTCTTTAGCTTGCATTTCCTCGCACCAGGGTAAGGCGTGTACCCTCCCAATTGCGCTCTTCCGCCCGAAGCCGTTGGCACAATGTGGGGTGTCGGGTTTGGTAAGCGCCGCCCAACGCTCGGCGCTAACAGAAACCAGGTAGTACCGTCTACTGTTATACGGTAGCTCAGTCATATCTGACTAAGACCTGACTGACAATTTTTTGATGACTATAGAATACATATATAACCCTGTATTGATGACTATGGAATACATATATAACCCTGTATTGATGACTATAGAATACATATATAACCCTGTATTGATGACTGTAGAATATATATATATATAACCCTGTATTGATGACTGTAGAATACATATATAACCCTGTATTGATGACTATAGAATACATATATAACCCTGTATTGATGACTGTAGAATATATATATAACCCTGTATTGATGAATATAACCCTGTATTGATGACTGTAGAATATATATATATAACCCTGTATTGATGACTATAGAATACATATATAACCCTGTATTGATGACTATAGAATACATATATAACCCTGTATTGATAACTATAGAATACATATATAACACTGTATTGATGACTGTATAATACATATATAACCCTGTATTGATGACTATAGAATACATATATAACCCTGCATTGATGACTGCAGAATACATATATAACCCTGTATTGATGACTATAGAATACATATATAACCCTGTATTGATGACTATAGAATATATATATATAACCCTGTATTGATGACTATAGAATACATACATAACCCTGTATTGATGACTATAGAATACATATATAACACTGTATTGATGACTGTAGAATACATATATAACCCTGTATTGATGACTATAGAATACATATATAACCCTGTATTGATGACTATAGAATACATATATAACCCTGTATTGATGACTGTAGAATACATATATAACCCTGTATTGATGACTATAGAATACATATATAACCCTGTATTGATGACTATAGAATACATACATAACCCTGTATTGATGACTATAGAATACATACATAACCCTGTATTGATGACTATAGAATACATACATAACCCTGTATTGATGACTATAGAATACATACATAACCCTGTATTGATGGCTATAGAATATATATATATAACCCTGTATTGATGACTATAGAATATATATATAACTCTGTATTGATGACTATAGAATACATACATAACCCTGTATTGATGACTATAGAATACATACATAACCCTGTATTGATGACTATAGAATACATATATAACCCTGTATTGATGACAGTAGAATATATATATATATAACCCTGTATTGATGACTATAGAATACATATATAACCCTGTATTGATGACTATAGAATACATATATAACCCTGTATTGATGACTATAGAATACATATATAACCCTCTATTGATGACTATAGAATACATATATAACCCTGTATTGATGATTGTAGAATATATATATATATATATATATTACCCTGTATTGATGACTGTAGAATACATACATAACCCTGTATTGATGACTATAGAATACATACATAACCCTGTATTGATGACTATAGAATACATATATAACCCTGTATTGATGACTATAGAATACATATATAACCCTGTATTGATGACTGTAGAATACATATATAACCCTGTATTGATGACTATAGAATACATATATAACCCTGTATTGATGACTATAGAATACATATATAACCCTGTATTGATGACTATAGAAAGATATATAACCCTGTATTGATGACTATAGAATACATATATAACCCTGTATTGATGACTGTAGAATACATATATAACCCTGTATTGATGACTATAGAATACATATATAACCCTGTATTGATGACTATAGAATACATATATAACCCTGTATTGATGACTATAGAATACATATATAACCCTGTATTGATGACTGTAGAATACATATATATAACCCTGTATTGATGACTATAGAATACATATATAACCCTGTATTGATGACTATAGAATACATATATAACCCTGTATTGATGACTATAGAATACATATATAACCCTGTATTGATGACTATAGAATACATATATTACCCTGTATTGATGACTATAGAATACATATATAACCCTGTATTGATGACTATATAATACATATATAACCCTGTATTGATGACTATAGAATACATATATAACCCTGTATTGATGACTATAGAATACATATATAACCCTGTATTGATGACTATAGAATACATATATAACCCTGTATTGATGACTATATAATACATATATAACCCTGTATTGATGACTATATAATACATATATAACCCTGTATTGATGACTATAGAATACATATATAACCCTGTATTGATGACTATATAATACATATATAACCCTGTATTGATGACTATATAATACATATATAACCCTGTATTGATGACTATAGAATACATATATAACCCTGTATTGATGACTATAGAATACATATATAACCCTGTATTGATGACGGAGGTCTGCGGTAGACCAGGCACTAGAAGAAGAACAACCATGAGTCCAAAGGAATACGTAATAATTCATGTAACCATGACATTATAACACAAGCTGTGTAATCATTCCTTTAAGAGTAAAGACGTAACATCATGTATCCAATCATACCAACATCGGTCTCTGTAACATCATCTATCCAGTCATTACAACATCAGTCTCTGTAACATCTTCTATCCAATCATTACAACATCGATCCCCAGAACATCATCTATCCAATCATTACAACATCGGTCTCTGTAACATCTTCGATCCAGTCATTAAAACATCGATCTCTGTAACATCTTCTATTCAATTATTACAACACCGATCTCTGTAACATCATCTATGCAATCATTACAACTTCGGTCTCTGTAACTTCTTCTAACCAATCATTACAACATTGGCCTCTGTAACATCATTTATAAAATCATTAAAACACCGGTCTCTGTAACATCATCTATCCAATCATTTCAACATCGATCCCCACAACATCATCTATCCAAGCATTACAACATCGATCCCCACAACATTATCTATCCAGTCATTACAACATCGATCTCCACAACATCATCTATCCAATCATTACAACACCGGTCTCTGTAACATCATCTATCCATTAACTACAACATCGGTCTCTGTAACATCATCTATCCAGTCATTACAACATCGATCTCCACAACATCATCTATCCAATCATTACAACACCGGTCTCTGTAACATCATCTATCCATTAACTACAACATCGGTCTCTGTAACATCATCTATCCAGTCATTACAACATCGATCTCCACAACATCATCTATCCAATCATTACAACACCGGTCTCTGTAACATCATCTATCCAATCATTACAACACCGGTCTCTGTAACATCATCTATCCAGTCATTACAACATCGATCTCCACAACATCATCTATCCAATCATTACAACACCGGTCTCTGTAACATTATCTATCCAATCATGTCAACATCGATCTCCACAACATCATCTATCCAGTCATTACAACATCGGTCTCTGTAACATTATCTATCCAATCATGTCAACATCGATCCCCACAACATCATCTATCCAGTCATTACAACATCGATCCCCACAATATGATCTATCCAATCATTACAACACCGGTCTCTGTAACATTATCTATCCAATCATGTCAACATCGATCCCCACAACATCATCTATCCAGTCATTACAACATCGATCTCCACAACATCATCTATCCAATCATTACAACACCGGTCTCTGTAACATTATCTATCCAATCATGTCAACATCGATCCCCACAACATCATCTATCCAGTCATTACAACATCGATCCCCACAATATGATCTATCCAATCATTACAACATCGATCTCCACAACATCATCTATCCAATCATTACAACACCGGTCTCTGTAACATCATCTATCCATTAACTACAACATCGGTCTCTGTAACATCATCTATCCAGTCATTACAACATCGATCTCCACAACATCATCTATCCAATCATTACAACACCGGTCTCTGTAACATTATCTATCCAATCATGTCAACATCGATCTCCACAACATCATCTATCCAGTCATTACAACATCGGTCTCTGTAACATTATCTATCCAATCATGTCAACATCGATCCCCACAACATCATCTATCCAGTCATTACAACATCGATCCCCACAATATGATCTATCCAATCATTACAACATCGATCTCCACAACATCATCTATCCAATCATTACAACACCGGTCTCTGTAACATTATCTATCCAATCATGTCAACATCGATCCCCACAACATCATCTATCCAGTCATTACAACATCGATCCCCACAATATGATCTATCCAATCATTACAACATCGATCTCCACAACATCATCTATCCATTAACTACAACATCGGTCTCTGTAACATCATCTATCCAGACATTACAACATCGATCTTTGTAACATCATCTATCCAATCATTAAAACATCGATCTCTGGTAACAGCATCTATCCAATCATTTCAACATCGATCCCCGTAAGGTCATCTATCCAATCATTACAACATCGATCCCCGCAAGATCATCTATCCAATCATTACAACATCGATCCCCGCAAGATCATCTATCCAATCATTACAACATCGATCCCCGCAAGTTCATCTATCCAATCATTACAACATCGATCCCCGTAAGATCATCTATCCAATCATTACAACATCGATCCCCGCAAGATCATCTATCCAATCATTACAACATCGATCCCCGCAAGATCATCTATCCAATCATTACAACATCGATCCCCGCAAGATCATCTATCCAATCATTACAACATCGATCCCCGCAAGATCATCTATCCAATCATTACAACATCGATCTCCGCAAGATCATCTATCCAATCATTACAACATCGATCCCCGTAAGGTCATCTATCCTATCATTACAACATCGATCCCCGCAAGTTCATCTATCCAATCATTACAACATCGATCTCCGCAAGATCATCTATCCAATCATTACAACATCGATCCCCGCAAGGTCATCTATCCAATCATTACAACATCGATCCCCGCAAGATCATCTATCCAATCATTACAACATCGATCCCCGCAAGATCATCTATCCAATCATTACAACATCGATCCCCGCAAGATCATCTATCCAATCATTACAACATCGATCTCCGCAAGATCATCTATCCAATCATTACAACATCGATCCCCGCAAGGTCATCTATCCAATCATTACAACATCGATCCCCGCAAGTTCATCTATCCAATCATTACAACATCGATCTCCGCAAGATCATCTATCCAATCATTACAACATCGATCTCCGCAAGATCATCTATCCAATCATTACAACATCGATCCCCGCAAGGTCATCTATCCAATCATTACAACATCGATCCCCGCAAGTTCATCTATCCAATCATTACAACATCGATCTCCGCAAGATCATCTATCCAATCATTACAACATCGATCTCCGCAAGATCATCTATCCAATCATTACAACATCGATCTCCGCAAGATCATCTATCCAATCATTACAACATCGATCCCCGCAAGATCATCTATCCAATCATTACAACATCGATCTCCGCAAGATCATCTATCCAATCATTACAACAAAGATCCCCGCAAGATCATCTATCCAATCATTACAACAAAGATCCCCGCAAGATCATCTATCCAATCATTACAACATCGATCCCCGCAAGATCATCTATCCAATCATTACAACATCGATCTCCGCAAGATCATCTATCCAATCATTACAACATCGATCCCCGCAAGATCATCTATCCAATCATTACAACATCGATCCCCGCAAGATCATCTATCCAATCATTACAACATCGATCCCCGCAAGATCATCTATCCAATCATTACAACATCGATCTCCGCAAGATCATCTATCCAATCATTACAACATCGATCCCCGCAAGATCATCTATCCAATCATTACAACATCGATCCCCGCAAGATCATCTATCCAATCATTACAACATCGATCCCCGCAAGATCATCTATCCAATCATTACAACATCGATCTCCGCAAGATCATCTATCCAATCATTACAACACCGGTCTGTTCATCACGGAGCCAGTCTCTTAGGGGTAATGAACGCCGGTTCACAATCCCGACATACGGGCTTCGCATTCAGACAGAGGCCAGTTTAAAGCAGATCAATTTGCGCTGATCCTCACAGTGGTGTGAGCGTTGGCCGTTCAGAAAGTGCTGACAAACTACTGAAGGTTAACTTGCCCAGACAATCAAAAACAGCTCATATATGGTGGGAGTGATTGCCACTTACTGTACAGGGCAATTCAAATATTCAAACATGGACGGCGCAAACATCTCATTAATGCCGACAGAAAGACAAGAGGTTGCTGGACCCCCCCACCCCGACATCCACCTCCCCACCCCCAGTTGTGCTGTTTACATGTAATGAATAAATATGAAATGACGTCTATTCCCACAGATGACATTGTGACCTGGGCACAGCTGACGTTTGAGGTCTGCCCGCCCCCGAAAACAGAATGATGACCACAATGTCTGTCCTTTGTCCACTGTGAAGATAGAATGATGACCACAATGTCTGTTGTCCGCTATGAAGATAGAATGATGACCACAATGTCTGTCCTTTGTCCACTGTGAAGATAGAATTATGACCACTGTGCAGATAGAATGATGACCACAATGTATGTTGTCCACTGTGAGGATAGAATGGTGATAACACAGATTGGGTAGTCTACCACGTTGTACTTAAAAACTGCGTATTTTCAGACAAGCTTGGTTGTAGTATATTTATAAACTGTGTATATATCAGCACATTGGGAGCAAGTCGCCGCTGAACGTGTTGCGTGGAGGGCAACTATCAGAAATGGAATAAAGACAAAGGAGAAAATGATTGCAGATAAAACATACATAGAGCGTGAGAAACGTAAAATGGTGCATCATGGTGGAAATGACCATATTTTCACATGCATGCACTGTGAACGAACATGTACAGCGCGTATTGGCCTTAACAGTCACATTCGCCACCGCCCGCCATGGATTGTAGTTATTAAGTCTTTTTGAAGCACAATGTACCAAACTGTTGTCTGTAAAGACGGAAAGGTGCCCCCCCCCCCCCCCCCCCCAAAAAAAAAAATTAAAAAAAAAAAAATATCAGATAGGGTAGCACAGTGTAGTTATAAACTGTGTATATATCAGATAGTCTAGCAAGGTCTATAAACTGTGTATATGTTAGATAGGCTAGCACAGTATATTTCTTCTTCTTCTTCAGTTTTCCGAGCCATTGAGGTTCTTTGCTGCAGATACAATCTGTCTCCATTCGTCTCCTCTCTGGTTGACCTTCTCTTGCCAGTCGCTGATTCCAAGTGCTTGTAGGTCTGTATGTATATTATCTCTATTTATAAGTTGTCTATTTATAAGTTGTCTATATATCAGATATAATGAGAAATGTCAGAAATGATTAACCAGGGAGCAATGTGATGCCCTAAAATCGGTGGTCATGAATTACCAGAGATTCGATCTGCTGATGATACAGTATTACTATCCACATCAAAGAATTTTATAGAAAACCTTTTAACCTCACCCCAAAAGAATAGTGAAAATCACAACTTATATATTAACACAGCAAACACAAGAACAATAATGCATACAGATGAAACTATATGTTAATAAGGAAAAATTGGAGGTGGTGGAAATTGTCCAATATCTTGGGTCATTGATTACCAACAATGGTGAGACAATGAAAGAAATTGAAAGACGAATATCTATTGCTCTTCAAAGACTAAAACAACTGAATAAATTATGGAGAGGGACAGATTCATTCATTCAGTAGCATGTCCTTTACAAAACCTCGCTCCCATAACAACCTTCCGGAAAAATCTCGATCATAAGCAAGATGTCCCGCGTCCGATACACCCACATGGAGATTATCCGCCACATCCTGCAGCCATCTTCTATTTGGCCTTCCTCTTTCTCTCTTCCCAGGAATATACCCCTCCATCATTGTTCTGTCCAAACTTTCGTGACGTTTCAAGTGACCAAAACAATTCAATTTTCTTTGTTTATCGTCTTTAATAGCCAACCTTCTTCAACATTCAGGTCTTGAAGTATGGATGCATTTTTCTTTCCTTTATCCAAGATATTTTTAGAACTCGTCTATAACATTTATATTCAATGGCATGTATGCACTGTTCAGCTTGTTTAGTTACTGCCCAGGTCTCACATGCATATGTTGCTAAGGGAAAGATGTATGCTCTTAAAAATCTAATTTTTGTAGTTCTATCTGTCCTAATCCACAATTTATTCAGTTGTTTTAGTCTTCGAAGAGCAATAGATATTCGTCTTTTAATTTCTTTCATTGTGTCACCGTTGCTGGTAATCAATGACCCAAGATATTCGACATTTTCCACCACCTTCAATGTTTCCGCATTAACAAATATTTTTTTCCCCATAATAGTTTTATATGTATGCATTATCTTTGTTTTTGCTATGATAACATATAAGTTGTGGTTTTCACTATTCAATTGGGTTGAGGCTATTAGGTTTTCTATACCATTCCGTCTTGTGGATAGTAATACTGTATCATCAGCATATCGAATCTCTGGTATGTCATGACCACCGATATTTAGGGCATCATATAGCTCCCTGGTTATATCATCTCTGATATTTCTCATTATATTTTCGGCGTGCAGGTTAAACAAATAAGGGGACAGCACACAGCCCTGACGTACTCCTTGCTTGATGTCAAACCAGTCTGATGTCTCGCCATCTATTCTAACCGCTGCTTATTGGTCTAGATAGAGCATTTTATGAGTTGTGTTAGATGTGATGGAAAGTCCATATTCCTTGAGATTTCCCAAAGTTTCTGTTGCTATACACAGTCAAATGCCTTTGAATAATCCACAAAACATGAGAATAGGTTTACATTAAATTCTCTGCATTTCTCTATTATTAAACGCATGTTGAATATGTGATCTCTTGAGCCACGTTTATCTCATCCTTCATTTTCTGACGAAGTCTTCTCATTATGATGTTTAATAGAATTTTACTTACGAAGTCTTCTCATTATGATGTTTAATAGAATTTTACTTACGAAGTCCCCTCATTATGATGTTTAATAGAATTTTACTTACGAAGTCTTCTCATTATGATGTTTAATAGAATTTTACTTACGAAGTCTTCTCATTATGATGTTTAATAGAATTTTACTTACGAAGTCTTCTCATTATGATGTTTAATAGAATTTTACTTACGAAGTCTTCTCATTATGATGTTTAATAGAATTTTACTTACGAAGTCTTCTCATTATGATGTTTAATAGAATTTTACTTACGAAGTCTTCTCATTATGATGTTTAATAGAATTTTACTTACGAAGTCTTCTCATTATGATGTTTAATAGAATTTTACTTACGAAGTCTTCTCATTATGATGTTTAATAGAATTTTACTTACGAAGTCTTCTCATTATGATGTTTAATAGAATTTTACTTACGAAGTCTTCTCATTATGATGTTTAATAGAATTTTACTTACGAAGTCTTCTCATTATGATGTTTAATAGAATTTTACTTACGAAGTCTTCTCATTATGATGTTTAATAGAATTTTACTTATGAAGTCTTCTCATTATGATGTTTAATAGAATTTTACTTACGAAGTCTTCTCATTATGATGTTTAATAGAATTTTACTTACGAAGTCTTCTCATTATGATGTTTAATAGAATTTTACTTACGAAGTCTTCTCATTATGATGTTTAATAGAATTTTACTTACGAAGTCTTCTCATTATGATGTTTAATAGAATTTTACTTACGAAGTCTTCTCATTATGATGTTTAATAGAATTTTACTTGCATGACTGAATAGGGCAACAGTTCTATAGTTGGTGCATAATTTCAGGTCACCATTTTTTGGTATTGGAATGAAGATAGTTATCGTCCAATCTTTTGGTCATATACCAAATTTCCATATCATTTCACATAATGCGCTTCCTCCGAGGTCGGAGAGTGTCTGCCTGCACGGCGAGGAACCACCAGTCTGCACACCAATAAGCCAGACATGGGACAACGGATACTCACGCAAACCTCAGGTCCTGTATGACATCACACTGATGTTGGACAACAGGATGCCTTCATCCGACATACAGAACTTCGCGTTGGAGCTCAAGCCAACGAACACAAGCAAGCAAGCAACATAATGCGCGATAGATTTGTATGTTTTATTCACCCCCCCCCTCCCCCCTCCCCCCCCCCCCCGTTTTAATTAGTTCAGCTGGTATCTCGTCACATCCGGGCGATTTACCATTCTTCAGGTTCTTTATTGACCATGCAATTTCATCTATGCAGAGATAGAATTACAAAAATTTGATTTTATAACATGTGTATATATCAGATAGGCTAGCACCGTGTATTTATAAGCTGTGTATATATCAGATGGGCTAGCACAATGTATTTATAAACTGTGTATATATCAGATAGGCTAGCTGGCAGTGTGTATATGTAAACTTTGTTTGACATTTGAGCATACCTTTGTATTAGGAGATTAAAGATTGAGCAGACTATCGCAGGTCCTTTCTTGTTTGTGAATCTGACAACACACTGTCAGAAGTCTGTCAGGCAACACCAACCAGAGTGACAGCACTTGGTGGTGTCCAGGAACTGTGTCTCCCAGTTCCATGGGGCAGGTTACGTCAATGACAGCACTTGGTGGTATCCGGGAACTGCGTGCAACAGTTCCATGGGGCAGGTTACGTTAATGACAGCACTTGGTGGTATCCAGGAACTGCGTGCAACAGTTCCATGGGGCAGGTTACGTCAATGACAGCACTTGGTGGTATCCGGGAACTGCGTGCAACAGTTCCATGGGGCAGGTTACGTCAATGACAGGACTTGGTGGTATCCGGGAACTGCGTGCAACAGTTCCATGGGGCAGGTTACGTTAATGACAGCACTTGGTGGTATCCGGGAACTGCGTGCAACAGTTCCATGGGGCAGGTTACGTCAATGACAGCACTTGGTGGTATCCGGGAACTGCGTGCAACAGTTCCATGGGGCAGGTTACGTCAATGACAGCACTTGGTGGTATCCGGGAACTGCGTGCAACAGTTCCATGGGGCAGGTTACGTCAATGACAGCACTTGGTGGTATCCGGGAACTGCGTGCAACAGTTCCATGGGGCAGGTTACGTCAATGGCATATCTGTTTTGTCGCCGTTCCTCCAACATATGTCAAAGAACGTATGAGAAATGTAAGAATACAGAAGCAACTGTACCGGTGACAAACTCGTCGAACTGTTGAATAAGGCATCCCAGAAAGGACAAAGATACATCATGACCCTAAAAGGTCAATGCAGTCAATGGCCTGAAGCAATTTCATGTGAGAACAATTACAGTAGCCGGTACAACAGAGCTGAATTGCTTAAATCTGTTCTGGTACCCACTGGCAACCACTGTATCTAGCATTCTCTCTAGCTGCTTCTGACTTGTTGCTATCAAGACAAAGTCTTCAGCATACCCCAAGTTATTTAGATTATATCCACCAACTAGGATCACTGGCATGTTTTCTGCAGATTTCATTAAATGTTCATCACCATAAACATGTTACATGCTGATAAGTATGGGCGATAATGTTTCGCCATCTCACACGATCACCAGAGTCGTGGATAACCTCTATGGTTGTGTCTCAATTATGCCGTGAGGCCAAGCCATCCAGAAATTTACTTCTCTGTCTTTTCCTTGTCCATTTACTCTCAATTGCGCCAGTTGTCACCAAAATTCTCCAGTGAATTTATTTCTTCTCACAGCGTCCCCAAAATGCTTAACTGTCTAATTTCTCTAATCAGTTTACGGTTTTAATTTGTTTCCTGTAGAACTTGCTCATTGGTGTTTCATATATATATATTATTTTATTATTTTCACATCTTTTCCGCGAATGTTTAATTGTTCTAGTGTTTTGATTATTTCTTAACGGTTCACATTCTCAAACGTACTTTGTGTAGTCTATGAAGCATAAATACAGATCTGATGTTACTCATATAGTTCTTTATAACGATGTCCTGGGGATGTATATGCTACTTTTGGTTTAACAGTGTACCCAACACCCGCCCTTTAAAATAAAATGAAACGTCATGTGATCCACTCCAGAAAACTGGATCAGTTGGACGTATAGTATGCCCCGTGTCACAGTTCATCAACACAACACAGTCCCCTGTTTTCACAGTGTACTCAACATGCCCCGATAAGACAGTGTACACGACGTCTGCTCCCAACCAAGCTTTGAGCGTCTGGCACGTGACGTATAGTGGTTGAACATGTATGTGTCATACTAACAACTTCTAATGCTGGCTGTTGGTGTATACCTAGGACAATGGATTGCCAGTCTACATACGCACTATACAACAAACAGCTTCACAAAAACTAATGTCAACAGACTCAAGTCAGCTGACTGATCATCCCTCTATCTAATATGCACCGATGTGACGTGACTGATCCTATGCGTCTACACTCTGACTCTCCTCACTCTACATCTCACCCTCACTCTATATCGCTCCCTCAATATATATTTCCCTCCCTCTACATCTCTCCCTTACACTACATCTCTCCCTTACACTACATCTCACCCTCACTCTATATCGCTCCCTCAATATATATTTCCCTCCCTCTACATCTCTCCCTCCCTCTACATCTCTCCCTTACACTACATCTCTCCCTCACTCTACATCTCTCCCTTACTCTACATCTCTCCCTTACTCTACATCTCTCACTCACTCTAAATCTCTCCCTCACTCTACATCTCTCACTCACTCTATATCTCTTCCTCACTCTACATCTCTCCCTTCCACTACATCTCTCCCTCACTCTACATCTCTCCCTTACACTACATCTCTCCCTTACACTACATCTCTCCCTTACACTACATCTCTCCCTCACTCTACATCTCTCACTCACTCTACATCTCTCCCTTACACTACATCTCTCCCTTACACTACATCTCTCCCTTACACTACATCTCTCCCTTACACTACATCTCTCCCTTACACTACATCTCTCCCTTACACTACATCTCTCCCTTACTCTACATCTCTCACTCACTCTCTATCTCTCCCTCACTCTACATCTCTCCCTCACTCTACATCTCTCACTCACTCTATATCTTTCCCTCACTCTACATCTCTCCCTTACTCTACATCTCTCACTCACTCTATATCTCTCCCTTACTCTACATCTCTCACTCACTCTATATCTCTCCCTCACTCTACATCTCTCACTCACTCTATATCTCTCCCTCACTCTACATCTCTCCCTTACTCTACATCTCTCACTCACTCTACATCTCTCCCTTACTCTACATCTCTCCCTCACTCTATATCTCTCCCTCACTCTACATCTCTCACTCACTCTATATCTCTCCCTTACTCTATATCTCTCCCTCACTCTATATCTCTCCCTCACTCTACATCTCTCACTCACTCTATATCTCTCCCTTACTCTATATCTCTCCCTTACTCTACATCTCTCACTCACTCTATATCTCTCCCTTACTCTATATCTCTCCCTTACTCTACATCTCTCCCTCACTCTATATCTCTCCCTCACTCTACATCTCTCCCTTACTCTACATCTCTCACTCACTCTATATCTCTCCCTCACTCTACATCTCTCCCTTACTCTACATCTCTCACTCACTCTTTATCTCTCCCTTACTCTACATCTCTCACTCACTCTATATCTCTCCCTCACTCTACATCTCTCCCTTACTCTACATCTCTCACTCACTCTATATCTCTCCCTTACTCTACATCTCTCACTCACTCTACATCTCTCCCTCTACATCTCTCCCTCACTCTACATCTCTCCCTCTACATCTCTCCCTCACACTACATCTCTCCCTCACTCTACATCTCTCCCTTACTCTACATCTCTTCCTCTACATCTCTTCCTTCCTCTACATCTCTCCCTCTACATCTCTCATGTGGAACTGTGTTTATTGATTTCAAGAAAGCATTTGATATGATAGATCATCTTATTTTAATTAAAAAACTTGAGACAATGAAAATTGGCCCTAATGTAGTCACTCTAATATCATCTTTTCTATCAAACAGAAAGCAAGTAGTATCACATAATAAATCTCTGTCTCAAACCACTACCTTCAATATTGGAGTACCGCAAGGCTCAATTCTTGGCCCTCTACTATTTGACATATATATTAACGATCTACCTTTGCATCTTTCGTCGTCCTGCGATCTATTTGCAGACGACTGTACAGTGTACACAAACGCTGAAAACTGTATTTTACTTGAGTCGTATTTACAACAAGAATTAAATAATGTAGTTAGGTGGAGCTATTCAAACCGTATGCAAATTAACATCACTAAAACAAAATCAATGTTATTAACAACCAGACAAAGACTTCAGACTCTAAGCTCACACACAACACTTCAACTTCACATCGATAACATGCCAGTAGAAAGTGTAATTGAGCACAAAACATTAGGCCTAATCATTGATAGAAACCTAACCTTTAATTCCCACGTTCAAGT
Organism: Cepaea hortensis; assembly: GCA_963921405.1. Taxonomy (NCBI): domain Eukaryota; kingdom Metazoa; phylum Mollusca; class Gastropoda; order Stylommatophora; family Helicidae; genus Cepaea; species Cepaea hortensis. The sequence continues at coordinate 395,682 of OY992889.1, read as the reverse complement.
GCTCATTAAACAAACAGCGAAAAAAGTCTACCAACTCGCCAAAATTAAAAACTTCCTTGATGAGGACACAAGGAAACTATTCTATACTTCTCATATACAGACACACTTTGACTACTGCTCTACGATCTGGGACGGTTGTTCTAATTCAAACACCAAGCGACTTTACTCACTCCAGAAACGGGCCATGAGTCTAATTTATAGCAAACATTTAACTGACAATCCTAGCCTGTATAAACGCCTTCAGTTACTACCACTCCGTAAACGCCTGCTTTTCAATAAAGCTAAACTAATTCACAAAATCCTGCATCGGAATGCCCCAAATTACCTTTGGCCATTGTTTAAATATAATGCTAGACACAGTAAACGTTTAAATATATTACACATTCCGAAGCCTAGGATTGACTTATACAAAACAAGCTTAACGTACTCTGCAGATCAGCTGTGGAACAATCTTCCACAAGAAATCAAAGATATCACCAATCCCTTTTCATATAATCGCAAATTATTCGAACACTATCTCAATATGGATTACCTTCCCCCTTAATAATAGAGATAATAATAATAATAATAATAATAATAATAATAATAATAATAATAATAATAATAATAATAATAATAATAATAATAATAATAATAACAAAACCCTAGTATAACAGCCAGTCCCCTTTTTGAAGGCCAGTATATTCCACATGGCCAACAACAAGTGTCAGACCATTATCTAATATTACTGTGTCGTGTAGTTTTGATGTTCGCATTTTGCCTATGCCTTTATATTGCATATCCTTTATATTGTTCTTGTTCTCTGTTAGCCTTGAATGATGTGTGAATGACATAATGTATGAAAGAGAGTGATAGAAGGGCAGAATGTTAGACGGGCCTGCGTGCCCAATTCTTAACCCTTTGAAAATAAAGTTTGTTCGTTCGTTCGTTCGTTCGTTCTCTCCCTCTACACCTCTACCTCATTCTACATCTCTCCCTTACTCTATATCTCTCCCTCACACTACATCTCTCCCTTACTCTATATCTCTCCCTCACACTACATCTCTCCCTTACTCTACATCTCTCCCTTACTCTACATCTCTCCCTCACACTACATCTCTCCCTTACTCTACATCTCTCCCTCACTCTACATCTCTCCCTCTACATCTCTCCCTCCCTCTACATCTCTCCCTTACTCTACATCTCTCCATCCCTCTACATCTCTCCCTTACTCTACATCTCTCCATACCTCTACATCTCTCCCTGCCTCTACATCTCTCCCTTACTCTACATCTCTCCATCCCTCTACATCTCTTCATCCCTCTACATCTCTCCCTCTACATCTCTCCCTTCTTCCTCTTCTTCTTCTGCTTCTTCTTCTTCTTCTTCTTCTTCTTCTTCTTCTTCTTCTTCTTCTTCTTCTTCTTCTTCTTCTTCTTCTTCTTCTTCTTCTTCTTCTTCTTCTTCTTCTTCTTCTTCTTCTTCTCCTCCTCCTCCTCCTCCTCCTCCTCCTCCTCCTCCTCCTTCTTCTTCTTCTTCTTCTTCTTCTTCTTCTTCTTCTTCTTCTTCTTCTTCTTCTTCTTCTTCTTCTTCTTCTTCTTCTTCTTCTTCTTCTTCTTCTTCTTCTTCTTCTTCTTCTTCTTCTTCTTCTTCTTCTTCTTCTTCTTCTTCTTCTTCTTCTTCTGCTTCTTCTTCTTCTTCCTCTTCTTCTCCTCCTCCTCCTCCTCCTCCTCCTCCTCCTCCTCCTCCTTCTTCTTCTTCTTCTTCTTCTTCTTCTTCTTCTTCTTCTTCTTCTTCTTCTTCTTCTTCTTCTTCTTCTTCTTCTTCTTCTCTTCTTCTTCTTCTTCTTCTTCTTCTTCTTCTTCTTCTTCTTCTTCTTCTTCTTCTTCTTCTTCTTTTCCTGATCCTCCTACTCCTTCTTCTTCTTCTTCTTCTTCTTCTTCTTCTTCTTCTTCTTCTTCTTCTTCTTCTTCTTCTTCTTCTTCTTCTTCTTCTTCTTCTTCTTCTTCTTCTTCTTCTTCTTCTTCTTCTTCTTCTTCTTCTTCTTCTTCTTCTTCTTCTTCTTCTTCTTCTTCTTCTTCTTCTTCTTCTCTTCTTCTTCTTCTCCTTCTTCTCCTTCTTCTCCTTCTTCTCCTTCTTCTCCTTCTTCTTCTTCTTCTTCTTCTTCTTCTTCTTCTTCTTCTTCTTCTTCTTCTTCTTCTTCTTCTTCTTCTTCTTCTTCTTCTTCTCCTTCTTCTCCTTCTTCTCCTTCTTCTTCTTCTTCTTCTTCTTCTTCTTCTTCTTCTTCTTCTTCTTCTTCTTCTTCTTCTTCTTCTTCTTCTTCTTCTTCTTCTTCTTCTTCTTCTTCTTCTTCTTCTTCTTCTTCTTCTTCTTCTTCTTCTTCTTCTTCTTCTTCTTCTTCTTCTTCTTCTTCTTCTTCTTCTTCTTGGTGTGTGAGGATGTGTGTGTGTGTGGGGGGATCAGTGGATGTGTGGCGGCATGTATGTTCGCCTGGTTATGTGTGAGTGCGTGGAGGTGTGTGTGGGTGGGTGGGGGAGGTTTGGTGGGTGGGAGATGTGTTGGTGGCTGCGGGATATGAGGGTGGATGGGGGATGTGTCTCGCAACATTGAAATATGCACTGTTTATGTTTACAACTTTCATTTGACAATGTTTGTTTTTTTCTCACATGAATGTATCATGCGTAATATGCATTGTTTATGCTTACAAAATCCATTTGACAATGTTTTTTTCCCCTATGTTAATGTAACATGCACATTTGATGAATGAAAGATGAGTGATTGAAAGGGCCGAATGTAAGACGGGCCTGCGTGCCCAATTTGTTACACTTTTAAAATAAAGTTTGTTCGTTTGTTCGTTCGTTCGTTCCCTCACTCTACATCTCTCCCTAACTCTACATCTCTCCCTTACTCTACATCTCTCCCTCACTCTATATCTCTCCCTCACTTAACATCTCTCCCTCACTCTACATCTCTCCATACCTCTAAATCTCTCCCTCTACATCTCTCCCTCCCTCTTTATCTCTCCCTTACTCTACATCTTTCCCTCACTCTACATCTCTCCCTCACTCTACATCTCTCCCTCACTCTACATCTCATCCTCACACTACATCTCTCCCTCCCTCTATATCTCTCCCTCATTCAACATCTCTCTCTTACTCTACATCTCTCCCTCACTCTACATCGTTCCCTTACTCTAAATCTCTTCCTCACTCTACATATCTCCCTCCCTCTACATCTCTCCCTCACTCTACATCTCTCCCTCACTCTACATCTCTCCCTCACTCTACATCTCTCCCTCACACTACATCTCTCCCTCCCTCCACATCTCTCCCTCTACATCTCTCCCTCACTCTACATCTCCCCCTCACTTTAATCTCTCCCTCCCTCTACATCTCTCCCTCTACATCTCTCCCTCACTCTACATCTCTCCCTTATTCTACATCTCTCCCTTATTCTACATCTCTCACTCACTCTATATCTCTCCCTCACTCTACATCTCTCCCTCACTCTACATCTCTACTTCCCTCTACATCTCTCCCTTCTTCTTCTTCTTCTTCTTCTTCTTCTTCTTCTTCTTCTTCTTCTTCTTCTTCTTCTTCTTCTTCTTCTTCTTCTTCTTCTTCTTCTTCTTCTTCTTCTTCTTCTTCTTCTTCTTCTTCTGCTTGGTGTGTGAGGATGTGTGTGTGGGTGGGGAAATGTGTGTGTGTGGGGAATCAGTGGATGTGTGGCGGCATGTATGTTCGCCTGGTTATGTGTGAGTGCGTGGAGGTATGTGTGGGTGGGTGGGGGAGGTTTGGTGGGTGGGAGATGTGTTGGTGGCTGTGGGATATGAGGGTGGATGGGGGATGTGTCTCGCAACATTGAAATATGCACTGTTTATGTTTACAACTTTCATTTGACAATGTTTTTTTTTTTCTCACATGAATGTATCATGCGTAATATGCATTGTTTATGCTTACAAAATCCATTTGACAATGGTTTTTTTTTTCCTATGTTAATGTAACATGCACATTTGATGAATGAAAGATGAGTGATTGAAAGGGCCGAATGTAAGACGGGCCTGCGTGCCCAATTTGTTACCCTTTTAAAATAAAGTTTGTTCGTTCGTTCGTTCGTTCGTTCCCTCAATCTACATCTCTCCCTAACTCTACATCTCTCCCTTACTCTACATCTCTCCCTCACTCTATATCTCTCCCTCACTCTACATCTCTCCCTTACTCTACATCTCTCACTCACTCTATATCTCTCCCTTACTCTACATCTCTCACTCACTCTATATCTCTCCCTCACTCTACATCTCTCCCTTACTCTACATCTCTCACTCACTCTATATCTCTCCCTTACTCTACATCTCTCACTCACTCTATATCTCTCCCTCACTCTACATCTCTCCCTCACTCTACATCTCTCCCTTACTCTACATCTCTCCCTCCCTCTACATCTCTCCCTCTACATCTCTCCCTTAATCTATATCTCTCCCTCACACTACATCTCTCCCTTACTCTACATCTCTCCCTTACTCTACATCTCTCCCTCACACTACATCTCTCCCGTACTCTACATCTCTCCCTCACACTACATCTCTCCCTTACTCTACATCTCTCCCTCACTCTACATCTCTCCCTCTACATCTCTCCCTCACACTACATCTCTCCCTCACTCTACATCTCTCCCTTACTCTACATCTCTTCCTCTATATCTCTTCCTTCCTCTACATCTCTCCCTCTACATCTCTCATGTGGAACTGTGTTTATTGATTTCAAGAAAGCATTTGATATGATAGATCATCTTATTTTAATTAAAGAACTTGAGACAATGAAAATTGGCCCTAATGTAGTCACTCTAATATCATCTTTTCTATCAAACAGAAAGCAAGTAGTATCACATAATAAATCTCTGTCTCAAACCACTACCTTCAATATTGGAGTACCGCAAGGCTCAATTCTTGGCCCTCTACTATTTGCCATATATATTAACGATCTACCTTTGCATCTTTCGTCGTCCTGCGATCTATTTGCAGACGACTGTACAGTGTACACAAACGCTGAAAACTGTATTTTACTTGAGTCGTATTTACAACAAGAATTAAATAATGTAGTTAGGTGGAGCTATTCAAACCGTAAGCAAATTAACATCACTAAAACAAAATCAATGTTATTAACAACCAGACAAAGACTTCAGACTCTAAGCTCACACACAACACTTCAACTTCACATCGATAACATGCCAGTAGAAAGTGTAATTGAGCACAAAACATTAGGCCTAATCATTGATAGAAACCTAACCTTTAATTCCCACGTTCAAGTGCTCATTAAACAAACAGCGAAAAAAGTCTACCAACTCGCCAAAATTAAAAACTTCCTTGATGAGGACACAAGGAAACTATTCTATACTTCTCATATACAGACACACTTTGACTACTGCTCTACGATCTGGGACGGTTGTTCTAATTCAAACACCAAGCGACTTTACTCACTCCAGAAACGGGCCATGAGTCTAATTTATAGCAAACATTTAACTGACAATCCTAGCCTGTATAAACGCCTTCAGTTACTACCACTCCGTAAACGCCTGCTTTTCAATAAAGCTAAACTAATTCACAAAATCCTGCATCGGAATGCCCCAAATTACCTTTGGCCATTGTTTAAATATAATGCTAGACACAGTAAACGTTTAAATATATTACACATTCCGAAGCCTAGGATTGACTTATACAAAACAAGCTTAACGTACTCTGCAGATCAGCTGTGGAACAATCTTCCACAAGAAATCAAAGACATCACCAATCCCTATTCATATAATCGCAAATTATTCGAACACTATCTCAGTATGGATTACCTTCCCCCTTAATAATAGAGATAATAATAATAATAATAATAATAATAATAATAATAATAATAACAAAACCCTAGTATAACAGCCAGTCCCCTTTTTGTAGGCCAGTATATTCCACATGGCTAACAACAAGTGTCAGACCATTATCTAATATTACTGTGTCGTGTAGTTTTGATGTTCGCATTTTGCCTATGCCTTTATAATGCATATCTTTTATATTGTTGCTGTTCTTTGTTAGCCTTGAATGATGTGTGAATGAAATAATGTATGAAAGAGAGTGATAGAAGGGCAGAATGTTAGACGGGCCTGCGTGCCCAATTCTTAACCCTTTGAAAATAAAGTTTGTTCGTTCGTTCGTTCGTTCGTTCTCTCCCTCTACACCTCTACCTCATTCTACATCTCTCCCTTACTCTATATCTCTCCCTCACACTACATCTCTCCCTTACTCTATATCTCTCCCTCACACTACATCTCTCCCTTACTCTACATCTCTCCCTTACTCTACATCTCTCCCTCACACTACATCTCTCCCTCACTCTACATCTCTCCCTCTACATCTCTCCCTCCCTCTACATCTCTCCCTTACTCTACATCTCTCCATCCCTCTACATCTCTCCCTTACTTTACATCTCTCCATCCCTCTACATCTCTCCCTCCCTCTACATCTATCCCTTACTCTACATCTCTCCATCCCTCTACATCTCTCCATCCCTCTACATCTCTCCCTCTACATCTCTCCCTTCTTCTTCTCTTCTTCTTCTTCTTCTTCTTCTTCTTCTTCTTCTTCTTCTTCTTCTTCTTCTTCTTCTTCTTCTTCTTCTTCTTCTTCTTCTTCTTCTTCTTCTTCTTCTTCTTCTTCTTGGTGTGTGAGGATGTGTGTGTGTGTGGGGGGATCAGTGGATGTGTGGCGGCATGTATGTTCGCCTGGTTATGTGTGAGTGCGTGGAGGTGTGTGTGGGTGGGTGGGGGAGGTTTGGTGGGTGGGAGATGTGTTGGTGGCTGCGGGATATGAGGGTGGATGGGGGATGTGTCTCGCAACATTGAAATATGCACTGTTTATGTTTACAACTTTCATTTGACAATGTTTGTTTTTTTCTCACATGAATGTATCATGCGTAATATGCATTGTTTATGCTTACAAAATCCATTTGACAATGTTTTTTTTCCCTATGTTAATGTAACATGCACATTTGATGAATGAAAGATGAGTGATTGAAAGGGCCGAATGTAAGACGGGCCTGCGTGCCCAATTTGTTACACTTTTAAAATAAAGTTTGTTCGTTTGTTCGTTCGTTCGTTCCCTCACTCTACATCTCTCCCTAACTCTACATCTCTCCCTTACTCTACATCTCTCCCTCACTCTATATCTCTCCCTCACTTAACATCTCTCCCTCACTCTACATCTCTCCATACCTCTAAATCTCTCCCTCTACATCTCTCCCTCCCTCTTTATCTCTCCCTTACTCTACATCTTTCCCTCACTCTACATCTCTCCCTCACTCTACATCTCTCCCTCACTCTACATCTCATCCTCACACTACATCTCTCCCTCCCTCTATATCTCTCCCTCATTCAACATCTCTCCCTTACTCTGCATCTCTCCCTCACTCTACATCGTTCCCTTACTCTAAATCTTCCTCACTCTACATATCTCCCTCCCTCTACATCTCTCCCTCACTCTACATCTCTCCCTCACTCTACATCTCTCCCTTACTCTACATCTCTTCCTCTATATCTCTTCCTTCCTCTACATCTCTCCCTCTACATCTCTCATGTGGAACTGTGTTTATTGATTTCAAGAAAGCATTTGATATGATAGATCATCTTATTTTAATTAAAGAACTTGAGACAATGAAAATTGGCCCTAATGTAGTCACTCTAATATCATCTTTTCTATCAAACAGAAAGCAAGTAGTATCACATAATAAATCTCTGTCTCAAACCACTACCTTCAATATTGGAGTACCGCAAGGCTCAATTCTTGGCCCTCTACTATTTGCCATATATATTAACGATCTACCTTTGCATCTTTCGTCGTCCTGCGATCTATTTGCAGACGACTGTACAGTGTACACAAACGCTGAAAACTGTATTTTACTTGAGTCGTATTTACAACAAGAATTAAATAATGTAGTTAGGTGGAGCTATTCAAACCGTAAGCAAATTAACATCACTAAAACAAAATCAATGTTATTAACAACCAGACAAAGACTTCAGACTCTAAGCTCACACACAACACTTCAACTTCACATCGATAACATGCCAGTAGAAAGTGTAATTGAGCACAAAACATTAGGCCTAATCATTGATAGAAACCTAACCTTTAATTCCCACGTTCAAGTGCTCATTAAACAAACAGCGAAAAAAGTCTACCAACTCGCCAAAATTAAAAACTTCCTTGATGAGGACACAAGGAAACTATTCTATACTTCTCATATACAGACACACTTTGACTACTGCTCTACGATCTGGGACGGTTGTTCTAATTCAAACACCAAGCGACTTTACTCACTCCAGAAACGGGCCATGAGTCTAATTTATAGCAAACATTTAACTGACAATCCTAGCCTGTATAAACGCCTTCAGTTACTACCACTCCGTAAACGCCTGCTTTTCAATAAAGCTAAACTAATTCACAAAATCCTGCATCGGAATGCCCCAAATTACCTTTGGCCATTGTTTAAATATAATGCTAGACACAGTAAACGTTTAAATATATTACACATTCCGAAGCCTAGGATTGACTTATACAAAACAAGCTTAACGTACTCTGCAGATCAGCTGTGGAACAATCTTCCACAAGAAATCAAAGACATCACCAATCCCTATTCATATAATCGCAAATTATTCGAACACTATCTCAGTATGGATTACCTTCCCCCTTAATAATAGAGATAATAATAATAATAATAATAATAATAATAATAATAATAATAACAAAACCCTAGTATAACAGCCAGTCCCCTTTTTGTAGGCCAGTATATTCCACATGGCTAACAACAAGTGTCAGACCATTATCTAATATTACTGTATCGTGTAGTTTTGATGTTCGCATTTTGCCTATGCCTTTATAATGCATATCTTTTATATTGTTGCTGTTCTTTGTTAGCCTTGAATGATGTGTGAATGAAATAATGTATGAAAGAGAGTGATAGAAGGGCAGAATGTTAGACGGGCCTGCGTGCCCAATTCTTAACCCTTTGAAAATAAAGTTTGTTCGTTCGTTCGTTCGTTCGTTCTCTCCCTCTACACCTCTACCTCATTCTACATCTCTCCCTTACTCTATATCTCTCCCTCACACTACATCTCTCCCTTACTCTATATCTCTCCCTCACACTACATCTCTCCCTTACTCTACATCTCTCCCTTACTCTACATCTCTCCCTCACACTACATCTCTCCCTCACTCTACATCTCTCCCTCTACATCTCTCCCTCCCTCTACATCTCTCCCTTACTCTACATCTCTCCATCCCTCTACATCTCTCCCTTACTCTACATCTCTCCATCCCTCTACATCTCTCCCTCCCTCTACATCTCTCCCTTACTCTACATCTCTCCATCCTCTCTACATCTCTCCATCCCTCTACATCTCTCCCTCTACATCTCTCCCTTCTTCTTCTTCTTCTTCTTCTTCTTCTTCTTCTTCTTCTTCTTCTTCTTCTTCTTCTTCTTCTTCTTCTTCTTCTTCTTCTTCTTCTTCTTCTTCTTCTTCTTCTTCTTCTTCTTGGTGTGTGAGGATGTGTGTGTGTGTGGGGGGATCAGTGGATGTGTGGCGGCATGTATGTTCGCCTGGTTATGTGTGAGTGCGTGGAGGTGTGTGTGGGTGGGTGGGGGAGGTTTGGTGGGTGGGAGATGTGTTGGTGGCTGCGGGATATGAGGGTGGATGGGGGATGTGTCTCGCAACATTGAAATATGCACTGTTTATGTTTACAACTTTCATTTGACAATGTTTGTTTTTTTCTCACATGAATGTATCATGCGTAATATGCATTGTTTATGCTTACAAAATCCATTTGACAATGTTTTTTTCCCTATGTTAATGTAACATGCACATTTGATGAATGAAAGATGAGTGATTGAAAGGGCCGAATGTAAGACGGGCCTGCGTGCCCAATTTGTTACACTTTTAAAATAAAGTTTGTTCGTTTGTTCGTTCGTTCGTTCCCTCACTCTACATCTCTCCTAACTCTACATCTCTCCCTTACTCTACATCTCTCCCTCACTCTATATCTCTCCCTCACTTAACATCTCTCCCTCACTCTACATCTCTCCATACCTCTAAATCTCTCCTCTACATCTCTCCCTCCCTCTTTATCTCTCCCTTACTCTACATCTTTCCCTCACTCTACATCTCTCCCTCACTCTACATCTCTCCCTCACTCTACATCTCATCCTCACACTACATCCTCTCCTCCCTCTATATCTCTCCCTCATTCAACATCTCTCCCTTACTCTACATCTCTCCCTCACTCTACATCGTTCCCTTACTCTAAATCTCTTCCTCACTCTACATATCTCCCTCCCTCTACATCTCTCCCTCACTCTACATCTCTCCCTCACTCTACATCTCTCCCTCACTCTACATCTCTCCCTCACACTACATCTCTCCCTCCCTCCACATCTCTCCCTCTACATCTCTCCCTCACTCTACATCTCCCCCTCACTTTAATCTCTCCCTCCCTCTACATCTCTCCCTCTACATCTCTCCCTCACTCTACATCTCTCCCTTATTCTACATCTCTCCCTTATTCTACATCTCTCACTCACTCTATATCTCTCCCTCACTCTACATCTCTCCCTCACTCTACATCTCTACTTCCCTCTACATCTCTCCCTTCTTCTTCTTCTTCTTCTTCTTCTTCTTCTTCTTCTTCTTCTTCTTCTTCTTCTCTTCTTCTTCTTTCTTCTTCTTCTTCTTCTTCTTCTTCTTCTTCTTCTTCTTCTTCTTCTTCTTCTTTCTTCTTCTTCTGCTTGGTGTGTGAGGATGTGTGTGTGGGTGGGGAAATGTGTGTGTGTGGGGAATCAGTGGATGTGTGGCGGCATGTATGTTCGCCTGGTTATGTGTGAGTGCGTGGAGGTATGTGTGGGTGGGTGGGGGAGGTTTGGTGGGTGGGAGATGTGTTGGTGGCTGTGGGATATGAGGGTGGATGGGGGATGTGTCTCGCAACATTGAAATATGCACTGTTTATGTTTACAACTTTCATTTGACAATGTTTTTTTTTTCTCACATGAATGTATCATGCGTAATATGCATTGTTTATGCTTACAAAATCCATTTGACAATGGTTTTTTTTCTTCCTATGTTAATGTAACATGCACATTTGATGAATGAAAGATGAGTGATTGAAAGGGCCGAATGTAAGACGGGCCTGCGTGGCCCAATTTGTTACCCTTTTAAAATAAAGTTTGTTCGTTCGTTCGTTCGTTCGTTCCCTCAATCTACATCTCTCCCTAACTCTACATCTCTCCCTTACTCTACATCTCTCCCTCACTCTATATCTCTCCCTCACTCTACATCTCTCCCTTACTCTACATCTCTCACTCACTCTATATCTCTCCCTTACTCTACATCCT